>CAJFCJ010000017.1:600000-1021478 GCA_904063045.1 Dimorphilus gyrociliatus | reverse complement strand
AAAATTTATTGTTCCTTGAACGCCTAACCCCTTCATATGCCGGCGTATTTATAGTATAATATAATATGAATGCAATCATAATTTTGCCCTTTCGCTTTATTCTCATTTCGAACGGGGTTATTATTCAATATTATTACGATTCTAGTCGGCAGCTTGGGCCTTGTCACTTTGAATCGTCGTCGAATCGCGAAAAAGGACACTCGCATGCGAACAATTTACATTCCGTCCGCACAGCTAGCTTAATTTTCATTCCAAAGTCGCCTGCCTTCATTCTATATTAAACAATATATAGATGAATAAATCGCTCCCTTTTCCGCCACGTGACGCCCCTCTCCGACATTAAGAACAGGTGTAGTGGCATATGTGCATCATGGGAGTTGGCACCTATACAGTTTCGGTCAAACTATTTATAAGCCATCCTTCTTCTCTCAGTATATTATTCCCAATGTTAGTCTCATTTTCAGGCGTCTCCTCTCACGTGATGTGATGTTGACATGCTATTATTAACAAAAAATTCTGTTTCTAACCTCTACTCCCCTTACCCCAGCATCCGATAAATATATACAATATATATCATTATTATTACTATATTTAAAATGAAATGTACAATCAAACGTAAATGACAAACGCCACCTTGTTTATTTGTTCACTCTTTTGTTTGTTTTTTATTGTTCCAAACCAAAGCTGACTTTGTTTATTTACTTAGGTCATGATCTGAAAAAGTCGGGCCCCATAAAGAAGCTTAGCTATGTACTCGAAGTATTTAGAATATTTGGTTAATTGTTGATCAGCGTGAAACCGCCATAACTTGCGTTAAAAAGGGAAAAACAGGGCGAAGGGTGAGAATGGAAAAAAAACAATGACACTAGTTTAAAGTTGACACAATACAAAGAATTATGATCCGAATATATTTTATGACCCTTTTAGTTTTAAGCTGATATAGTTTACTCTTTATTCATTCACTCCCTTTTTCCATTATTTTCTTTTTTCGTTTTTACTTTAAACAAGCGATTTATGGATTCTTTAAAGTAAACTCTAAAAGTAAAAAGACTGAGAAACAAAAGATAACTTGTTCTCTTCTTTTAAATGTTTATTCTAACAATTCCCTTTTTTTGGCCATATTTTATCCAAACAATTAATGTACACAGAGATTTCTCTATCTTCAACAGCCCTTTTATCCAATTTGTAATAATATGATTATTAGTATTTATCCTAAGTTTGTTTTTTTAAAAAAAAGGCATCTCTTTTAAAATTCTTGTGATTTTATAAAACTATTTCTATATTATAAGAAACCTTTTAAAAGAGAATTACAGATGCGTGTTGATAAGCGGAATAATTGAATAGATTTGTACATATTTTACCCGATTTAATCGTTTAAGCGTACAATAGGTTGACAAGATGAAGGAATAATGGGATAGAAAATGAAAATGAGTTAAAAAAAAAGGAAAAAAAAACGCGAACGAAAGAGAGTTAGACATTGTCGGACCGACAGCTAGACAAGCAGACAGAGGGGTGGGACTGGGAGTCGGGAGGGGGGAGGATGAGAGACAATGATAGAAAAAAAAATAAGACTAGTTAAACAAAGATGGGCAATGGGGGAGAAATTACAAAGTTCTCTAAAGCGTGAAATGCAAACCATATGCACAAGCATTAATGACAGGCAGTAATTTTTTCTTATCTTCTCGTTCTAATTAATAATTTGAGTAGAGAGCAGTTGTTTTCTCCTAAAAGCGTGATAGTTCATGCATTCATCACCCGGCACGCGATTCAACATCTGGAATAAGGTGGAAAATCTGCTTTGGTCATACTAAAATTGTATTTTTCCGCTACATATATAGGAAAGATCAGTTTTGTTTTTACAAAACTTGAACGATTTGCCAGTAAACTTTTTACTTTTCTTTTTTTTTATATTCTACTTTTCCCTTTTTACTTTAAATAAAAGTTTTAATTAAAAGAGTTTTATGAGAAAAACACCTGCATACTCTCGAAAAATGTGGTATTTTTATTTCCTTAAAAATTAATATGACAAATATAAATCAGTCGTAAAACGTTTATTCTTATGTTGAATTTTAGTAGTATTTAAACGATTTTCCATATTTTTCTCTCCTTTGTCTTTTTTAATTTCGATTTCAGTATAAAAGTGTGAAAGAAAAAATAAATTATCTATAGGATGAGTTGAAAGAAAGAAAAAACTCACTTGATATCTTGATATTCCTCTCTCCGGAAGAGAGATAAAAAAGATTAAGAGCTGGATATTTTCATCTCGCAAACATTGAATGAGTAATCGGTTCTGGCCGCCGTCACAAAGAAAATAATATCTTAATTCGGTTTTCTTTATAACAATTTCCAATGCATACGTAATTAAATAAGGCAAAAATTGCCGACATTTTCCACTATTCGGCTAGATAATATCGAACGAGGGTGACAGATCGTCAGATTAGAAGATTACAGTAGTTTTTTATTTCATCCCTTTTTTCGATAGTGTCTTTTACCGCTTTATCATAAACGCTACGCCATCTTTCGGTTGTATTTTATTCATGGTATAAAACCTTTAAATTGTTTTCAGTAACGCCACCTACTTTCATTAAAAGCTAAGTATCTTTATTCTTCAACTTTCTTTTTCTAGGAATGCTTAAAATAATAATGAGAAAATAGATACTTTCTCACAGTTTTATTCATTTTTCTTTGTTAAATATTATCATTTTTATCCAATAAATAATAATCAATCTGTGTTATATTATAGATTAAAGTAACTATTTCCCACTAAATATCGACTTCTATATAATACTTAAGCAATTTTAGGGAATTAACCTATATTATTCTTTTTCAATTCTTTTTTATGACGTCATTTAATTTTTTCTCCAGGTATTCTTAAGAATATTAAAGTGATCAGAGAGAAAGAAAGCAATAATAGAGAAAGAAAGGAAGAAAGAAAAAGCGGAACTATTTCGTGGTTGAAATTGCTCGCGTGTCAATAATTTCCCTATAAGGTTTCCTCCTTTCCGTCTTACAGGAGAAAGGAAAGGACTTGGAGTGCTTAACCCAAAACTAATCCCTACCGTATCGATTATGGCAGGCAAAGAAACACGAGATATCGTCTAGTTATTTACTTATTTTTTCTATACTTCAATCTTAGATCAAATTTGTAATACTCACGAATAAAATTATTATTAAGTTACAAAGTTAGGCAAATAAAAGGGGAAAAGAGGATTACTATATTTTAATTTCATCATTAAAATATAGATGGCGAAACTTCCTTTCCTTTCTAAAACGATGTGGCGTGAGGGCAAGTGGGAAAGCGAGAGGCATTTGTTCCTATTGATGCGCCATCTGGTTTGTTCCTTTGAAACTTTAGGATTAGTTCACAACTACTGAACAACAGATTGAAAGTAATCGCGAATTAATTAGTTTCTTTTATTATTTGTAAGTAAAAGTCATACATATGTATTAATGCATTGAAAGGTCTATTAAAATAAGAAAAAATTTTTAAAATACTATGAATTTCTCGTTTTTCAAATTTTCGGCCTACTGATCTAATTAGATGAACGCTTTTCACAAAATGATAATAAATCCTAGACGTCAACTAAACCGTTTAAAAGAAATGAGAAAATTAGACTTGTCAAAACAAATCAGTCAATAGATAAAAAAAAAGGGTAATAAAGGAATATATACCCCTACTCGTTAATCAAAGCGATTGACACGGGCTAAAACACAACAATACACAAAACCAAAGGGGGTGTTGGTAGGGAGTCTTAAAAAAATCATAAAAAAAATATTGTACTACTACAAATGTATTTTAATCAAACTCTTGACATAAACCTAAATTGAATAAATATTTATTTTTCCTTTTTTTCTATCCCTTTCATTATTTTTATCTTTGTGAGATGGCGTGAACATTTCTTTATTTCTTGTTATTTTATTTCTTAAGAACGAATATATCTCCACCCACACAGCCTCCCACACAGTAACTTAAGCCAATTAATATCCTACTCAAAATCTAAAACTCAATTAATTACTCGCTCCCCCTCTCGCCTCACATAAAACACTCTGGCTTTAATTGACTCTGTATGTCTTTATCAAAAGAGAAAAGTCATCTTTTAATGATGTAATGATTAGACATTTGAAAGAAAATAATTTTACAAATAAGTAATAAATAGCCGTTAAAAGTGTTAAATAATGAAGAAATGACTGGGAAAGACTGACAGGCAGAGAGAGCATGAGAGGGAGAGAAAAACAGAAAGAGAGAGAGAGAGAGAATAGAAAAGACTAGCATTTTTTGGTTCAATAAAGAACCAATGGTCTGAGAATAACACGTCTTTTCAAAAGAAGCCGGTCGAACATCAAAAGGATTCAAAAAGAGGCCAATCACAACGATTGCCATCTAGCCCACGGCAGACGGTTCGATGATTTCCTCAGGTCAAAGGTTGAGTTTACATTTGGCGGTGTCGATTTTAAAAAGAAATAGAATTTACACTATACGTGAGAAAAGACTATATTTATCTTCTATGTATAGAAGTGAAGCAGTAAGCTTTTATATACCTTATGAAACTTATACCTCAACTGCCAACATCGAAATTTGCCTGCATTCGATGGAATAGGGATTTTCTACTATTTTAAGCTCATTAAAGTTTTCAAATGTAGCGATATTAGAGTTAAAATCAATATACAACATTTATTCTTGTTTACTTTACGTCTTTACCGACGTTAAACAAGTAGCTAAAAGATGTAAAAAGAAACAGAATCAAAGCATTCTCCCCTCTTTCGGCAGGTTGTTAAAATTTTCTTTATTTACCGTTTCTTATCACAAAAAAGGTCAGTGACGGTTTAAACGAATTTATTTTTTTCTATTCACAGAAAAAATTATGATTTTATATGATCTAAATAGCGACCAAGTTTATCTTTAACAACAATGCGCTATATTTATATTAGATAATTGCATAATTGTCAAATTTATATAAAAAATCAAAATTTTTTGTCCATAGCGGTGTTTATTGTGAACTGGCCAGTGTATTCTTATTTGTCACAAATATTGAAGAGACTCATTGTTAATTTTTTGACCCATAATAGGTTAACAATAAACGATTTATCTATTAATTTGACTTCTTTTCTTTTATTTTTTTTGTGTAAATGATAATTAAACAGAAAAAATCGAAGAGAAAATGGTACTTTATACTTTTTATATTAATTTGTCTATAAAATAAATAAACTTCTATCTTGAACTTTGTTCTTCTTATGTAAGTTTTGAAATAGGATAAAAGACTATTTTTTATCCTTATTTATTCAAGTTAATTAGTCTATTTAACTTTGGGAAAAAATGTTTTGAGATCGTAAAGAATATCATATAATACATAAAGAGAAGACGGGAAGAGGAGAAGAAAGGGAAGAGAATAGAACTATAAAAAGAAGGGTGAAAATAGAAATAAAGATACTATTGTATCGATGTTAAAAAAAAATTTTTCCTTTTCTCAATCGTAAATATGCAAAAGTTGAGAAAGAGAGAAGAAAAATCATTTAATAATGGCTTTTAAATTACCCACAGCGAAAGGCGACGAAACTGTCTTTTCCTGACTATTAAGAAGATAAATTGATGAGCTGAATAGATATCTCTTTCACATAAATAAGCATTCTGCGAAAAAGGTATGAAAATTATAGAAAAATAAATGTTCATATATTTGTATAAAATTGTATGAACAAATAAGTAAATGTTACAGGTAGAGAAGATTTATGGTAAAATAATAAGTTATAAATTATGGACATTTCGTTCCATTCAATAAATGACTAGCAGCTTAAAGAACCGATTAATCATGTGATTTGTCAGAAAAAGGTCTTTTTATATTCGAACTGCGATCGGTGCGAAAGGCGCTGAAATAATTCATAGTTATTGTAACCGAGGCATTGATCCGAAACAGTTTGTTGCGCTATTTTACCTACCGACTTAAAATCCGGACGCTGGATAGGTGGCGTTAGTGAGTGACTTTGGGGAGTCAATTCAGTCCGGCTTAAGGATGCAAACAAGCAACTGTAATGTTCATGTGAACATTAATGAAAGTTTATATGAGTTTTTTATGAGAAATCTAAAAAGGATATTACCGAAAGATTTGCCAAACTTCTTTCAATCTTCAGACGATAACTACTTCGAAAAAATTGATCACCGTGACTTTTGGGATGAAATTAGGGTTCCTTCTCTAGCTATAACTGTCTTGTTAAAGGAGAGATCATCTTTTAAAAAAGCAGAGAAGATTCTCAATACAGAACCTTGGATGTTTCACCACAAAATAGAAAGAACTGACTCTAAAGGAACAATAAGAATTGGTCAACAAAAATTTTACACACTTAACAACCACCTGCCTTGCTGTTCAATATCTCCGGTAGAAGAAAGTTCCCTCGAACGTCTAAGATTGGTTATTTTCACAAAAAATTTTCCAGAAAGCGTACATGTTTATAGACTATTAACGGGAAAGGAAGGAGATTGCATCAAATCAGATTTTTGCCTGTTCAATATCACTCCCTATCTGCAGATCGCTATCAAGCAATGCCATCCAGCTGTCGTTTTATACAATCTACCTTACTTATCGGTCTCATTCTATTTGAACACTGGATTCGTTCTACCTCTACTACCTTCATCTAAATCAGATTGTGATGGCAATAAAATCGTTCTTATTGACACGGACAGTCATGATTCCGGCTGGAGTTCGGAAGAAACGAGAAGTTTAAGTTCGACGACAAGTAGCAGATTGAGTAGTTCATATTATTCACTTCCCTCCTCTATTAGCCATAAGAGAGGCAAGCGTTTAAAAGATAGGCATAGTGCTGAAATCATGTACGGACTGCTACAATGAATACACCTGCTTTAGCATTTAGCCTTTATAAAAGAAAAAGAATACAACAATTGTTGTAAATGGATATTATGTAATAATCTTTAGCATGCTCGTGATGATGTGTGAAATTTAAATGGTCATTTAAGTCATAAAATGCTCTTGTACAGTTTTAAGGGTTGGTTCGAGTGTTACTCACTGTAGGACTAAACAATCTGTAAAGCCCTCTCTTCTCTCCTCATTAAAAAATAACGAAGCCTTTTCTCGTAAGAGACTAACATTTACATAAGAAGTATAACCTTTAACCTAAATATGTTTTCCCTCAATTCAACACATCCTTTCTAATACCTTTGCGTCATTGTCGTGAAGCGAAAGAAAGCAAGAAAAGAAAATTAAAACATTAAATCACGCCATCTATCGTATATTTTGTCAACCTTATCTTTTATTATACACCATTAGCATAATTTACTTAAAGGAGAAAATTACTCAATTATCATAGAAATTAATTAAGTTATTTTAAGATTACCAATGTTGAGTTTATTGAATATTTCGTTTTGAATAGTACACACAAATTTACGGGCTAACGTTGACTGGAGAGGAATTTATTACGGCATTTTATGACCGTAATTACCTTTTAACTATACTATTCAAGCTCCCGCATGAAATCTTTATAAACTCTACCCAAACTTTTGTGTTTAGGTAGATAAATAACAAAACAAGAAGCATTTATTTTTATTCTTTAAAGTTTTAAGTTGTTTTTCAGTAAAGTCTTTTTCTATATAACAGCAAAAAATATAGCTTTTCATATTAATAAATTCAAATTTAATGTATTCATTCTGCCATAAAATATTCAAGTTTATTAATAAATATACTAATAGAAAGGAACAATATTTATAAGTTTTATTATGTAAAAATTTCTCACTTTTTATTATTTCATAGGTTATTCTCTTCAACAGAAATCCTTTTTTTATTAATATATGCCTCCTTCTATCACATAGAGCTTAATCTAAACGTTTAAAGCTTTATTAAAAAGTCTCTTATGTAATTGTTTTTTTTTGTTGAGCCCGTTAACATAGCATAAAAATTTCATTCGATAAAGTCTGCCAATAGAAACTGTTTGCATATTTCGTGCCATAATGATAATATTTGCGCAAACACGAAAGCGTGTGATCTTATTTATTATGCACTTATCTCGATTTAAGAGAACAAAATGAACAAATTTTTCAAATAGTTTCAAGTTATCGATAGATAGATTATTAATATGTACAAAAGAGGGGATAGTATATAATCTCTAACTATGTATATAGGAAAAAACTTAGAAATTTCAACAAAGATGAATAGATTTTGTTTTTTTATTAGCTTTTTTTGTACTCTATTGCAAACAATGAAAGAAGTATTGATAAGTTGAAATACAACTTCAAGTCTAAGGAAAAAGAGAAAGAAAAGTAGGGAAAACTTCCTTCCCCTCAGATTAAGACGTCAATGCGAAGGTCAAGCGTTGAAGCACGCTAGGCAAGGTAGGATAAATTAGGTTGATTAGCGTACAACGAACTAACGCTTGAATAAATTTAACACGTGTTCAATTTGTTTCGAGTACTTTGTGCGCAATACAAAAGTACAGTAATGATTAAAAAGGTATTTTTCTCTATGGTACCGATAATCGTATTGACGGCAGGTGGCGTCGTAACTAAATTTAATACGATAGATGGCTATCTCTTTTAACACGGAAAGGTCATCTAGTGGAATGCGCAAGAAAAACTTACTTGACTGCTGGAGACGTGTCATATTAGTGAAATTAATTGCTATCTTTGTAGACATAATAAGATTAATAATTTTCTAGAAGATGACCTTAATTCGGGTCGACATATGCGAATGTTAAGACTGCCGAGGGTGTTAAATTGAAGAATGCAAGAAAACCCAGTAAGGTAATAAAAGACGATTGAGATAAATCTTGATAAGATTTATAAAGTTTTTAACACTTTTCGTCTAGAATGTCCTAAAGCTCTCTCCTAATAAAAATCATACACCAGTCCCTCTTCTTTCATCCTTTTATCACCCTTAATTAAATCCCATAACGAACCCTAATTAAAAATTACACAAAGAACAACAAATATCCCCCTAAACAAAGCTTATTTACATACGCGAAGCTGATTGGACAGCCCGAAATTCATACAACCAATCACAAAATAGTGAAAAGTGAATAACTCATTATAAACTTGTGTTCGTCTCTTTTCGAAAAGATTATGAGCAAAAAGTTGACTCGACAACGACTAGCCAACAATGTCTCGTTCGTTTTATGTCGATTCGTTAATTCTCAAACAGCCAACTACTTTATCTAGTCGGCCGGCCACCCCTAATCTGGGTTTGTCGCAAGCTATGGCTAGCCTTCAATGTGCAGCAAGAGGCCATCAGCAAGGATTAAGCGGAATGTGCTGCACGTCCTGTTCAGCAATTCAATTCAACCCTCTAGCTTCACAGTTTCCTGGAGCTTTGGTCAGACATACAAACCGTCCTAGAAATGGTAAGCATATATTGCTTTATACTTTGTACATGAGATTCTATTAAGTAGGTTTTTTTTCTCCTCCTAAAAAACTAGCTCCTTCCGTGTCACCTCCGTCCTCTGTACACGGACCTGCTGATGATCTTCCAAGCTCTAAGAGAATGAGAACAGCATTTACATCGACTCAATTACTCGAACTCGAGAGAGAATTTTCTTCGAATATGTACCTATCTCGTTTGCGAAGAATAGAAATTGCAACATATCTAAATTTAAGTGAAAAACAAGTGAAAATATGGTTCCAAAATAGAAGAGTAAAGTATAAGAAAGAAGAAGTTGGAAATGAGAAGAATAAATGCCGATGCTGCTTATTAAGGACTTGTAGTTCAAAGAAGAAGGAAGACGGTGAAATGAGAGCAGCCGATAGTTCATCAATTATTGAAAAAAGTTCCGAAGAAGAGGATGATATAGCATCGTCGATGGAATTATCTGTTGACTAAAAAATGAGGAATAGTCAATAAATGACTTTTCATAATGTGCCGTCTTCTGTATTTTATTATAATGTATAGAAAATTATTTTGCTATCCTCTATCTCTCTGTTTCCACTCATTTCCCATTTTACACTCTTGCGTGTATATGTGTATAAACAGCGTCAATAGTGTATATATTTTTACTTCTATGCATGTATACGGAACATACTTTATGTATTATTTATGCATCTAATATTCAATATAAATATTTATACTATGACAGACTTTTCTACAATTTATTACTTTTTGCATATTAAGCCAACTTTCAAGGAAAGAATACATTATGATGCTGACTTGATAAATTAAACACAGTTTAATTTTCTACTTGCAACTTAATTTTGACCTGAATCTATAACAGTTAATAATGTATTATTTTAAGTTAATATACAGTATAACACTTCATTTATAATAATGTGTTTGTAAGTTTATATTAATAAATATGTATAATTGTTATACATTTTTCCATTTAAATTTGACCTTCTTTTTCTTTTTTGAATGTGCAAGTGAAACGTTCAAGCTGAAGTTTTATAAATAAACCTTAAATAGCCCACCAAGGGTTCGTAACTGACATGACTGTATACACACAAACAAGTCACGGGTCAGTTGATTGTAATAAATCGAACCGCATGTCCATCATCCGGAAGAAATCTCTAAGGCGAAACTAAACAGGGCACTTGGGATCGATTAGAATATCTACCGCCTCATTATTACAAGGCGGTCGTTTTTGGATAGATAAACTTAATCTTGTTATGAAGCGCCAGGTGTGTGGCGCTGTCAAAGTTAGTCTTTTGTCGTCCTAACCCGTACACAGTTTTTATGAGGAACCCTTAGGCAATTGTTGGTCTGTAAAAAATGCTATATTCTATAAATTACACGTAATGAATTTTCGAACGAAATTAGCGCATTTTTAGCTAACACGCTTCGAACAAAGAATGAATTCGATAATCTAAATGGATCGAGAGAAATAGAAGCAGTTAGCATCCTGCAGTTTTCACATATGTCGGCGTTCTTTTGATGTGAAAACAGAAGTATATAACGTATTGTAGAGAATCTGGCTAGATAAAATTATAACCTTCGCTATATTTCAAGCTTTCAATTAGACGTCATCGAAGATGCTTACAGAGCTGGGAAGAGGCGGTTGGGACGCTGCTCTTATCGCTACCGTCATCATAGAACGCCAATCTCAATGATATTTGATATTTCGACGTTCCTCTAGGTATTAAAATATAAAAGATAACATTTACATTCGACATGACAATATATTTATATTAAAAAATGTTTTCTTGACAATATCGGATCAATGTTTGATTAGATTGAAAAGCAAAATAACTTGGATTACTATTTATATACATTAAATAAACTGAATAGTGGCATTGTACTTGTATATTCAGTGCACGCAATGCTATTATATTAAATTTTCAATTTTTACCAAATTAAAAATTCTTATAAACTGTTCTAATTGTTCAGCAAATAGCTAAACAAGTATGTTGATGGACTATCAGTCAAAATGAAAAGGGTAGCATTTATTTGATGAAAAAGGGCAAGAAAGAAATCGTTTAACGTAAGAATTTGTAAATCTTTTTCAACTTTTATTTATAGTTAAATGGAAAAAATTCCAAAAGTTTCCAAACAGATGACATTCCGAAAAGAAGGTCAACCGGTATTGTTTAAGCATATACTGCAGCGTCACAGACGGACACCTGCAGTAAACTAATTGCCAATTTGTATGAATCCACGCGAGCGTCATAGGAAAAACGCTGCCCCCCATTTTGACGAGAAGAAAAGCCGTTGGCGATTTAAACACAGCGTTAAATATGGTCTTCTTTCTTGTCTATCTGATTTACACAAACTTAAAATTATTCTAACACTTTTACTTTATCTATTGCCTTTTTTAGCTTAATAAGAAAGGAGCAGCGGCAAGTTCTGACGATGCTATTTTCCCATCTACGAAGACGCCCCAAAAACTCGATAATTATTCTAAACGACCAGCGATCACGAAGGTTCTTTTGAAAAGAAATCAAACAAACTCGTGACGTAACGGATCTTTTCTCGGCGTGTCGGAATGCCGATGAAACACCTGCCCACTCGTCTTCTTCCACTCAAAGTTGGTAGCTTCTTGCATTACTGACTGAAACATTTTAGATTAAGAAAGAAAAAGTAAACGGAAAAAGAAACGTAGCTTTACTTTCTTTGCCCCTCCCAACTTCTATTCCTGCGAAAGCGAGAAGTAGAAAAAAAACATTATTCGTGAACAGATTGAATGGCGTTGGTGCATCGGCGCCACTTAATACTGACATTTAATGTCAGCACTGATTCTGGCAGACGGGAGAGAACGTTCGAGTCGTTTTAACGCTTTATTGAGCGTGCAATATGGCGTCACTGACGGAGTCATTCTAGACGCTCGCACGCGCCTAACTTTCTTCGAGGAAGTTGCATCATAATTGCATAAGTGACACTTTTTTCGTCGGGGCTAATTCCTTAATTAATGCTTTACCTGCAGAGTACATTATACAAGAAACTTACGTAAAGTCGCTGTATACCATTACCCACGATCCAATTGATTCAACTCAATTACTTGTAACTAAATATAGACTCATCAACTGTTTCGATTCTAACAGTTGGAGTATCGTTTTCTGAGAAACTTTCACTTTCTTTCATTCAAATGAAATAGTAAGCGAAAACTCCTTTAATAACAGATTTAAGAATTATCGAAAGTTTAGGAGATTTTGTAATCGTTAAGGCACGCGTGCTACAGACGTCTTGTTGATGAGAAGGCTTTAAAACGCCCAGGGGATAGTGAATTGAACTGAAAATAAACAGTGAAAAGGCGCGAATAATGAATCGTAAAGCGGCGTGCACGAATAAACAAGATAATAGCTACTTTGTATTTAAAAACATCAAAGCCGATACTCGACGCCCTAAAGGACATTTCACCCTAAACTGTTAAAACTACTAATTAAGACAGCTCATTAACAGCGGTACATGTGGTCAACGCTGACCGCGCTGAGTGGTGTAGAGGGCGCCCCGCTGGGGGGACAGACAGCCTAGCCACGCCCACTCTGCTCCAGTGTCGCCTATTCAAACAACTACTTTTGAATGGGCGATACGCTCTTATTCAGCTGCGCTTTCTGTTTAAACCGAAAGAATATACAGCAAAATACTCATTCAAACATTTCATATAGTTTTTATAACGAAATAAATGAGAGAAATGTTCATTTTTTCCTTTGCTTAAACAGCAGTGAGAAAAAAAATCGCAAGGTGTAAAAACAAACTTTCCCATTGAAATTTTTTGCTGATAATGTATTAATTCATTAAAAACATCTTGTTTATTTAGTAGAATTTTATATTATCCTATCTTTTGCCACCCCTTCACTCTCTCTCTCTCTCTGTTCTTCGCTATTCTTACCAATAGTAAATTGAAATTGAGAATTTGAATTAACGAAAATAGGTAAAAAGGAGGAGAAAGATATGAAGCTTTAAATAAATATAAATTAATTTTCATCCATTAATCAAATCAAATTAAAAGTTAAATGTTATTTTTTGTCTTTATAACAATAATAACATTCCACGCGTCACCGAAAAGCACAAATTGTCTCATTAATTACGCTGTTTGACGCCTCTTTTGCAGTCGGCCTGTCTCCCCTGTTTTATTACTCTTTTTTCCTTCAGTATCCTGTTCGGCAGCAATACGATTGGAGGAAAATAAAAAGAAATAGAAGAAAAGGAGAAGAAGAAGAATTAGAGTATTATCTTGGAATAATATTTTCTTAAGTAATTTTTCTTCTTTAATATTTGCATTATGATAATATTTCGAACTTTTATAAACAATCATTATTAATTAGTATGTTTTATCGCATAATTGTTTACTACCTAGCATATGCTTTGGCTTTTTTTCTGTATCATTCAATGTTTTAACAATATAATCTAAACTAGCCACATGTCTGTCAATAAAGGAACCTTTGACAACGTCCGCTCCTTATCGTTTAAGAATGATCGCCCGAATTTTGTAACTAACTTGGGGAGATTAGAATATTTATCACGTGACTTCTCTGATAAGGATAGCGTCAGTTGCATACAATGGAGAACAACTATATGAATGCAGTCTCCTATTATCCAGAAGACTACCCCAATTGTTCTTATGATTACGTTTATAGCCCTTGCATGCACGAACCACCTTATCCTTGGATGAAATGCTCGAAGTCTCAAAAGAACGACTGGACCCCTGGTAAGTTTCTTGAATATATTTTTTCTTGAAATTTATCTTGTTACAAGACAAGAATAAACATTAACCTCTGACCTCGAACTCTGACTCGTCGAAGTTCAATAGAACCAGGTGCTTTTTTTTCCTGTACACAGTGCCCATTATATTGAGGGACAGTTGATTAAATATTTAAATAAATTATACATCTGTCTGTAATTTGTAACGTTAGTATATATTAATTAAATATGCTTTATTACCTAAGAATCGAAAAGAACTAGGACTGCGTATACCAGGGCTCAACTTTTGGAATTGGAAAAAGAATTTCACTTCAGCAAATACATTTCGAGAACTCGTAGAGCAGAGTTAGCTACATCTCTCTGTCTTACGGATAGAAACGTTAAAATTTGGTTTCAGGTGGATAATTTTTAATTGATTTATTGTTATTATTTTATGATCCAGTAATTGAATATTTATCGTTTCATTTGAATAATTTTTTTGATGTCCTCTTTCCTTCATAAACCACCACCCCTCCCCCCTACTCCCTCTGGGGAGGAAAGTATATGAGGAAATAAAGATATCTCAAATTAAGCGAATAAACCTGTTATGTATGCTCTTTAAAGGTAGGGTCATAAATACCCTTTGTTCTCAAACAGAATAGGCGTATGAAATGGAAAAAAGATGAGTCGAAAAAAAGACCCTCGTTCAAGCAGAGTGATTCAAGCGCCACCTGTCACAACTCCTCGTCAAATAGTGCCATCTGTCAGCCAAATGAAAAATTGTATACTGATTCTAAAACTGGTTACGTGTATAGGTCGATGCAAAACTGAAAGTTTTCTGCATTTATCTTCTTTTTAACTTATGTTAATTATATTAATAAGTAATTTATTTAATCCTTTCAATGTTTCTTTTTTTGTTTAAAAAAAATAACTCAAACGCTTTACCTGCCATATGTACTGTGTAATAAGAACCAGCTACAAACTACAGCTTTTTTGCTCTTACTCTTTTATTGTTATATTTTAGGAAGCTGATTGATCAATTCAATGTTTTTTCCTGAAGCAAGATATTTTTCAGCTTCGCTAAGTTATATTATAATAATATCGTTTAAACTGTTAGAGCGTATTCCCTCATACACATAGGCTTAGTTTTTTATTTGTAGAACACAAATTTGACAAAGAAAATTATCTGTTGAATCTCACAACTGTTTTTTTTATTTTATTTCTGTTGTTAATTTTTACTTTTGTTTCAAGCTTTTGCAGTGTGAATAAACAAAAAAATATGTTTTTTCCTTTACTACGTCGATTAATATAAATCATTTTTAAAAAGATAGATAAATAAAAAGAAGGATACGATAAATAAGATTATAGATAGAGTTAAATATCTTTATATTTCTAAAATATTGTATAGTATAACTGTATTCCTTAAGGTATTTGCGCTATATCTTAAAATATATAACTTTTTCAAATTATGAAATATAGTAGGTAATTTTAGCTTGGTGCAACGACCAATTAGTCAATATACAAATATTTATACTTTAATATGAAAAATGGCAAAATATCACGTTGATTATACAAAATTGGATATTCTTCAGGTATTTTAAAGCTTAAATTGTCATTTGTAACTTGCATTTCCCTTCTAATATTAATTCTGAATTATGTATTCAAACTATAAGAAGAATTTTAAAGCTTTTAAATTAAGTCATATTGAAAAAGTTTTCCGAAAATTGGAGTTGGTAGAATGTCTGGATTACTTAAGAGAGAATATTAAACTATTTCAAGACTTTCCATTCCAAGATCTTCTTGATGAAGAGAAAAAGGAAATAATATGCCACTATTATAGGTTTATTCATGCTTCTCTGTGTCTTACTTTTTCTCTCCTTTTCCTTTATAAAATTTACGATTTTATTGTTACTATATTTATTCATTTTCTTTTGCTCAATTGCTATAGAGATGACGAAATCATTATGGCTCTTACTAACAGTAATGAACATGTGATCATTGTTAAAAAGGTTAGGCTCTTCTTTCTCAAAGCATCATTTAAGAGAAAAACCATATTTTAGGGGTTTTGTAAAGTAATAAGTGAAATTCATTGGCCTAACTCACTAACTGACGACGAAAAGCAAAGGAGAAAATGTCTCAGGCGATTACACGGAGAAGCAGAATGTCAAAGACTCAAAGAAATAGCAAAACAAAGACGATCTAGTAATAAATTGATATTTAAGATTTTATTTCGGGTACATTTGACAATAGTTATCATTTAATAGAATCAGCTGGAAATATGCTATGGAATAGTGGTCTTATTCGAAAACAAATACACTCAAATATTCTCGTTGGAATAAATCAACTTGACAAATTGAACTTAGTTTGTAATTTTTTAAATTCTTAACTTTAATGTTTTTATTATCATTTTTAAAATCAAGCCACCGATAATGGACGATGCAAATTCAATTGATTATGCATATGAAAAGAGAAAACCAATTGAATTATGGCAATCAGCAGAAATAAAGGTTGATCCCTTTGACGGAAGATTTCAGAAACGTTCGAACTTTTTTATATCTTTAGTATATATATTGGAGTATTTTGTAGGTCTGGACTGTGAGTTAACGCAATAAATATATAAGTTAACTTTAAAGTAATGAACGCCAATTTTTAGCCATTTCAATGCCCAATTCTTATAGTTTTATGAGGGAAATTATCACTCTAAACAAAAAGCTTTTGTTTTCTATTCAAGCCATTTTGGCATGAAAGTTTAAATTTTAATGTCATTAAAAAACTTAGTTCCCATCTTGTTTAGCCAAGTTTAACAAACCACAATGTGTTTTAAAATAATCCAAATTTTTAAAATCAGCATTTTACAAACATACAGTAAAAGATTAAGTACGATATTGATACACACCCTTTACAGAGTATATTATTGTTTTTGAAACGTATTGATTTTCCCTTATATATATCTTTATGTTATTTTTGTTAAACAATAGAAAGACCGATAACAGATGATCACCGAAAAGAGAAGAAAGGTGTACATCGAGCATGGAAAAGGATAACTGGAACCGCCTTTAAATTACAGGTTTACAAATACTCTTTTGATTTCTAAATATCAAATATATTAACAACACACTTTAGCATATTGATAAAATGTGTCCAGCTGTTGTAAAAATGTAGATTATTCTTTAATTAACAGGTTATATAACCCTGAAAGAATCATTACAAGACCTATTATTCCTATAATTACATTTTATGGTTTTTCATATATAGTCGTCCAAGCAAAAATCATTTCCACCGAATTCCTAAAAAAAAAAGAAAATAATCCAAAAAAAATTTTTACACTTTAAACAGAAATTGAAAGATCTTAAAAAGGGAGAGCGATCAAAGCAGAATGTGACGTTGGCAGAAATAGATACCTTGCAATCCAATAGTATTTTTGTTAGATAGACTTCTATTTTTCTTCTAATCAATATTAATAAAGGCAAATCCTATTTTAGGGAATAGAAGGTCTATTTGATAAATACCCATGTAGAATTTCCTTGCTAAGTAAAGGAGCTCAAATTATTAAGATTCCAAAGTTTATCTTTGAAAAGTACTCTAGTAGAGAATGCCTATTCAGTTTGGGCGAGCAGGTAATATTTTTAAATATACTAGTACAATTACTTTCCGCTTTAAATTTTATTTACAATTTGAAGGTTCGAGTCTATCCAGATGATTTTACGCTTCGTCGGCTGATATCATTTTCAAGAAATTGGTCAAAGTATAAAACTTACATGAAACTTCAACGAGAATAGCAATGCTTATTAGCTTCAATTTTATGATTGAAATATTAGCAAACATCGAACTCTATACCCTCGGATTAAAGCATTTGGATCACCTTATTTCAGTTACTATGAATAACACAGTTTAGGAGACCTCTCTCTCTTTCATTTCTTTTTTCTCTCTCCTCTGATTCTCTGTTTCTATTTTGCTGTGGCGCCATCTCCTCAAAAGTGAAATTCTATGTTCTGTTAGTCTGCAGAAGGAATTTCTGAAGAGGCAAAGAGATTATACTGCAGGTTAATATGAATAATACAACAGTAATTTCTAAACGTGTATCAGAATTTTTTGGTAAAACGGAGTTAATATCCATTTCTATAGTTTTCCCTACGGTAGCATTTTTTGGTTTTTTAATTAATGTAATAATGGGAATTTTTATTGCCACGAAAGAGGTAGGTAGTAAAACCTCAAAGTTACTATTCTCTGCATACTCGGTGTTTTGTGGAAGCAATTGTGTAATAATAATAGCATTGATGCCAATATTACATTTTGGAGATGTAACCGTAATCACTAATACGTCTACTGGTGAAAGTATTGGAATAAAGTATCCATCATTTCTACTATTTTTTACTGGATTTTCTCAATTTTCAATCATAATCTCCGGGGCTCTATTGTGTTTACTATCAGTTGATCGTTTTCTTCTCATACGATATCCGATGAGATTTGTAAGATTTGCAAAATTAGCTAGATCTCTGTTTCTTATATTTATCATTCTTTCTGCAATACTGGGTATAATGACAGCTAAAGTTGTGGGAAGTAATAGTGGATGTATGAATCCTTCATGTTTTTACCAGTATTCAACGCCTATTTTTCTCATTTTATGCGCAGTTATACAAGCTATTCTATATAGTTTAATTATAATTACTTTGACAATGAAAACTCGATCTCAGATCAAAGTTGGTTTTGTGAGGAGCGTATCAATTCAAATACATCATGTACCTAGAAGCTATCCATCAGGTTCTGATAAATTAGCGAAAGATCAATTATCTGGCGAAATGAAACGTTATACAAGAAATGTTCGGGTATCTAAATGCTTAATTACCCTCTTTTTAGCATCTCTTATCTCATTTTTACCATTTTTTATTCATAATATATCAAAATCTTCTTTCAGTTTATTTAGTTATATGTTAATCTATTCTAATTCATTTTGGAATCCGATCGTCTATATTTTATCAACAGAAAAGTTTCGTAAATTTCTCTTAAACATTATAACACTGAAATGCTGTTCTGCTAGAAGACTTGACGATTCTCAATCTCAGTCTTTTTGAAGATATTACATGATTTTGTTGTTATATAATGAAACTTAAGACAATTAAATAAATTGTACATGATTGATAGAAACTTTAACTGTAATAAAGCTAATCAAACGAGTTTTACAGAACTGTGTTGTAGCTTTAAGAGAAATATTTAAAGCATAATTCGCTAAAATCAAACAATCGTTAAGACACAGTACTTGTGTCTTTAAATGTAAAACATAAGGGCAAAATAATCAATGATCTTTTCTTGACCTTTGAACTTTAAAACAACACCTAAATTATTTATTCAAGTTCAAAGTAGGAAAAACGTAAAAAAATTTTGTCGTTCTGTAACAAGCAGATAAAGTGAGATGAAGAAAGAGACAAAGAGGAATCGTAATTTTCGGTAAGACAGAAGAGATTTACCTAAAGATGAAGGCCTTGAGTTAATGAATAATTTAAGGAGAGGTATAAGAGAAATTTTTAGTACATAACTCTCTATTTCTCTCTGTCAGTTCTAAATGTAAGTAAGTCTCTTATGTCATACTTACCTGAATAATAATTATTTATATTTTAAGAATCTTTTTGGTGTCTATTATCTGCTTTAAATTATCGTCTATTTTAGTACCAAGCACACACACCTTCCCACCTTCAGAGACTAATATAAATGTTAGATAGAGTACTTGAAATATAAATATGCTATTTCTTCTTATCATGAAACATTTTCTACTAAATCTAAAATTATGTCACAAAAAGGAAGAAATATTAAATATCATTCAAGTATCATTATTCTCAGGCGATAGATGGCGAATTGTCTTGATAAGTTATTTAAAACTTTGAAAAAAGAGACGACATCTTACAAAACAATCAGCATTCGTTGTTTTTTGGTTGCCTTATCATCTTCTTAACATGTTAACAATATTACTTTTTTCTACAGATTTTTTTACGCTATTTCAATGTGAAAAAGGCAAACGAAAGTTGGATAATGACTAGATTATTTATAAATACTCAATAAAAACCAACTAAAATCCTCCTGTAGCTGTCAGTGAAGGAGTGGAAATATTTATAGTTTGACGTAAAACACTTTTGATATCAAAAGGAGTACAGGAGTACTTTTATACTTTTCTCTTCCCTCCTCCATCTTAAATTTTCACAATCAACTTGTGTTTCACGTACTTTCAAGTTTAGTTTTTGCATTGAGATTATATGCAGAATATAAAACAATCTCTGAAGTCTCCCTGATTCAGTCATTTACGAGGTTTCACCAAGAAAAAAGTATAACAATTGTTAAATGTAAATACAAGAAGGATCTAAAGTACTACATTACACGCCGCATTACCTTGAATATTCAAAAAATAAAATGACATTCCAAAATTAACAAAATGCAACTAAATCTATTAACATAAACACGTACTAAAAGTAGCTACTGTTTTGTTTAATTTAATAAAGATGAAAAGAAAAAATCCTAAATGTTCTGCATCACTCTATTTCGTCAAAGTTTCTATGACTGGTATTCATCAAATGAGGTTGTGCGCAATACGTTTTATTTTTACGATTTCTACGATATATAAGACAAAGAAAGCAAAGAATTATTGCCTCAACTTGAAACTAGATTAATAACAAAAAAATTAATAAGAGATACAAAGTCCTGCACTTTCTCTAAAGTTTATTATTAAGAAACGAAAATAATATCAAGTGGTTACATATCAAATTGTTTCATTTGACTAAATAAGAAAGTTAATGTATAGGACGATTAAGTTAAACAGACTTGTATTCAAGTGTTAAGTTTACAAGGATACTGATTCTGTCCTCAACCTAAATTTCTCGCTTTATTTGTTGCATAACATTAGCATACAATCATTTATACCATATCATAAACTTAAAATCATTTTTAAGTTTCGATTGGGAATTAATTTCGTTTCAATTCTCTTGTTTCCGATAATAATCTACAAAAATAAAAAGGAACAGTTAGTTATTAATCATCAACCAATCACTGATTAATAATATATAAGCCTAGCTTGGTCTTTCTCTTTTAGATAAAATCAGAAATTATATATGTTTCTAAAAAACCTATCTTAGACTTAAACAGAAGATAATTCACTAATAATCTTATAAAGTGAAAAGGCTTTATTAGATATTTATCATTGATACGTCACGAATATTTTCTAATATAATTTAGCCTAATTTGCGATAACTCATATTTTTCATAAGGTCTCAAGTTCAAAGTTAAAAATTATATTAATATTCAGGCTTCTAGGAAGACCATCGTTTAAGTAACAATCTATTTGGTTAGAATAAATTTTTTATAGAATTTCATTACATATATGTATATGGAAATTATAAAATTAATATCAAATTTATTTTGACAATACAACAAAGTCAGTTCATATTGCATATTGGCCTCTTGGTTTTCCATCCGCACATACACATGTAATTTATGAATAGATTTTCATAAATAAATATAATACAATGAAATATATTCTCAATCGCATATATGTCTATTGTCTTGATTAGTTGTATTTTATCTTTTTTGCAGTATTCTACAATTCTTTTTGAATCCCAGTATTTTCAGACAGTTTGACGCTGACCGTTTGTCCTCTGAATGTAAGCTAGTGTTTGAGAATAGACAACGAAAGTAACTGAGTTGACAGGGAAAGCCCTGAGGCAAGAAACAGGTAAACCTCTCCAAAATACTCTCCACCCATTATTTCTATAACTTTGTTGAACACAGTCCCAAGAACTTTTGTACTTAGGATTAGAAAGATTGTCAGCCTGGAGGCGACTCTTCACTATATCAATTGGGATGTTAACGATCCACGAAAATACTCCCCCCAATCCGCCAGATAACAACATAGCTCTTACTGATGGTTGATGATGACCCTCTGGCGTCGCAAAATCACACATAGCTTGATAAGATGCAATATACACTCCAAAACCCGGCATGTCCCTCAAAATTGTTGGTGTCAATCCACGAAAACATCCACGTATTCCATGATTTTTATAGATGCGTCGAAGGCAATCGAAAGGCCCCTTGAATTCATTTCTGCCTGCGAAATAAAACAAAATTTTGTTGCAATTTAATATAAATTTTAATGCATATATTAATAATAACTGATTAAGTTAAAGTACTAACCTATTTGACCTTGAAGTTTAACTTTGACTAGCTCTATCGTAGAAGCGGGAACAGCTTGTATAGCCCCCGCAAAAGCGCCAGACATGAAAATTGACGAGTATGAAGGTTCCTTATCACCGTTATCTATAAACTTTAGAGCGTTTCCGTACACACCAAAAAAGATACTATTTAGAAAGCCAACTGACACGAGTGGGAAGGCCATTCCTTTGAATAGACCTTTAGGCTATAATTTGATAAATACAAAGATATGATCATTAATTAATATTATATATTGATGTTAAATTACAGACCCCTTCCAATTCCAATGATCTTTTTAAGCAATTTAATATAGTACCGCATTTGTCGCCCATTGTCTGTTGTCGAACCTTTATGGTGTCGAAAGGATGTCCAAAAGTCAAACCAGCGCATCCTTCGTGAAAAGAGACATTATGTGATTTTTTTCCTGAAATATACATAACAATCGAAAAATTATCTAATTACCTCCTGCTAATCCCGCAGCAAAATCACTTCCATATTCGATCAGATCACTTGTTATACTGTTTCCAGATTCTTGATACATATCTGCTGGAAAAAAACAGAGGTAGTTTTCTTTATTTAGTCAGGGTCAATTTTTTATCATGTTAAAGAAGTTTTTAGTACTTTCGAGATTGGAAGTTGTATGCCTAAAATAACATAATTATATATTGGCAAGAGAAATCAACGAGTTATCTTTCTGAGAGAAAATCCCCAATATTCAAACTTTTCTTCAGTAAGTCAACCTCTGGGTTAATTTTTACAGCTCTAACGAATGCTTCCACTATTCACAGGAGACTAAAGCTTTAAGCCTTTCACAGATCATTAACTTTCACTGGGTTATCGTTGATTAATCTTAGTTAAATTGCCTAGGCCTTTTAGAATTGATAATATTTTGTTTAAAAGTTTTATTTCACTTTCGATAGCCATTATCAAAAGAGTTAAAGTAGATATGAAGTCAAATATATACATATGTAAAATTATACTGAGTACAAGTCCTACCGGGAATATTTGAAATGGGTCGTTAGATTATCCTTGATATAATATTAAAATTAAATAAATATTTCATCATGACTAGGCTACAAGAAATAATGGATAATAATGTCTATGTATTATTTAAAACATCTTAAATATGTTAATAAAGATTTTGTGGATATATTTCATTTTATAAGATGCTTTATCAGTTGTAAAATACGAAGAACATAATGATCATTATAAACGACTTCTACGATATTCTAAACAGTAAAATACCTTATTATTTATCCCGTGTGATCGTAAAGCATTATTTCACAAAATATATGTATTTTTTTTGGTATACTGGTAAGTAATACGAACTAACCTCCTCTGTCAACTTGGGAAAAGTTTTCTTCTGAAGGATCCATATTATGTATATTGTTAAATTTTTCTCTAATAGCCACGTAAAATTGCAATCGAACCTCTCTTTTCCTTCTCAAAGACAGCTGTTTTTATCTTATATAAAGTCCAAAGGCCTAATTCTACTCCTAAAATAAAATTATAAATTTTGTCTTTAAAACCTTAAAGAATGAAAAACAATCTTTTCCTAAAAATTAGTTAGAGTAATTATTATATAAATAATAAAGTAATATGAACAATTGAATCACATTTAATAAGACCAAGTAGCTAAGTTTGCAAATCTTCTTGAATATTATCCTTATCTTATTTTAGTTTATGTTATTACTAAAAACTTCCTTTTTCCATCTAATCGAGCTTGAATTTCCTTTGAAAAGGTAAACATGAAAATTATTTAGTAAACAGCTCTCAACGTGAAGTTTACTATTATAAATACGTTTTAAACAGTTGCAAAACTTTTTATCGAAAAATTTTATCAGAACATGTGTGAAATGACCCATCACGAGTTTTTTTTAGATGTCCAAATTCTATCTACTTCCCATTTTTGTCATTTTCTTTCTTTGTTCTCTTCTTTGCAAAATATCATTAATAGTCAGTTATCAATTTAAAGAGTGGTCCTACTACAGAAATATATATACATATATGTGCTTTAACATTAATAAAAACAAAATTTGCGTAAACGGCAAAAAATATCAAGTTGTTTTTTCAAGAACCATTAAAAGATTTGACCTCAATCTAACCTCTCTTAGACAAATTCTTTATATTTACAGAATAAGGAGTTACGTCCTATTCAAGGGTTAGAGAAAAATACATGATTACAAACAATCTAGTAGCATATTTTGATAGATTTTTAAGGTTTAATTGTAGTATATTGGATATCTCTCATCAAGACAAAACTTTCACTTTATCACATTCTGCTATATTTTACTTTGTAATTTACATTCAATAAATGCTTAATTTACTATTTCAAACTTATGTTTTATTTTATTTTTATCTAATCACTGTTCTTTCACATGAAAAACTTTAAATTTTTTATTGTAGGAAGCTTCGGAGAAAAATCCTATTTCAATATATTTTATAAAATATGTATTATGTACGTATATCTGATTTGTATCAGATAGTTGGCAAAATAATTCTAAATACTAACTTCGTAACAGAAATATTTCCAATATAGATAATTTTATTAATATAAACACACTATAGGAATATAAAACGTAATAATGATAAATAATTTCGTATTTAGAACTGCTGAATAAGATGAAGAATTGCTATCAGAGAAAATTTAAAAAGATAAACTTAGAGCAGCGTGTTCAGATAACAAACCCTTGATTGTAAATATGTATAAAATATTCGATATATTAAAAATATACATTGATTAGTATAAAAATAAAAGAATAAACATGCGCAGTGGTTCACGCACAGCTTGAAAACATTGTTTATATTCTTTAGTTCACTATGGAAGATTGGACAAAACTTTCTTTTGATAGTAATTTTAAAGACAGTTTTTCCCATTTTCTCTTTAAAGTGTTTATTTAAAACAGTCAACAACAAAAAAGCTGTAAATTACAATTTTTCTCAATAAATAAAGATAAAAACAGCATAAATAGAATAAATAAAACAAAAATTCGATTTCTTTTCAGTCATGTAAAAAAATTGAGATTTCAACAAAATACTGAATTTAGATAAACTTTATCCTTATTTCGTCATTCTTCTGTTCCTTCTGTTGTTTTTTCATTCATATTTTTCTTCTTCCTTAAGTTTATTCTTTCGCATTTTGGGCATGAGATTCCCTTATGAAAACAATCATTATGATATACAGTTTTACAAGCTGTTGAAGGAAAAATATGGCATATTAACAATAATACGTCTTCGTGTTTATTGATAACTTACTATTACATGCTGATATGTTACTTAGATGAAAAGGAAAGATGATTTCATCATTATTGCATAATTCGCAAAAAAAACCTTTAGCTTTACAAAGCTCACAGTCGTCTACATGTTTTATGCACAGGTCAGTGACTCTTGCTAGAGCAATAATCAGCTGTTTTTTCCGCACTTGAGACAAATCATTTAAGGTATATTCGTGCTCATCCTTAAACCAATGTTCCGGCCATTTTTGAATTTCGTATTTCAAACTAAACATGGAGAAAAAACAAAACAACTTAGAGTTCGTATTTTTATGGACTTTTTCAATATAGAGTGCCATCTGCTCTTTACCACAGTCACAACTAATTAAGTTGTTAGAGGATAAACTTAAGTGCTTAATTCTAAAACCTAAATAACTGCAGGCTATAACGTTACGTCCTACTATTTCTAAAGTACAATTAAAAACAGAAAAGAATATAATATAAGTTGTTCAAATATATTACCCATTATCTTGATTACAGGTAACGATGTAAGGATAAACTGCAATAAATTTTTTTCTTATCCTTCGTATCCTGTCAAGCGCTTGAACTTTTTCGTATAAATTCGCATTTAAAACTTGAATATTAAAAGGCCAAGTATCAACATCATCGTAATTCTTGTTAATAACATCTTTGGCAAAATTTGAGACAGCATATCTATTAAAATCCCATTTCTGGATTACTTTGGCAGGAATGTAACTCAGTTGATTATCATGGCAACAAGGACAAAAGTACTTTCCAAAATAATAGCAGAAACGTAATCTTGATGAGAATCCTCTCAAAATCTGATTAGTTTAGATATTTATTAAGAAATTATCTTGATTGATTTCGAAGTTTTATAACTTACGTCCGATCCACATCCTGGACATCTCCATTTTTGTGACTTTATTTGATGATCGATGTCTTTTGGTGGCTCGTAAGAGTTATAGATAAGTTGAGGTCTTGGCGGTGCCCAATCGACAGTACCTCGTAACTTGGCTCCATCTAGTGTCATTGGTAAATGTATGTTCGACACGAAAGGCAAAATATCGTCAGAATATTTTTTTAGAATGCTCATTGCAACATTTTCAGGAAGGGATTGAGAAACTGATGTTATAGAAGTTTCTTCATCATTGTTTGATAAACTTTCATTGGCTTTCTCATCGTCTCTTACATTAGGAATCAACAACCATCCCTCTTCTTCCCTAAAGTGATTTGAACGCTTTTTCCTCCTCTTTCTTCCCTCTTTACTCTTTTTAAGTTGACTATTTTCTTTTAAAGAATCTTTCTCAATTTTTTCTACAAAAAAACATCATAAAATAAGCCATATATCGAATATACGCATTTCTATTTCATACCTGAATCGATATTTTCAATGCTATGTTGTGAAGGTGAATTAATTGTATCATATTTCATCATTTCCATTGCTTCTATAACAACTTCACTCATCCAGAAATGAGCATTTTCCTGATTGATGATCATTTGTTAGACATGTTAGCAATAAAAAAAAACAATATAATATCAATCCACTTACTCTTTCTAAATCAGTTCCTGCTATGGAATCTTGGGATTCAAAGAAAGTTTTAACTGTTGAATATTCTTTACTCGCTTTAAAAAGATCTCTATCGCTCAAATTTTTTTTTATCTTTCTTCTAGCTGGTGAACCTAATTTGAGTTGAAATGATTTCTTTTTAATAGAGCTTTTCGCTTTATTTCTTAAAAATAACTTACTTGAACAACTGCTTGACACTGAGGACACTTCTGTTCTATGTCTTTTTAAAGTCTTATCTTCGGATAGAGAATCTAAAGAGTTTCGACCAAAACTCCGAGAAAGGGAAAACGGCGACCACTCCGATGACCTCCTCCTCATAAAATTATCAAATGCAACTGGTGATGCAGCCGCTCCATAAGTTGTATCAGTATACTCAGAGACAGTGTGACGCTTCTTTAGTTGAATTGGTGGGGTTTTTTCTAATGCTGAATGTGCATGTGGACAAGATTTTAAACTGTTCTTCTTTCTGACCCTATCCGGTAGATGACTATCCCATAATCTTAACTTGGTTAGTTGCTGTACAAAAGGATCTTCAGTTTCGCAAACTGCTAGTGGACATCCTCTACTACGAATTAACTCAGTGTCACTTTCTGAACTACTGTCCGATGGCTCCAAATCAGCATTATTAATAGATCCACCATTATCATTTGCCAAAACTCGAAGAAATTCTTCTTTAGAACTAAGTCTCTTCCTTGGTAATGGAGGCAGATAAATGTGAGCTTCCATCTGAACGGGCTCAGGCATGACTGGTTTGGGTTTCGTCTCTTCGCATTCTTCTATATCAGGAGCGAAAGGATCAATCTTTCTTCTATTTTTCATCATTTAGAACCTGTACACCTAACAGCATAAACAATTACAAGGCTGTTATACGTCGTAAACTAGGAATTTCAAACAATTTGAAAAATTACATTGAAGCTTAACAAGTATTGTAACCTGTTTCTAACTGTCACACAAGGTTAAAATATTTCTCTTATATACTGCGTTCGCTATTAGGATTCTACACGTGACTTGACTCAACGATCATACTTGGAACGCTTCCAATTATTAGATGCAACATAAACGTAAATATATATGTACCAGTATAGGCCTTCAAAAATTACAATTACGTAGAACGCATATTTCGTCAGTTTCCATATAAATCTAACATGCGGATGTAGGTAAATGGATAAGGGTATTAAAAAAGTTCAAAAGTTCAAATCATGAAAGATTAATCAACATTCATTACTTATAAAATAGAATATGGAAATGACTTTATTGTATCACTGACTAGCTTGCAACAACAACAAAAAATGTATAGGCCTACTTTCTTTGTTGAATATCTCTGCCTTGGTACAAACTTTTACATAACATGAATCATAGTGTTTACTGAAATTGATGCTCAAAAAAGTCAAGTCGACCTTTCTTCAATAACATAAAATTTTATTTAATTTTCTTTAATATTCATTTATTCTTTTATAAAAGTTATAACAGCAATAACTCTGAATTCAAATGAAAAGAGAGGTAGCTGTTTGACTCTTATATTTGAGTACTTTAATCACAACGTACTAGAAGCAGAGGTTATTCACAGAAATAGTTTGCTATTATTGCAATTATAATCCTTTATCGGAGGTTAACTGACCCATTTATTCAATCTTACAAGGTTAAATAAACTATATCATGAATAAAAGTTTATAGCTATAATGTTCATAAAGGTTATTAAAGAATGTAGACCTTTTTTATAGTTATAATACAATATATTATTACACGGTATAATGTATTATATTACATATATATTATTTATTTTGTATAGCTTTCTTTTTCTAGATAATAATTATAATGTATATTTCATTTATTCTACTATTACAAAAATAATAAAACTATACTAGTCTTTTAAAAATATTATATTTTATATCACATGCTATATAGTATATAATGTTAATTGTATATACCAATAATATACAAGACGTATGTGCCTAGATTTAAAAGAATAATTTTTTTTTTACATCTGACGCAAAAAATTGAATTTTTATTTACAAAGAACTCCTACGATCAAGGTTGTATTAAATAAAATTTCGCATGCTGTATACAGAGGACAAATGCCTGGGAGAAATTTATTTGTATATCGATTTTTACTTAGAACTTTTAATAAACATTAACTAAAATATCTAACATACTCTTGGTAATAAACACCTTGCATGCTCTTTTTTAATCACTGTATAATCCTTTTTTTACACAAATATATATATATATATCTTCACCTTTCAATTGATGAGTCGATTTGTAGATAAATATAATAAAAGAGCAGCGACCGGTAAAGAAATTCTGATTCATTCCCATCTGGCGCGCAGGAAAACCCGCGCCCTCTTTATATAGTCACGTGATGTAAACAATCTTATTGTGTTTGGATGGTAAAGCAAATAATAAATATAAATTCCGTTTTCTTTCACTTATGAAGAAAAACTGGTAATAAGTTATTGTATCACACAGAAAATGCGCTATCTGTTTCTTAGCGTTTTATTTAACGAAAAGAGAAAAAGTGAGAGTAACTAAATATAGAGTTCCTTGTTGTGTCAGTGAAAGTTCATGAACTTTTTCTTGGCAGTGTAATCGATTTACGTCCACTCTACACATTTTAGATAAATGATGAACAAAAGAAAATGATAACAAGATTTTAGTAATATTTTTAGAGTTATTTTTCTTGAATAAAATATTAAAGAGACCTTTCCATGTCATTCCTACATATGATACTCTTTTAAGGCCTATTTTTAAAAAGAGGGAGATTTTTGTATTGCTTAGACCTTCATAACAAGTAAATGCTGATATTGTATTTATATTAATATATATATATATATATATATATATATATATTGATTATATATAATCAAATTTTTAATAAATAATTTACAATTAAACAGAAAATCAATTCAATTGTTTTGTTAAAACTATCCGATGTATAATGACAAGTATATAAATATATATATATATATTGATGGTAATGTTTAGCGCAATATTCTATTGTATTAGTAACATTTTCAATGTAGATTTTCATCTAATGTCTATATAACTTTTACTATTATGTTCCAAATGTAGTTCATTTCGAATACAATATATGAATTTTTCATATTTTCGCATTTCAGATATATTAATTCACAGATTTACTTACCCTACAACTCTTTTTGATAAGATTAATACTACTTTCATTAATAATATTTATATAAATAAGTTAGAAACCTAACAATTTTATAGCAAGAGATGAGTAATACATTGTAATTGTTAATACTACATACCAATAATATTTTCGATGATTTCATACGTATCTATAAAAGGAAGATTCTTGTTGTAATGTAGTGTTTACGATAACGAAAAACAGAATGAGTAAGTTATGCCTTTCTCCCGCCAAAATCATGGAGGTTCCTTGGCAACAATCACGTGCAAAGCACCTGTAAATTAAAATAGCCAATCAGAGCTTGAGAAAGTTGCTCCTTGAGTCATGAGGTGGAAATTTTTAGGGTCTAAAAATGGGTCATAGGACGACCCCCTTCTGATAGTTTAAAAACCTAAAACTATTTTAAAATGTTTTAAAATTGAATATATTAAATATACTTTATGGGACGTATAGTCACAATAAAGTGACAATAGGTCAACGATCGGTTTGTTAAGGCCTTCTTAACAGCAAAAACTTAACAGATTCGTAAATGTCGAGTATGCTCACCTCGTTTCGTAAATAGAGAAAGTTCATCTCATTACATAACCCAGCGTATGATGAAATAGGAAGGGTAGTTTACGTAAGCAAATAAGTTATGTCATTAATTAGACATCAATTAAGGTGGTTGTTAACTTCCTGGTCTTTGAAACAACCCGTGGATTTAGCTTTCACTATCTCCGAGATGAGCCACTTGACAATCATATTTGTCTTATCATTTTAAAATTTTATGTATAACAGATAAATAGAGTTGTACAAAGCTAAATGCGTATTAATGGCTATTTAATTGGATTTCATCAGAGATTCGAACTCAAATTAAAATTAAACATCCGGCCTAAAAATACTTCATATTCTAGTCACTTTCTGTAAATCATTAATAATAATTGATTCTTGTAGACAACCCTTGATTAGAATAATTATTTTTTACGTTACTCATCTTTACCAATTTCTTATATAATTATCTGACAAGTTAGTCGATTGAATATTTTTTAACAATAGAAAGTACCCAAGGTGGAAATATTCTTTTACTATTCAAAATTTATCCAAATTCAAAACACCTTTAATTAATAATACAAGCAACAGTAATATTAGTAAAATGTAGGTTATTTAGTATGTGCTATGTTGCTTCATAATAATAACTAGATAGATGCGTATATTACACATATATCGTGTTGAACTCTGCTATTTACTAGCCGACCCACTACACGTGTCAGTGCCGTATATAGGCCTATAGTTGAAAGCTAGCACGTGGATATCTGAGTCACCTTTCCAAACTTCTTATGTAAGAACCTTGAATGTTGTTGTTGACCTGTAAAAATCAAATAGACTGCAGCCTTACTGCAACTATGGTTTTTCCTTGTTAGGTCTTTGTTGTGATGTTTGTATTGAATCCAATCAGCAAAATCGATAATATAAATGTCAAACTTTCAAGCGATAACTGGCTGTGTACATCATCACAGTGAGATTGTAGACAGCTTATTCACTGATAAGTTGGTTTACTAAGACAGCTAAGATTTTATTCTTTTTCCAGTGTATTTGTATTGAAAAAAAAATAACTTAACTTGTTGAACAGATGCACTTTCTAAAAAAAAGGAGAAAAGAGTTCAGATACAAGTCAATTACTTCAGTAAGATTCATTTGCTTCTATCTCAAGGTATTTTGCTATCGTGTTCAGTTGAATGTTACTTGTTCCTTCGTATATTGTACCTAATCAGTAGAAAAAAATTTGATTAAATAAAATGTATAAGAGAATAGTTTAAATATTGAGTAATATATTCTACTTACCAACTTTTACATCCCTATAATATTTTTCGACTGGGAAATCTTTTGTGATACCAATCCCACCTAACCAATCAATACACTTTGATGTTACTTTGCATGCGGTCTGAAAAAATTATTAATACATTGTATACAATAAGTTTAATTATTATGTTATCAAATAAATAAAAAACTAGACTTACTTCGGCTGCGTAATATTTGGCCATAGACGCTTGTTTAGTTGCAGGTAAACCAGCTTCTTTTCTTCTAGCTGCATTGTAAGTTAATAAACGAGCTGCTTCAACATGCGTTACCATTTCAGCAATTTGATGTTGCATGCCTTGAAAATCCCATAACTTCTTACCAAACTGTTTTCTTTCATGAACGTAGGGTAGAGTATGATCAAGACACCCTTGAGCAGCTCCAACCAACTTAGGTTTTAAGAGAATATTACAATTGCGTTTTCTTATCTTCTATATTTTATCTTATTTTTTAACTAATTACCTGTGAGGAAATACCAATTCTACCTTCATTTAAGAAGCCAATGGCGTATTTGTATCCTTCACCCAATTTACCAAGAATTTGACTTTTGTGAACCTAAGCGTAGAAAATTTTCAATTATTAAATATTTCAATTGAGCTTAATTTAATTGAAAGTATATAGTCAAATTATATAAAACACAAACATGTATATATACATATATATGTATATATATATGATTGTAAACAATATTGTTGAATTCGTAATACGCAAGATGTCGCTTTCACTAATATGATAAATTTGCTGTTATTTGCTTATTTATGTAATTTGTACAAGCCTACTTTAACATTATCAAATATAACTGGACAGGTAGATGAGCATCTGATACCCAATTTGTCTTCTGGTCTACCAACAGTGAGACCCGGTGTATCTCTGTCAACTATAAAACACGTAATGCCTCTATATCCCTTTAAGAAAAAAACTTTAGATTTATAAATATTCGACTAAAGAGAGACAAGTTTTACCTTGCTTGGATTTGCGTTGGCCATAACTAAAAAGACTCCTGCGACATTGGCATTAGAAATCCATAATTTACTTCCATTTAGAATGAAATATTCTCCTTCTTGATCAGCTCGCGTTTTTAAAGCGAAAGCGTCAGATCCTGACTCGGCCTCAGATAAACAAAATGATCCTGCCTACAAAAATTTCATAGTTTACTTTATTAAAGCAGGACAAAATTATGTATCAGACCATGTCAACAGGAAAACGTTTCAAGTATTTTTCTTTTTGTTCTGCTGTTCCTAATAGCTTTAGCATGTTATTAATTAACGTGTTCTGAATATCAATAATGACTGAAATTCCTTTATGAGAGGAAAAATCTTGTTTAAATTTTTACGAAAAATATAATAAACCAACAAATTTGTATACCCATGTCAACTTTAGCAATTTCCTCGATCATCAAACAGGTATTGAAAAAGGTAGACTCTGAGCCGTTATATTCAGTTGGCACTTCTACACCCATCAGCTATAGTTCAAGTAAGTAGAATTTTGTATGATTATTTAAAAATTGGTAATAAATTTACCCCTTGCTCAAAAACTTTCTTCAATAAAGCATCTGGTATAATTCCAGTTTTATCCATTTCTTTAACGAACGGCGCAATATTTTCCTGTGCAAACTTTGCAACTACAAGAAATAAATGTTGAAAAATTCTGTATATTAGCAATGTAAAGGATAAATATACCGCTATCTTTAAACATAATTTCTTCTTCTGATAATAGATCAAGGGGACCTTGAAGAATTTCATATTCTCTCTCATTACTAGCTGTTGATTGACTTGAAAAAGCCTTTGATCCTACACATTGTAGACTTTTAATGAAATTTGGCTGAACAAAAGCTTTCTGAAACATGTTTTTGAATATTTTTACATTTAGATAAAAATTGTTGAAAGAGCGATATTAGGAATACTCTAGATGAAGTCTTTTGAAAACAAATATTAACAAATTATGAGGTACGACTTTGAAAAAAACACTGAGTTAAATTTATTTTAGATATGAATGTGGTTTTATAAGGAATGTCATTTATGCATTTAAAAATAGATCTTACAAGTTTATGGAACTTTAGTAACTGCGAAGCCATGTTTCCGCGAAGATAAATAATTGCAAAACTTCTTTCGGTCTAAAATATTTTTACTCCAAAAGTTATGACGGAAACCGGAAGACGTAGCAACTTCCTTTTGCAGCAAGCCGTGTTTGATAGGGTGAGTTGATCTAAAATCGGAAAATATCTCGCTTAAAAGTCACTATCAGTACCCTGTTTCAGAGGAAATCTAAAGATCATAAACCCTTTAGTAAATATCAGCAGTTTTATTGAATTCAAAAGAGATATTTTATGTAAAATCGTAGATTGATAAATATTCGTGATATGAAACGAGAATCGCAAACCTGACTTCAAGTTTTCTCTTGAATCCTACATTTTCACTATATTAAGATTATAATATACTTTATCTTTTTATTAATGTAATAATTAAATGTGTACTACAATGGAGATATGTGTTAAAAGCAACCGCACTGAAACCTTTACTTATATCGTATTATTATTTCAGATTCATCCTCACGATGAAATTCAACAAGCAGGTGTCTTCCTCCAGGAGGAAGAACAGGAAACGCCACTTTAATGCGCCCTCTCACATCAGAAGAAAAATAATGAGTGCTCCTCTCTCAAAAGATCTTCGCACTAAATACGGTGTTAGAAGTATGCCAGTTCGCAAGGAGGATGAAGTACAGGTAAATTTACTGAAAGTCACGCTATCTTGAAGACCATGCAAGGAACTGATAATGACCGAAAATTTTCGTATTATCGCCTTGAATCTTCATGTAACAGTAGAAGTGTAAGGGATGTAAACTCTAACGCACCCTCTCTCCTATTGTGTTTTATAAATGATGAGATATTACCGCCCCAGTATGAATCTTATGATTATTGGTTTTACTGAATATCCATTAAGACTTCTTAATTTCATAGTTATATTTTCAAATTCTAAACACAGTTCCCTCTTTCAGGTCGTCCGCGGTCATTACAAGGGACAACAGATTGGCAAAGTAGTTCAGTGCTACCGTAAAAAGTTCGTCCTTCACATTGAAAGAATCCAACGTGAAAAAGCTAACGGAGCTACCGTCAACGTTGGCATCCACCCAAGCAAAGTAAGATCAAACCGCTTTAATCTTAACACTAGAATACTTATATGAACTTTTTGTGTCTCCAGGTCGTAATTGTTAAGTTGAAATTGGACAAGGACCGTAAAAAGATTTTAGATAGAAAGAAGTCTCGCAAGGCGGCTTTGGAGAAGGGAAAGCATACTGAAGAAAGTATCATGGAAACCCAATAAATTACTTTCTTTGATGTTAATGAATTGTTTCCAATACAATTTTGGTGAAAGAAACCGAATGCTCGTATATTATAGTCAAAACACCCCAACTATGTTAAAATTACGATTCTAGCCGCTTCTTATAATGTTAAAACTTTGATTACACTAAATGTAAAGTCATTTACTGCTACTGAGTTACTCTTAAATAACGCTCACAAGGCTCGTAAAGTAGATCACACTCAATTTAGAATAAACTGGTACCAAGCAAAAGATTCTGAGGAAATTCTAAGGTGATTTCCGATAGTCATGTGACGAAACATTTAGATATTTTCTAAACATGAATTTATATCAATTCCCCCCAATTGAAGACGATGAGCGATCCAGTAAAAAATTTATTAGAAAGTTATTTAGACAATCTTCGGTACCGACAGCAGGTAAAACTTCCACTATTCAGTCAGTAAAACGTCAAATTGTTCACAAAATATAGAAACTACCGATCCTGTAAAGACTGAAAATGATGAGGACAAGTCGCCTGATATGGCATCGGCGCTAAAATCAGCTTTCATAGATCGGTTAAAAACCTTGCAACACCGCAGCAAATCTTCAGGGAAGGATAATCAATTAAAAAAGTACTGGATGCCTGATAACAGTTGCAAGGAGTGCTATGAATGTGGGGATAAATTTTCCACTTTCAGGAGGCGACATCACTGCAGAATTTGTGGCCAAGTTACTATCTATTACTACTGTAGCATTCGTTATGGTATTGTTTTCATTATCTTATATCTTATCTTGACGCACTTCTTCAGGTTTTCTGCAGTAGATGCTGCAATGAGCAAATTGCTGGGTTTATAATAGGACGAAATGATTTTGTTCGCGCATGCACACATTGCTATAAGAAGACTAATCATATTTTACAAACTCATCCAAAATTCAGTGCTGAGGTGATTTAAACAACGCTCTCAAACAATAACTTAAAACATTTCCATTGAAAATCAGATTGATTTAAAAGAAAGGCCAGATAACTGCATTTCTAGTGAAAGTTCATCTACGTTTGATGACCGAGATTTAGACGATTGTGACGCAAAAATTGAGTAATAAAATCCTTAATTAGTTAAGTATCAAGCTAATTCGATAATTCTCAACAGCAGAGAGGATAGTGGACCGTGTTGCGAAAGAAAAGGTACTTGAAGAAGAATTGTTAAAATAAAGATTAGCATTAAATGCAAAATTTGATTAGTAATTAAAGGCTTCATTATTAGACTAAATTTCCATTTTTGACTTCCGATCATAGATTCATTAATAACTGACTGCTCTGCTATAACATTGGACGAAAGTAATGAATATGATATGATATTACCTGTGACAGGTACATACGTTATTTTTTCAGATATTTTCTTTGAACATTCAGATCAATCATTTGAACTTTATTCTATGCTATTTAAAAAAGACTTATGCTATTTAGTGTATTTTATTTTGACTTTATCTTAAGAACTATCTTTGCATAAAAATTTGTACACAAATTTCAGACTTCCTCGACAACGGCAAATCGGACAAGGATGATGTCGATTCAAGGATATTTCAACTACAAAAAGTTAACATTACCCAATTCTTAAATATGATTTCTAATTCAATCGTTTTCTAACTTGTAGGAATATAAAACTCATATAGAAATATTGACAAAGCATTTATTGAACTCTCATGGACTCAATCAAAAATGGTCTCCAACTGTAATAGGACTAGCGAAAATTGTAGTTGATAGCGTTTTAGCTTGCACTACAGTGATGGATATTAGAACATACATTAAAATTAAAAAAGTAACAGCTGGTGATTTTGAAAAGTCACATGTAATAAGGGGTTTATGTTTTTCTAAAAATGTTCGTCATAAAATGATGAAATCAAGTATAAAAAATGCCCGCTTGTTGCTCTTGAGAACTTCTATAGAGTATCAGAGGGTTGAAAACAAATACTCATCCTTAGAACCTCAACTTTTGCAAGAAAATGACTTTTTAAAAAATTGTGCCGCTCGAATTGCTTCTCTTAAACCCGATGTTGTATTTGTTGAAAATACCGTTGCTAGTATAGCATTGCAATACCTTTTAAAGGACAATATAACTGTAATTACTAATGTTAAAAAATCTGTTATGGATCGCCTCTCTCAAATGTTTCACATACCTATTATTACAACAGTGGATGGTCTTATTAATTCCGATCAAGTTGGTTTATGCTCAAATTTCACAATTAAGTCATTCTCAACAACAGATGGAAAAGTAAAAAATCTCGCTATATTAGAAAGCGAAAAGGAAGAGAACTGCTATGTAAGCGTTGTTCTGCGAGGCGATAGCTTACAAGAATTAAATCAAGTATTTTGTTTTCGAAGTTTTAGCAGACCTTAAGTCTATCATTCTCCCTTTTATTTTTTTAGGTTAAACAAGTACTCAACTTTGTAATCTATGCTATTCAAAATTCGAAACTTGAATGTTATGTTCTGGCTAATGGTATTTTATCTAATACTTTTAAACAGCCTGAAAATTCATCAGCTTTTCTTCAAAAGATTTCTTATAAAAATCTTGAAAACGATAAAACTAATGACTGCAGTCGTCTAAAGACTTCAGATACATCTAGCCCGATTAAAAGATCCAAATCTCCCATAAGACAACAGGAGGCAATAGAAATAAAAGATGGCTCCGATCCTTTATCGAACTATCAGGAATCGCAAAATGAAGATATTTTTAATGCTTATGATAAACTTCAATTGCTTGAAAGCAAAGAGAATGCTTTTAAAAGAGCGCTTTCAGACGTAGTTCTTTCAGTTTCACCTTATACACTTATATATGTTCCATATTTAGAGACAAAAGCTGGAAAAAATTCTATTTTAAGGCAATATTTTACTGATGTTGCCTATCATTCGAAACTACTTGAAGGAAATGAAAGTGAGAGAAGAAAAAGTAAAGGCTTGAGAAGTATTTCTTCTGAACCTACACAACAAAAAGAATCTATTCATCACATCAATGATTATCATCCCTTCATTTCTTTGTCAATGACTACTTCCCTAACAGATAGGAAAGTTGAGGTAATATTTACATTTTATCATTCATCGAAAGCTATTAACTGTTTAATAATTGTTTAGTCAATGATTGCGGATTTCCGAGCTAGAGGGGCTTATCTTAAGCCAATTTCATTTGACAACTGCAGCGAATGTAACGATTCCCAAGCAGAAGAAGTTACAAAAATTTTAGATTGCCTGGATGTGAAACATCATCAGAGATTGGTTGTGTCTTTAACTGTATCTATTGTGGAAAATGAAACTTCTAAAACTTGCAAAGGACCTTTTGTAGATACCATAAAATTTTATAGTCAAGGAGATATATCTTTAGGAAAATACCTTGAAAAATATTGGTTCAATACACAGTCGAGGTGCTCAACAGAGGGTTGTGACAAATCCAGCTTGAAGCATGTCAGAAGATATTTATATCACAATAGTAGTCTTCAAGTTACAATTCAGACGATGAATTCCAGCAACGACTCCGTACCTGCTGGCTGTATTTCAAGTCAAAGCAAATGTACAGAGTGTGGAATCGTAAGAAAATTTATATCCTTTTTGAAAAATTAACTAAAGATCACTATATTTAAACTTGATAGAAATCCGATTTATCACCAGTATCTTTCTTTGATTGGCACTACTCATTCGGAAAGTATTTACAATTACGAATGTCTTCCAAATATGTTTCTTGGTTCGATAGTAAATGGGATAAATGTGATCATATTAAAAAAGATCATTTATTCTATAAAGAAAATAAAATGGTTCAGTTTAGGTAAGATACACATATTACATAGTATTTATATACTATTAAGCTGTCATATTTTTTATTAGATTTGATAAATTAGAGCAAAAAGAAATTTATCTTCCACCAATAGTTGTTTCAACTTTACCTTTTCTTTCTTATCTTCGAAATGAATTAAATAACCTAAAAGCATTGTTAGTTATTCAAAAAAATCATTGCTTATAAGCTAGTCTGTAATTCTGTTTTAGAACTACTTCAGTAAGTAATCAATTCAAGGAGTCAACTTCACCTGGATCGGCTAATAATATGTCAAATTTACATGAGGTTGTTTAAAAATATATCAATGGATAGTCCTCTTACTTAAAACTTTTATCTAGGAATTAAGAGAAATCAATACAAAAGTTAATGAACTTGACGAGATATTAAATCAAAATAACAAAATAGATCAGCACGATAATATATTGAGATCTATTCATATTCAAATATTAGCTTTGAAGAATATTGTGCAAAATCTACCTTGTAAATGGAATAAATGGTAAGTTAAGATTGCATTTTATGTGCATTATTTTCAATCAATTTGATATGTTTCTAGGCTAAGGCAAATTCAACGAAATTCAGGTATATTCATATTAAATAAGTTTACTGTTCTATAAATTTTTTGTTTTACTTATTTAGATGATTCTCCAAAAGGAAGTTGCGAGGAAGGAAGTTACGGTAGATAGTCAATTAAAATAGCATGCTAATTGATAAATTTAACGAAAATCTTAGATAAAACTCCATTAATAAAAGTATCATCTATAACAAGCGAAACAAAGTAAATTTATTTTATATGTATATTTCTTCTTCTAACAAATACATGAATTTAAATCCATTTTAAAGCTTAGAAGAGACTTTAACGTCAGCTAAAAGACAATTCTCAGGAGTTAGTGATGAATATCCAGTATCATTGGTAGCTTATGCTCTGAGGTGAGCATATTTTAAAAAATTGCTATAACCTGAACTCCCTATTTAACTATCTTTTTTTCAGTTCTAAAGAATACGAAATTAACTTGAAAGAATTAAGTGAAAATGATTCAAATAAACCACAACGTAATCAAACGAAGTATGTTAAGAACTTTTTTCTGTTATAGCTATATAATAAATTCATATATTTTCTAACTAGCTTAAAAACGAAAGAATCGATGACTGAAGAATTAACAAATTCTTATGAAAGCCAATCTAGCAAATTAAATTCAGCCGATAATAAAAAATCTGTGGAAGTATCAACTCACAAAGATACAGAAGCTTCTGTTCGTTATAATCCTAATATACAGACTGATAGTTTTGAAGATGGTATGTGTTTTAAGATTTGATAAAACTGACGAATTTAGAGATTATTAATTACTATTTCTGAAAATAGAACTGCTAAAACTTCACTCCCAAACAAGTGTTGAAAATGATAAAAGTGCAAAGAAGAAACTTGCAAATCCTCATATTGAATTACGTAAGTTATAATATAGAGAAATGTTACACATATATTTAATAGTTTATTTTATGAAAATTCACAGAATTTCCTGACGGTAGATGTAAAATATATTTTGCTTATCAATTCTATAATTTGCGTTCGTTAATCTTTCCATCTGGAGAGAGCAGGTACATATTTTGTTAATTAATTTTATATCGTAATTGATATATTTTTACTTTCTTTTGCAATAGATATCTGCAATCACTTTCGCAGTGCGTTAAATTTAAACCTCAAGGTGGAAAATCCGGAGTGGATTTCTATAAAACTAGAGGTAAACTTGTTTTACTGTGTAACGCTTTGTTTTATAAAGGACTCTTTATTTTAGATGAACGTTTCATTATTAAATCAATTTCAAATGAAGTAACATCCTTTCTTCAATTTACTACGGCGTACATTCAGTATATAACTGATTCAATTTTCAATAAGGTGAATACTATATAGCCTTATATATTCTTACATGATAATGCATTTAATCATATCCAACCAATAGACTCCTACTGCTTTCGCAAAAATTTTTGGAGTTTATTGTGTAACAATTGGTAATAAAAAATATGAATACTTAGTTATAGAGAATCTATTTTACAAGTAATACTTTTACAATATATACTATTCTGTTTTTGCCATAAACTGTTCAATAAATTTTTTAGGCAAGACGTTCAATCTATTTATGATCTTAAAGGATCTCTGAGAAATCGTCTTGTTGATACTGAAGGCAAACAGAGCATGGATACTGTTCTGTTGGATGAAAATTTGTTGAAGCGTATGTGTTTTATATATTTTATCAATTTAGAAGACCAATCATGAAAAATTTAACAGAAATGAATGAAAATCCACTGTACGTCAGAAGCCATAGCAAAAGTATACTTATGAGGGCAATTCGAAGGGACACTAAATTTTTATGTTCTCAATCTATAATGGATTATTCTTTAATTGTTGGAGTTGACGAAAAAGAGAAAAAGCTAGTTGTTGGAATAATAGGTTAAAGTTCAATGTATGGCTTTAAATATATAACATTACTAACATCTGCTTTTCTTTTCATATTAGACTATATTCGAGTTTATACATGGGATAAAGCTTTAGAGAGTGTCGTTAAAGTCACGTATAGCCATTTGGAAGGGAAAGGTTAATATATCTATACTGTATATCAAAATGAGTAGTTTTCATCCTTCATAACAAAATACCATTAAAACAGGTAAAACGCCAACAATAATGCCACCGGACGTATATAAGGGTAGATTTAACAGTGCCATGGATAGATATTTTGTAGAAGTGCCCGATATGTGGACAAATTTTGAAAAATTTTAAACTTTTTAGGGAATTTATTGCTATAATATTTTAGTCAACGTGAATAAAAATACGTATTTGGATATATACATTACAAATACAATGCTTTCTATGCTAATAGATTATACATCATCGTTTTATACTCTTTCTATTTTCATATTGTAAACTTCACTGCTTTCTTTACCCATCAAGACTGATATAAAAACATCGCTGTGGATTCTTTATCCAAATATTGATAAATCAATTGAAACAATTATAGTGCAAGACTACTTTTGTCCATCAAGAAATAAATTCAGATTCGCTACGAATGGATTCTGATGCATTCGAAAGAATGACACGTTTTAATAAACCTTTCTTAATAATTACCGGCTATCAAGGTTATTATTTATTTGCGATCCACTAACTAATATCACCTGGACAATAACTATACAGTTATTGTATGTTGATAATAATATTAAATTTGTTGGTAATAATATCAAATTTCTAAGAAAGAGCGACCTGACTTCATAAGCTCCATGATTGTCTATACAAGTGGGCCACTTAGGTGACAGTAGGCCTATTTTATCAGAAAAAACTATTGAGTTTGCCCTAAAAAATGGCTCAACTGTCCTCTGCAATTCGTTTTTAACTTTGAAATGGGTTAACCGAATTATCTCCCTTAGTTTTCCAAACAGATAAAATAATCTGGTTCAGGGTTGTATATAGTTTTTATCCAAAATGTATATACACATCAGTTTATCAAATGTTAAGTCAGCCTTCGTTTTTTTTGCGAAGGGAATGCTTACGATAATATCTCCATACCGTATGGGCGCTTGTTGCTAAAACAAGTTATACTCCTTCAAGATATTGACATGAAACTCACGAAATATAGGCAAGATTATACTTTAGCTAAGAATTTTTGCTTTCATTCCATCTTAAATTACTGTGCAAGTGGATCTGCATTAATGAATGAACCGAATGTAAATAGATCGTTCTAAAATAACAACTAGGCTCTATAATAAATGATATTCTAAAAATATTTAAAAAGGACAATTATTATTTAAAAAATTTGAAAAAAATATGCTTTGTTGGCAAGAATTAACCTTAAAAATAGACATATGTTAATCAATGTATATGTCTGATAATGTAAATTGTATGATAAGCAAAAAATTGTCATATCTATTTGTCATATAAATTCCGATTCTTTCCTATATTGAGACAAATTTATTTCTTATTTTGAATCAGCTCTTTGAAACCTATTGTAGACACTTTTTTTTTGTTTTTAAACAATACAAATATCGATTTATATTTTTAGCTTTTTAATGTATAACCATTACTTTTAAAACGTTTATTTATTAATTAAGATCTGCTAATTCAACTTCACAAACGAAACCACTGCCGTTGCTGTTACAGTCTTTATCATTCCATCTAAAAAGATAAAGAAATAAAGTATTAGACAATATTAATTGCAAATACTTTTTGGTAAAAAAGTAGTTAATTTTGAAACAAGATTAGTGGTTCACCTGTAACTGTAATCAGTGTCTAACCACATGCATTGGCCGGATCCGGATGGTTCTCCGGAATTCCAATTTGTGTACGAGAATCTCTTATTATTTGCTACCCAAGCCCAGTTTTTCTTAGAATCGATTCTGTTACCACCTACCCAAAAATCTCTATTTCTATTAGCTATAGGAAAAAGATGAATTTTATATGTTGACACAATAATATTTTACAGAGTATTTACCGGAATCTGCTCTAATTCTTTCAACTATAAATTGTTGTTCTCCTGAAGATTCAATACTAGCTAAGTGTACATTATATTTGTCGGGAACAGCGTAAGTACAGAATTGCTCAGCTTCAAACCAATCAAGGGTGGTTGGGATGACTTTATAACACGAGTTTTGGTATCTATCAAAGCCTTTGGGACATGGTGCTGTTAAACTATATTCACATACTGAAGAATATCTTCCAGAACAAGCTGTATTATGCCATCTATAACTATGTTGGTAATGCATTCTCGAGCATCTTCCGCTAGATACTGGTTGTCCTGAACCCCAATTTTTATAGTCTGGAGTTTGGTAAGTCCTAGTCCAGAGCCAACCTTCCTTTTTATCGGCATTGTTCAAACCAATCCATACACTTCTATCTCTAAGATTACTGTCTGCCCTAATCTTGTCGGCAATCCAATTCTGTTCATTTTGACTTTCAATCGAAGCTAGATGAACAGTGTAGGTTTTTGGTCGAAGAGAAGTACAGTATTGATCAGCATCATACCATCCCAATTGCGAACGTACAAAGTAATAGCAAGAGTCTTCAAATCGATCAAAACCTTCTGAGCAGTTTTGGGCTATGAGAGAAGAAATGAAAGGAACATTAAATAATATTAATAAAACATAATTAAAAAACATATAAAGGAAAGTCTTTTACCTTGAACTGTTGCAAAAATGCAAGAAATTAATACAAAAATATACTTGACTTTAGACATTTGCTTTCTTTTAGTTCTCTTAGTAAACTTATTAAATTCATAAATATAACGCTCTTTATAAAGGCAAAAAAAATGACTAAGTCTTTTAACAGCTGCAAATTCACATAAATCACAATAAATAGACCTAAAATAAATATTTTATCTAATTTTGTGTGCAAAATTTTCCAGTACTGAAAAATTTTTATCTAAAAATACATTTTTTTTTTAACTTTTTCAATTATATTAAAGAATTAAAGATATCAAATTTGATGCTTTATGATTAAAAGAATTTATTAATATTTTCGATCAACAAACTTAAAATTGACCAAAATATGTAGTTTATGTGTATGGTATATATACCGTATATATGTATATATATATATCTGTAGGTGAGGGTGTATATAGTATACGCTGTTTTTCGATTTATTCCACATGTACTAGTTCTTCTTTTATATATATATAAATTTATATATGTTTTTATCAACCAAATATCTTATTTGTTTCAAAAGCTAACTTTTAAGCCAATTAGGCAAAAAATTTCGATTTCTGTCCTCAAAATCATATTGAGCTGTTTACATTGTTAATTTTACTCAAAATGAGTTTCTATTCAGCAGATAAATTGAAAAAGACTTAGTCAAACCCGCATGATCCGCCGATGGGAACAGTGTAAAAAGTGAATTCCTAGTAAGCCTTTTTAAAAGATTATATTTCTATTACTGTTTCTTAATTTTCTTAAAAATTACAAAACGGATTGGTAAAATGGTATTTTTTCAATTAAATATCCTCTTTCTATCTATCTATCTATCTATCTATCTATACATCTTAGTTTTTTCTATTAATGCCTAATTAAATTTTATGCCATTCTATATATAGCTAATTTTGTTTTGTTTTTTTTTTTTTTTCATATTTCTCTTCCTATCGCCTCCTTCCTTACCTCTATATCTATCTATTACTGTTTCTCTACCTGCCTTTCTCTACCTACCTTTCTTTCTCTTCCTCTCGCCGTTCTCGATATATAATATATGCATATATATATATATATATATATATATATATATATGTATGTATATATATAAATATATGTGTGTGCGTTTGTTTTCTTTATCTACTCTTCTCTCAATCTCTCTCTATCTCTCTCTCTATCTCCGTCTCTAGTCTCGGATATGGAACCACAAATTACATTAAGTTTGCCGGGGAGAATTTACGACTCTCCCGACAGTTTCGAGCGGGAAAACTTCACTTCTCCGGGACGAGACTGGAAGACAACTCCGCAAAGATCTCGAATTTACTCGCCGAGGCAGCATTTTCGCAGAACACCGGGAGCTTGTCGGCCTCCGACTAGAGTCCTTTCTAGCACTCCTCCGTCCGGAAACACTGTTTTTGAATTTCCAGTATGTAAGAACATCGAGGGTTCGGGTAGCTCATTGCTGTCAGTTGCTGATTTAGCGTCAAATGGTAATGTATTAAATAATATTCAATATATTTGAATAGTTAGGAAAGAAGATGGTATAAACCCTAACTGGGTAATAGAGTGGTAGGCGGGGCGGAGGGGTAGTCATAAAAAATACTCTCCGACAAAATCACTTTTCCCCCCAATAGAAATAGAAATGGCTCAGTTTTTTGACTGATTATTTGCGTTCAAGTACGCGTGTGGATGAGTACTAAATATTCAATTTAGGTCAAGAGAAACGAAAATGTACAAGTTTTTATTTGGTAAATTGACTTAAAATTTTATAACAAAAAATTATTAAATATCCATATTAATTTGAATATATTATGTAATATTTTTATTAAATATTATATAATTTTATATTAACCTCTTTAAAAAATCTTTCAATAATTCAATGAATTTTGAAGAAAGTGGTTTTTTTTTTTCCAACCACCCACCGAAACTTCTCTCCTTTCGCCCCGTCTATTTTTAATAGTCCTCAACCAAAACGGCGTGTTTAATCAGAAGACAAATACTTTCTCGTATTTTATATCAAAAACGATTATATAGAAATATTTAAAACATGAAAAGTTATATGGATAAATTATATTTAAATTTATATTTAAAAGGTTAAGTGTTTTTATTCTATAATGAAAGTCAATTATTTCACTTTGAAAAAATGATAGGCTAAGCAATTTTATTAAATTTATATGACTTAAATTTAATTGGTTTACGTCTCTTCAACTGAATGTTTATGGATGAAATTATTACCAACTACGAATACATATATATATATATATATATTTCGGAAAATATTCAACAGTTTCTGGTATTGGTCACTGTCACCCTCAACATCAATCTACACCACAACAACATACGCCACCTCAGCAGCTACAACCGCAGCAGCAATCGACACCGCAGTCGCAGTCGTCGTTGTCGCTATCTCAACAATCTTCGTCTCAGCAGCCATCCTTTGAATTACATGTGACGAATTTAGACTATAATATATCGGCGAGAGAGTGGAGAAAAATACTTTGCGCCGAATTTCAGCAACACGTCACAGTACTGAGCGTAGAAATTGCTACTCAACCCGACAATACTAATATTGGAATTGTAAGAGTACCTACGGAAGAAAATGCTAGGTATGCAATTTCACAATTGCATAGGAGAAAAATCGGCTACAAGAGGGTTCACGTTCAATTAGTCCAAAATGAAAACCTCAACACGATGACCGATACACTTAAAAGTGATATAATCCGCTTATTGAAGGATGTTGCCGGTAATACCTTACCACTGTTCAAGTTTATTGAATTGTTCGAGCAAAGACATCATAGATCTGTATCCGTTGCTGAATTGTACAAACTTAGAGATACTGTAGAAGTATGGGAAAATAGTGGTGGAAGGATGATTTCTATTTCTCAAACAGTCCAGATGAACCAAAGTACTTCAACTGATATATCTCAAATAGATGATTTAGTATGCGCTAAGCATTGTCCAGAAAATTCGTCAGACTACGCAACAGCTCTAGATTCATGCTCTCTCCCTAACGTTCTCATGTCGTTAAGAATACTCGCACCAAGAATTCATACTCTGGTCGCAGAACATGGTGGTTCTTTGCCCATGCTTTCTCTGGCAACCTGCTATGCAGCGACTTTTGAACCGTTAGAAGCTGTTGAAAACGGGGGTGTTCCCCTGGAGCACCTCATAACCTGCGTATCTGGCGTAAGAATAGTTATATCATCACCATCTGGTGTTAAGAAAGTGGAATGGCAAGGAGAAGACGTTCCAAGAGGATCTTCTAGTCCCCTCATGACTCAACAACTAGGTCAGTTTGCGAGAGAAGTTGCAGATCTTTTGAAGCACTCCCCAAAGTGTTCTCTTCCGTTTTCGAAGTTTATTCCTGCCTATCATCATCATTTTGGACGGCAGTGTAGAGTTGCTGATTATGGTTATACAAAATTAATAGAGTTATTAGATGCAGTTGGTCATGTTGTACAAGTTTTAGGAGCTGGATCCAGAAGAGTAGTAACTCTCACTCATAGAGCTCATGTAAAGAGATTCACGGGGGATGTTACCAAAGTTCTTAAGAGTCTCCCTGGCAAACAAGCAAGAATGTGCGAGCTTCAGGATACTTTTGTGAAAGTTATGGGTAAACCTTTGGAGCCTTGCGACTATGGTGTTTGTGTTCTAGAAGATATCATGGCAGATGTACCGGATCAAGCTATACTGATAATGCGAGATGAAACAGGAACAATTTTTTCACTTCCCAGACGTCAGCAAACTCCAGCAGAAATGGAGCGAACTCGACATTTTACAAAAGAAGTGATCGAACTCCTTCGTCATAGTCCAAGAGGTCGTTTACCATTCTCAAAATTTATTCCAGCTTATCATCATCACTTTGGAAGGCAATGTAGGGTCTCAGATTATGGATTTACGAAACTTATTGAACTTTTAGAGGCAGTGAGCCACGTTGCTCACGTGTCGGACGATGAACATGGTGATAAAACGGTTGTTCTTGCCAAGGAACAAATGATAAAAGTACTTGAAGAACAATTGGCCGTTGTTTTAAGGGCTACCCCAACATTAGCACTGCAGCAATTGCCCAATGCTTTCCTCAGACAGCATGGGCATTCCATAAGGTTAGAAGATTATGGGGTAAGAGATACTGAACAATTGATTTCCCTTATACCGGGAATTGCAAGAGTCGTAACAAAAAATGATCAAAAAACGATTGTGGCCGTTGATGCTGCCGACGTTGCCAGACTAGTTAACAGATTACTTTTATTATTAATGGATACAACTTTTGATGGTTGTATGGAAATCAACACGCTAATTAACCTTTACCATAAAATCTATAAACCGGATTCAATATCTGAAGTAGAAATTAGACGACATTTAGAAGATAAAGTAACTATAACTGATAATATAGTTAGACTACAACCTTTACAATTGTTTGCCAGAGATGTCCGAACTTTACTTTTACAAGCCGGCGGTAGAATGTCGGCTGCTAATTTAGAGGAAGCTTATTCCAGTCACTTTGGTGTTGTACTTGTTCCCGCAACATATGGTAGATCGAACTTGTTGGCATTGCTGGACGCCGTACCTCATGTTGTTGTTGTACATGTTCGAGGAAGGGGACAGAAGAGAACGATATCGCTGACACAAGCATTCTGCAGAAGAGAGAACTACGAAGAGAAAACTTTTGAGAAGGCAACTAAAAAGAAACCAACCAGCTTAGATATGGCAGCATCTTATTTGCCTGATATAGATAATTTGACATCTGAAAGTACATCACCTGAATCCGAGATAAAAGATTCTGAAGAAAGTGGATTTGAAAGTTCCTTTTCGGAACAGTACCAACTTTATACAAGTCCAAGTTCAAGGTTAGTGGCGAAGTTTTCTAATTATTAAGATATTAATGTTAAAAATCATGGTTTAGTGTTCTTTGAGTTAGTTTATGATGAACTGTTTTTAAATATCTGCATGCAATGCTGCTAACTTTATTATGCAAGCAAAACTTTGTATTTCTACAAACTTTGCAAAAAAAAATCATAAACTATTTTTTTATATATGCATATATATTCATGTTAAGCTGTTTTGACCATTTTAAGGGTCGATTAAGATATCGACAATATTTAACTTTGACAGCTTTTGGATTATCTATCTATCTACTTTATTTAGACAATTTTTTGGTGCTTGAGTCTTTGATAAAAGTTTTTTATATAAGCTGCACGCGGTGCTGGTGGATAAATTATTTTTTTTGATGTATGCTTAATAATATGTATATTATCTAACGATAATATGCGAAAATACTATTTTATATATGTTAAGCGTTTTGAGGATTTTAAATAAAAAAAATCGATATCTATCGATTTTGAAATTTAACGAATTTACAATTTTTGTCTTTCATTTTATTACATATAGTATATTTGAATACTTTAACCTACTATTTAAGCTACTATTCGAGATTGCAAAAATTCCAAGTAGACGCTTTTCTGATCTGTAGTGGCTGGTATGTAATGGCCGCCGCTGTGTTTCAAAGTTTTTGCATTTGAATAATCCTTTAATAATTCTTCACTCATGGCTGAATAATAAACGTAAGAGTTATAATAATTAGAATAACTATATTCAAATTTAAAATATTTTTATTTACCACTCTCAATTACTTTATCATTTTCACCAAAAACATGTAAAGTAGGAATATCTATTTTCGTTTCGTAAAGAGATGCATGTTGAACGGATTTGCTTTTAAAGCCAGCGACCAAGATGGCAAATTTAAATTGAAAGGACGGTTCTGGTATTTACGTTAAAAAGAATATCGGTTAAGTGATTATTTTTCTTTTTTACAACAACCTTTTTGTAGAGTTTGTAAAGACAAAATCAAAGAAACCATAGACGCTCCTTGACTAAATCCAAGTATACCATCGAAAGGCCCCTAAATTTATTAAACGAATATTTTTATTTCGAAATAGTCTGCCATTTTCGATATGGTAAAGTATCATTACCTCTGTTTTACAAGTCTCCTTAATTATTTGCAAAGAGTTTTCATAGCCTTTATCGCAGTGCGAATCATCCTGTGCGTTAAAATAGTCATCTTGACGAGAAAACCACCATCCCCTTTGATCTTGATCATTTTTGGTATCGGAAGGTAAAGGAGGAACAACGTTGGGAGCGGTTATGAAAACTAAAAACAATTCAAATCATATATAAAACCAATTTATTGGAAAAAAGTAAATTACCAAATTTTGCATGCGACTTAACAAGTTTTCTAAAAGCTCCTGTTCTTTCCCTAAATGTTTGTCCATTTTGTCTGTTATCAATAGTAATCAATTACTTTTACTGTTGATCTTAAAACTATATATTGAAGGTAACCTATATCCATGAATACAGAGGATCTGAAATTAAAAAAAACACAACGTTTATTAATATCGAATGGTGCGATAATTGAATGAAAAGCATATATATTAATATTTAGAACGATATACAAATTGAAAACTGGTGTCAATTATTTTATTATATTATAAAGTCAAGAAATAAACAACTGATTTTATTACATGAAGTAAGCTCCTTTCTGTAGCCATTTAAATCGGAAAGATTACCAGTGTAATAACTTTTTAATTCACGTTGAAGGAAAATATTGGCTACGAAAACTGGTAAAGCGATAGCTTATATTTTTCTACCCCAAAGTCTCTCCCCTCAATTTGATCTCTATTATAAGATCAAAATAAGATTTTGCAACGGTTCTAACAAAATATAGAGTCATAAATATATAGCGGCTTTTTAATTTATTTTTTGTATACATTTTTTAGCCTATTTTAAGATGAAATTGAAAATATTAAAAAGTAGATATATTCCTCAATTGGAAAGGCTATGCTAAATACCATAAAAGAGAAATAACGGAACGAACTTTAAAAACAGACTTACCTCTCCAAAAGTTAATCGAAACAATTCTAATACGAAAAGTATTGCATTTCAGAATAATTTATTTAAAAATATTCGAAATTGGATTCCAAGCAATAAGTTTTTTGTCAGATTAAAGTAACAAATAAGATTAAATTATTTAAAATTTAAAAGTGCTTACAATAAATTAAGTAATATACTTTTTAATTATAAGAATAATTAAGATGTTATCTAAAACCATAGAGATCTAGTAATAATTAGTAGATTATCTTTAGGTTAACCCAAACAAAAATAGTTTCAGAGCAACGGTGATTGGTCGAGAAATATCGAATACCAGTCTACTTTTTCATTTTGCAGTGTCCATTTTTGTAATCGGTTCTATACGATAATAGTTTAGTAAAAATTACTTAGTTAGTCCAATATTTTCATCAAATTATGTTAAAGAATACCAAAGGAATCAGAAGTTAGCAAGTCAAATGCCACGATATCGACGTAATCGTAAAAAATCACCAAAGAAACCAGCGAAATCAGCAGAGGAAGAATCTGATTTGCCTGGTTTTTTCTATGATAAAGTAAAGAAGCGTTACTTTAAAATCCTCTCATCTCATGACAATCCAGGGAGTTCTTTGACCAAGGATTCAATTCGAGCTAGTGAAAACTCAAGGAAAATTTCAGAAAAACTACATTCAACGAATTCTAATATAGTTCAAATTCTCCAACAAAGGCAGTTCTCAAAGCAGTTAAACTTTACAGGCAGATTAATAACGAATTTAGTGAAAAACTCCAGGGTAACTACGGAATTGAGACCATTTCCAGAGAGTCACACTGTAGAAAGATTAGACTGGTCTGACGAGAACATCTTAATAGAAGCGGTAACGCCATGCGGAATAAGTAATATTTATTCTGCCAAAAGAAACGATTACTTGGATTTAAACCTTCGGGAATCTTTCTCAGATTTTAGAACCCATTGTTTCTGTTTAGCACATAATACTGACTTTATAATAATTCAAAGCCCTTTTGAGCTGTACAATTCAGGGAGAAAATACAGATTGGTATACGTAACTGCTGAAGGACAAAAACAGGTATACCTACTCTCTTGCAAAAATGTTTGGTGTGTGGCATGGAGTTCTATTTTGAAGAAAACATGTTATGGTATGCAGGGAAAGGCTGAAATATTAGACCCATTGAATAGAAAATCGTGGTTCCTTCAAACGGACTATTCTGACGTTTTATCTTGTTGCTTTGGTCAGGGAGATAGCAGCAATTTAATTTTTAATGGGTCCAGGCCGGGTAAAATTTATATGCACGATATAAGAAATTCTGGAATAAAATTTACTGGTCTTATTAAACACGGTGGACATGCTAGTGTCATAACAAACTTATATTGCCAAAACAACATGCTTCTGTCAGCCGATTATATGGGCAATATTTTCAGAACTGATTTGAGGAATTTGAAAAAACCTCTTCTTACTTATGGATCCTCATTTAACAAATCCAGAGTTGTCAATATGGCTTTTAACGATAGATTTTTAGCCAGTTCGGGTGTAGACGGTTCGATAAAAGTTTGGGATGTTAACACAGGCAATTTTCTGTTCAATAAAGAAGGTAGTAGTGAATGGGATAGACCTTTTGTCTATTGGGGCTCAGAAAGTACATTGTTTATGATTCAAGACGATGAAATTCAGGCACTCAATAAATTCTAATTGCAGAAAATATTTTGGCTCTTAATATAGGATAACAATAATTAACTTGCATAATCAGATTAAAGTAAATGCTTATGTTTGTTAATGTGTCCCTGAGTATTAATAATAAAATATCTAATACATGCTGTTTTATGTTTCATTAATTTATTCGTTAGAAATATTTATTGCATAGAAATATATGCAAGGAAGTAAATTATATTAAGTCGTAATTTCTCTTTTATTCTATTTTACATAAAGCCTTTCAACTCCTTTTTTACCTTACTTTCGTATTTAATTTTTGCAAATAGACTAATTAAAGATACATGCAACAGATAAACATTACAACGCATTAGATACAATTTCAATTAATAATGAAATAACTTGTTGACAAACAACCTTAATGTAATATTATCGTCAGCAAAAGTAGATCCGTTTAAGGTTTTTCTACTTTGCGTCATACTGGTGTTTTCAAACAAGCTATTTTATTTTAATTGAAATTGTTTTGTGACTTTTGAAGATTACTTTCGTATCTGACAAAATTCATCATTGCAAACCAATTTAGGTTGCTTCGAAACGATTTTTGGAGATATCTTTTCTTCAATTCCTAAAGATTTTAAAACTTCTGAAACTTCAGGATGATCTTCGGGTCCTAATTGTATGAGGCTTAAAACAATTTCTCCGTCTTTGATTACCAGCATACCCCCATTTCTGAGTATGTTACCTCTCAAATCACCTCCAACTCCGGCAGAAAAGGTTTTACAAACTTGATTGCATATTATTCCTCTGCAACAGCATGTACAAGCGTTACAGCAATACTGGCATTTAGTTAGAGAAGTGAAGCCAATATCTTTATATAACTTTTCATCAGCAATATAAATCTCTGTAAGCAATTAAAGAAAAGTTCATTTTTTGTATTTTAAAACAAAAATTAACTTGATCACCTTTATTGGAATTATCTTCCTCATCCATAAAGGTTTTATAGCTGGTTTCATTATCAAGAACGCTGATAACAGCAATTGCTGTATTATGCTGCCGTAGAAGATCTGTGGCTTCTGAAAGCTAAATAAATTGATCTGTAAAGTATCATATCCATCCTAGAGTTAACTCTAAAAACAGATAATGCTAACCTGCCGCAGATAGAGCCTGCACAAAGGTCATCCAAACCTTCTCATAAAGTAAATGATGACATTTCTATTTGTCCAAAGCGATTGCATTTCGACGACCTAATAAGTGAACCTCTTCTTTAAAAAAGACCCAAGACGAAAACTCAATATATTATAAAAGCTTACCTCATTTGTCACAGCATTCTGCAAACGATTGTTTGCCAACTTCTGCAAAGCCATAACTTATGTAGAATACTAAAGGTTCGTCAGGGTAAGGAAGGTAACAGTATAACAAAATATTGAGGAATGAAAGAACTAGCAGCTCAAACATATAGAACGCCCTCTATCGTTTATAGGTTATAAACAGTGTGCTAGGCTGACAAAAGAAAAAGCGAAATATACCTGTTTTACACACACTTAGCTGTTGATTTGAATAGAAAGAGCAGATTGTCTTAAAGTTTTATAGTTAAGAACAGAATCGGAAGGAAATGACCAGAAAGATTTTTATTGAAGGCAATTTTTAGCAATCATAAACTAAAAATTTACCAAATTATCAAGATTTTTTAACAACGTAATATTGGTTAATAGTCTTTTTCAAGCAAAAGTGTGTTTAAAATAAGCGTTAATAAAAAAGACGAAAACAAAAAACAAGAAAAATTGACATATTCACACATTTAATTTTTTTCACTCTTTTAAGTAAGTCTTTCTTTAAAAAGCGAAAACAGTCTAGTAGACGATTTGTATATTATATATGAATAGAATAATATCTTTCTTTTCTTCTTCTGCTTCTTTCAAGTGAAGATATTGAAAAGATGTTTTTAAACAAAGAAAAACAGTTAAGGACTGCAGATGAAAAAGAAATATTTTTTGTTTAATGATAATCATTTCTTGTTTTTTGTTTTAGTTCAAATTACAATAAAGTTGCCCGATTATCAAATTTAACCAGAGCCGTTTAAAGCAGAACGTACAATACCCAGAAGAGGAACAACTTTCATGAGTAATTGATTAAAAAGTTTCAATGTAAAAAGTATGACTATCACTTTCTTGTTCTATCGAAGAGAGTCATATCATCTTCATCTTCGGCGTCTAAAGGAGTCAATTCCATATCAGTGTTGGTTAACACTCCATATTTTCTTGACTTCTTACGCTTTAGACTATAAAGAAAGAAAAGTATGTTTGAATTATAATATTCTACAATAGAGAAATGTTGTTAACATACCGTATTGCTCTTATACCAAAATATATCAATACAATCGCAGCAAGGCCAATAAAAACAAAGAAACTTCTCCATACCACTGGTTTTTGTGGAAGTAAGTAAACTTCAGCAGTTGGAGAGAAATTTTGAGGCGCAAGGGATTCTTCTGCTGTTGTCTGAATTGGCTTGTCCTTACTCAATGTGGTTATCAAATCTGGCATTTTGAATATTTTAGTCTATAGAGAGAGCGACGGACTGTTATTGAATTGATGAGTTGAGTCACACTAATTATGTTATCTGCAACGTATTTCGGATCCCAACGAATATGATTTTTGCTCATCGAAGTCTCGTTTTCGTTTTGCAATTACACAATATTAATAGATGGCACTACCAAACATTTTTGAACACGTGGGCTTATATTACTATGAGAAAGGCGAGATTGGTGGGATAATAGGAGAGTTCTGCTTTTGTTGTGACTCAAACAGTTAAAGAGTAGAATGTTTTATGATATGTTTTTGACATTGATCGATATGTAAACTTTCGCCTTAATGTATTTATTCAAAGTAGGAATGAATAATAAATTATTCTGTTCAATGATGAAAGGTAAATTTGCGTTAATGGTGTGATCTTTCTATTGCGTAATAATTTAGAAATATTAAATTAATTTTTTTAAATATGCCGCCATTTATAGAATTTTTCTTAAATAACCAATGGATAGATGGCGCCAAACCAAAACAGCTCAATTAGTAGGGTTTCCTATCTGAGATTGCTCCTCAACAATAAATCGCCATTTTTAGTTCTTTTAACACCCGCCACTAGCGCGAAGAAAAACAACTCCAGGAAGTACATAGGGCACACTAAAATGACCCGTAAGTTTTTCCAATTAAACATTAAGTCTTTGAAAAATTTCATCCTTGAGTAGAAGTGTTTAAAATAGATAAAAGGGTGAAATTAATGTGATCGTGTTATGCAATAAGAGTGAATGACTTGATATGCAATGCAATATCTTGCTGAATTTTCTGTGTATAGTTTTCCGGAAGGATTTCTTTGAAGAAGCGATTGACTTTTATTACAACGAGATTTACGAGTAATTATACTATTTTAACACGTTATTTGAATAAGGTATGTCTCGGTGACATATTTCATGCTTAATATTTTAACAGGAGGAAATCAGCGTGAACTCGCCAGGCAAAAAAATCTTAAAAAACAACAACAAAGCAAGAAGCAGGCGACTGCAACTGGTAAGGATGGAAACAAAGGTGTTACTTTAGAAGCTAGAAAGCAGAGGTAAGTTTTCATTAAAATGAAAGAAAGCCGAAATATTGAATAATCCTTAGAACAATTTTAATCAATAATATAATGAATCTCTCTTACTCAGAGATGCCGATATTATGAGGGAGAAGCAAAAGAAAAAGGAAGCTGCGGCTGCTAGTGCTGGTGCTACAGGTGGTGGAACTTCTGGATAGAGATGACAGGACTTACATCTTGGAAAGAGTTTTTTTTAACTTGCACTGTCTACATATATTGGATCGTAAAAACTAACATTTCCTCATAATATGTGAAAATCAACAGTGAATCATATTTCTAGATATACAAAAAAAAGATGATAAAATTTACAACAATATCATTCTTAAATAAATAACATATTATCTCATTATTACAAAATGAATTGAAATATCTTTTAAATTACTAGAGCAAATACACACTAGGTGGAGGCAATTTCGAGAGGAAATACTCTTCATCTTTGGCCGCGCATGCGCATTACCAATTTAAATTAATGATGGCGGTTGTCTACTGCTCGTGTCCATTGGTTTAAAATGTTAATATTGTATCATCTTTAAAAACGTTCAAGTTTTTTCCCTCAAAACGTCTGTGTTGTATTGGATAGTGAATCTATTTTTTGATCTTAGTGATTCAGATGCACCTAAACTTAGCTGTGGACTAGTCTCATTGTTTGCTACCGCTACAGCGATGCTGGATAATTGATAATTACACAGGGAAAGTATTCTTATAAACAACAGGAGAATGTCTTCTTCAAAGGTATATCGAACCTACGGGAAAAGAAATAGCAAGCAGTGCGAATCGACAAAGTTATTCGAGGAGATGCTGAAGAATGATGATAAGCAAGGTCCTAAGGCTTGCAAAGCGGCCGCAGCTGTTGGATTATGGGGAAAACAGTCGTTTACAAGTGTTAGAAAATCAACATCTACTCCTCCACCAGCTAAGGATTCCGATCCATTTAGTTTCGAATCAGGAGGTGAAGATAGTCCTAAAAAACGAAAATCACCTAGGAAATTTGGTAAATCCTCATCTGATATCGGGGCCACATCGAATAAAGCCCCAACAAAGTCGTCAGGCAAATCGAAACCATATGATAGACCTGGTAAAGCAGAGGAATATACTATACCTGTTACGAAAACTACGTCATGTGCGACAAAAACAAAAAAATTCTTCACAACTTCTCCTATTAAAGAAGTCTCTAAACAGCGATCCACTGATGACGACTCTGCATGTATTCCTTCACCAAAAAAACGTATTCGATTAGAGAATAATGAAAGTGATGAAATGAAAGACAAAACTACAGAGTCGAATGACTTTATGGACGACCATAAACCTCCCCTGGTGTTAAAGAAAGCCGCAACGTCTTTGAACCCACCAGCTGTTCAAAGCCTAAAAGACAATTCAAACGATAATTTAAAGCGAAGTTTAAGTTGTTCCGCATTAAAAGCCAGCGAGAAGAAGGCCAACAGGCGCATCTTTTCAACTAGCCCGAAAAAGTATAAATATAATTATTGTATTTGGAAACCCGAGGAAGAAGTTAGTATTTGTTTAAAATTTTTATGTTTATTGTATGTAGTCTACCATGGATATTTATGTTTTATCTTTTCTAAAGGACATGGCTTCCCCTGAACTATCCGCCCCAGGAAACTTGCCGAGTAAGGAACCCTCAGCCTATGATTTTGATGACGATCCTGTGACTGTTACCTCAAATAGAGAACCAAGATTAAGAAAAGTAACTTCTCAATTAGATTTCGATAATGAAAGTTCGAAACTTAAAGTTACTAGAGAACATAAACCAGTATATACAGTTGTTAAGGAGGTCCGTGGTGCTCATGAATGTCTAGAACATGGTGAAACTGATGATTTCGAAACTGATATAGCTTATATATTGCATTCGTTATCGCCCAAGAGTTCTCTCAATGTCCGATGTCTTTCAGCCACGCAACTGATTACCAAAAGTTGTATAACTGCTTTTCGAATGCATTTGAGAGCTCATGAAACGTTGTCAAAAGTACTGGAATTGTTATCTGATTCTGCCGATTTCCCTTCTTTGGGATTATGTACAGCGGCTTTATTTTTTCTCCTTTCACGTGATAGACGCAAATTAGAGTTAGATAGACCTTGGTTAGAATTGCTCAACAAGTTACTTGTCACGAAACCCGATATTCTTAATTGTAAAGACTATGAGAAAACACTGAAAAAAATTAAAGATTCAGAAGATAAATTATTTAGCAATACCCAGTCTTGGGTGGTGAATGACTTGAATGCATCTAGTCTGATCTTGGAAAGTTTACTGAGTTGGACTAATCAAAACGTGAAAGATGAATTTAAAGACTGTGTTCGTACAGGTGGTGGATTAGAATACGTGCTAAATATTGGTAAGATATCTATATAGCAATAAGTTCAGAAACGAATTTTGAATTTTACAGTTTTTGAGCTAATCGATAGACTGGACACCCTGGAAGCAGCGCAAAATTCTGAAAAATCGGTTTTGTTTAAAAAGCTTGCTAAAATAATTAAGCTAATCGAAAACGTAATTTTTTTTAGATTTTAAAAACTTTTTCCGTGTAATTTATATAAAAGTAATTTCTTTTTCAGTTATCATATAATAGAGAAGCAAATCAGAAATTTATCGTTGATTTTAACAATCATCAAATCATTCCAGCCGTTGCCAAGTATTAAAATTTTATTTAGATTTCTCTCTTAGCCATACGGAAATACAAGTCTTTATCATTTTTTGCAGTGTTCTATTCATCTGCTTAAATACTCTGTCCAAAGGGACCATGTCTAATTCTTCATCTGTGTATTCCTGCTTATCATCAAGTCTGGGTATGCTCATGAACATAACGCATAACAGTCAAGTTTCCAGCCAGCTTTGCGTGCAAAAGCCGCGGATTCCTGATGCCTTATTTCAATGCATTTTCTCAGCAAACTCATTTCTGACACGCTCACAAGTTTTTGAAGTGACAGTTTGCTCTTTAAGCGTTGTTTTAAATATTTGCGAACATCATGAGCCAAACAGGAAAAAGATGTTTACAAGACGAATTTCAGTTTCCGGAAATACCATGGAATTCTATGATGCTCTTATAGAAAGTTTCTTTGAAAAAGAAGCTGCCGCTGACAAAGTAGTCGAGGAGCAAGATAAAGAAAGAGAGAAAGCAACGAATTTACAAACGAGTCCAATGGAAACTAGTGGAGTTTGGAAAGATGACGAAAATGGATTGCAGTGGCTGCCAAGTACCGGTCAAACTACTGTTAAGAAAAAAACAAAACCTCTGGGACGAGACTTGGATGATGAAGAAACGAATTTTACTAAATGTCAGTGATTTTTGAATGATTTTATTTGTTATATATTACAGCTGTCGTTTATTATATGTAGGTTTGAAGTTTGCTGATAAACATATGGAGGAATGCGTAATGGCCGGTTTTATATCATTAGCTCTTGGATGTATGATCCAAAGTGATGAGGTAAACATCCTTAAAATATTCTTTTGTTTAATAACAACGATTATTTTCTATTTTAGCATCTTCAAAGTGTTCTACGAAATAGACTGCCTAATAATGATTTTACACCCCTTGTGTATATGCTTAATAAACTAATGGGCTTCTTATCCTTGACTGTGAGCAAGATAGATTTAATTTTTTTGAAGATAACAAATTTTTAATAATCAAATATTTTTTTTACAAATAGACTGCAGCCAACGTCTCAGGATTGCAATCGATGGCGAAAATTTCGAAAATGATGCAAATGTGCAACGGAAAAAAAGAATAAGACATTGGTCTTAGCATATTAATAAAAAAAACTGATAAGTGACAATATCTGAGCTTTCTCATTTATAGTGAAGATAAGCTATAGTTTAGAAAACGTCTGCAGACGAAATTTAATATCTGTAAATTAAAAGAACAAAGTATTGTCGATTTTATATGTAAGTTGTAAATATCTTTTTAAGTTTTTTCATTTGTCTATATTACGCGAGTGTATAATGTTGTCAAAATTTCTAACTTGTACATTTATTCTACAAGTGTCAATCCATTCAGTGCTTTTTAAACGTAAGATATTTTCTTTTTTTTTTTGCTTTCTAAGGACGCACAATATGTTTTATACACAAAATGAAACATTAATTATTCGGTTTTAGACGAGTCTGCCGTTTGTATTCAGTTTTAGTTATCCTTGGAGATGAAAAATTCTTATGATAATTCTTTCTTAAATTTTCTTTATGCGCCTCCTAAGTTAATTATTGAGAAAATTTTATTTGGAATGTTGCTGGAATAGCGTTATTAAAAACAACAAAATGTTACCTCAAATTTGCTAACAAAGTTGGTCATTATTTCAAAAATTTCGCTCTTATTCTCACCGTTCTCCTCGCCGAAATACTTGAGCATATTATTGTAGTCGTCTATAGTTCGCTGATGTTTGGACGTGATGTCGTCTAAAGTTTCATTTGCTTCTTTAAGGAAAGCCTAAAAAAGATAGATTTACTCTTGAGGTGATAAAAAGCTTTCGTCCTCTTTCTTTTGTCTACCTGCATAACGCTTTGAAATCTATCAGGCCCTTGATTATTTGATGCTGTTTCACCATGTACTGCTACAGCTGTATGGCTGTCCTAAATTATACAAAAAGGATATTTCCTTTGAGTAAGTTTTAGTGAAGTAAAATGTAACTGGATACCCTTAAGATTTCCTTAATTTCGTCGATTTCCTGTTTTATTCCAACGAGGGATACTGTAGAATAATAGATAATTACATATAACAGAGGAAAGAGTAATATATAGTGATGTTTTTTATGAAAACATTTACTAATTGAAAAAGAATGTGCTTAATATAATGGAGCAGAAAAAAGAATGAGAAACACTGCACCTCCCAACTAAACGAACCTTTAGACCATGGAACTGAAGTGAATTTTTTTTGTTTTTAAGTTAGTAATGAAAAAAAAACCGTGAATTTGATGTAAGTAAAAATAGCAAAATAATGACGTAAAAATCAATAGTAAATCAATTACCTTTTGCTGCCAATGGGATAGATGGAAGGTCTGATCTTAAATCGATTAACTGAGGATATTTAGAATTTAAAGCTTCCGCCAGAACGTTCAAGAATGTACCCTTTTTGTCACTAGTCTTAGTCATCTCCAACTAAAAATTTTTAGTTAAAAGACGAGAAAGTGATAAATTATACTGTATAACTTAAATATCTATAAATTGTTACCTGAGATAGGAAGGATATTTTAAAACCAACAGCTTGACCAACCCTTGCATTTCCTTTGTTCATATAATTCCCTATAGCAAGGACGAGCTAATGAAAATATGTCAAAAAATTGAGAGTAGTCACCAGATATTTCAATCAATTATAAACTTTACCTCTAAAGCCTTAGCTAATTTTTTACTAATTTGTAGTTCCAAAGACGCTTTTTGAATGCATTCTAAATGGCTTTGAAGTTCTCGTATTCGTTCTGGGAAAACGTTCTTAAAGGAGAGAGCTCGTAATCTTTCCTTATACGATGGTATTCGAGATATCTTTTTTAAAATAGTAAATATACAAATAGGAATAAATTTTGTTAAAGAAGCCTTATATCTTAATATTTATCTACAGTGCAGGGATACTTTTAGATATTTCTTACTTCGTATATGTATTGATCAGGTATGCTTAGATCTTCTAATTTACCAGTAAATTGATTAAAATGTTCTTTCTATTCATAATTTAAATAAATAGAATCTTTTTATGAATATTTAATTATTTAAACAACCTCGTTTGCATCTGGTAAAAACATAAGTAATTGGTTAAGTAAATCAGCTGATAACGTATTATCATCCATCATCAATAAAGACTCCCTTAGTTCGGGGGCTGATTTCTTTAATTGTCCAAGTAGAATCGCTATCAAAATGCATAAGTCTGTATAGCTAATGGCATAAAATAAAAGGACTCTAACTCACAGATGTTATAGGCCTTTTTTGCATTTAAAATAGTTATTCTCGGCTGACGTTTCTTTAGTGCTATTGATTTTAGTTATAAATATAGAAGGATTACAGTTAGATATTATTTTAGATATGATTAATATATAGCTTCTGTATTACGCCTACCTATATTTAGTTTCTTGGTGCTAAATTGTTGTTCTATTTCTAAAAATTTAACTACATCTTCTAATTCCATATTCGCTTCGGGTATTTGAGCCCATAGAGAATTTTCGTCTATGTTCTCAATTTTTTCCCAATTGATCCTTTTAACACCAGGTGGACCGGTGTTGTTGACAGTTACTGGTAGAGGTGGTGGTGGAGGGGGTGGAATAGGGGGTGCAGGAGGTACGAAAGCTTCATTTGGAGTATCTACATCATCTGTCAGCTCGTCCGCTACAGCGTCATCTAGTACTCTTAGGGCACTCATGGTTCTAGCATACATATACGATTCTGATTGGCTGTCTTCAAGTTCCTCTGAATCACTAGGTTTTTCGATTATAGGAACCAACTCAGTTTGAATACTTGCCGACTGCATAAGCGGTTTTGAATGAACTATTTCGGAGAAATTTGGGCTTGTTAGAAATTCATCATCATCCATTTCGACTATATCAGCTTGTTCTTCCGGCCGACTGCGCAGTCTAACCAAAGTTCGATAGTTTCTATGACCATCATCTGTTTGAGTAGCACTTTCAGAAACTTCTTTCTTATCAACAACAATATCAGGCTGAACCGTGACGACGGATACCTCTCCGTCTTGATTATGAAATCCCAAACTATTAGAACTATCCACACTACGGCGTCTAACGGTTGATCTGGTAATGTTAGACGAATCGTCCGACTGTCGTTGAGGAAATATAATAAATATCTTTGTTATTCAAAAAATGTTATAATAGTCAATTTAAGTTATACCTGAAAGGACGAGTTAGGCGCTGTACTTATTAAAGTATTGCCACCCCCGTAATAATAAGAATTTGACTGAAAAGTAACATCTCCTTCCCTGGGGGATGCTTCTCTAAATGAATTTCTAACTGGCGTTGAGGAACGTATACCACCATTTCGAAGTCTGGAAATGCAATATCGCCTATCTTTTTCAGAGAGTAGGGGCAGTACAAATTTCCATAAGGAGCGTTTAGATGGCGTATCAAAGAGCTTTTGTAAACTTTCTAATAAATTTTCTACATGGCGAAGGTTGGCGTAATTTTGCAGTAAAAGTTTTAAAGCATGTCTTTCATTTGGTGTTAGTAAAAAGTCTATTTTCTGCTTAAATAACGACCAATTACTATTCGGTGCTAACTTTCTGGACGGATTGTGAGCCAATTCGGTTACGGCATCTTGCATGGACCTGCTCGTTGGCGTAATAGCTTTTCTTGGTAAGGAGATTCTCTCTAGCACATAAATTTGATGATCTGGTGTCATCCTTTGGATAATATATCGCCATAGCTGTTTCTTTGAATTTGTATCCAAAACTCTCTCTAATTCCCCAACTAATAATTGAATATTATGATGCAAATTGTAATTTATCAGTGAAGTTCTAAATAATTGTTTTTCTCTTTTAGTCAACAGATAGTCAGCTTGTCCACTAAACGTTGTCGAGATAATATTCCTACCCAAATCTGTAAAAACTATGTGTTATGAGGAGAATGCTTGAAAATATTGAAAAACATTTTCATTACCCATATTATTATTCTTCACTACGAGATCCAATGTCGAACCGCAGCGTTGAATTAATTGTACAAGCTTATAATGGCCCCAATTGCGAACGTCGATGCCATTAACAGCAATAACAATGTCTCCAATTTTTAAACCCGATGCAAGGGCTGAACTAGCTGGCCTAATCTCATCAACAACGCAGGGACACTCGCCTTTTAGAACAAAACCAAAGCCAGTACCCGTTCGGCGAGTCGTGATTTTTCTGCATTGTTTTTATTAAAAAAACAGAGAGAGAATTGAATAAATATCACAATTTGAAAAAGATAAGGCAAAAATAGAAAATTTGCATAAAACAATGAACATTTACCTGACTGCCATCCGAAAAAAAAATCCATAATAGTAAAGGTAAACTATAGATGTTGTAATTAGATATAGAAGGAAAACATGTATGCGATTGAACACTGCAATGGCCGCAAATTCCTAGGCCTGAAAGTTTACAACGCGCACGCATCAGGATCAATGGAAAATTATTGATCTATCCGGCACCGTCTTGATAAAATTTATAACATCCATAATCAATACGTGAAAGCAGTTTTTTTAATGTTTTTTTTTTGTTTATAATTCAATAATTACATGTATTTTAGCGAAAAAATTCTCTATTATTAATTAATTTATAAAACATAGTTCATAACAAAACGGAAAATTCATACATTTTGAGGATGTCTCTTCTGCTGCTTTAACTTACTCACTTGTTGTTGCAAGTTATGCAAAAAATTTGCCAAACTATCTCGTTCGGCAGTTTCATTTGCCAACTGATCTTGTAATTCGACATCGGCTTGTTCCGCTCTTAAATCTGTCTCTAATTCTTTATCAAGCTCAAACCTATTGATAAAATAATTAATCATTTGTTTATCAAAGTAGAAAATTTATGCAAATTACTTTCGAGAAGTCAAAAATTGAATTTCCACTTGCGTTTCAAGATATGATTTTGCTAACTGATGAATAAAAAATAATTTTGACAGAGATAAATAGAAAAAGTAATTATTTAAATTGAAAGAAAAAAGTCATTAAGTTTAATATTTAATAACATTTACCCTATAGTGTTCATTGAATATGTGTATAGATTGAGGACAATTAAAATCAGGAGCTAAAGGCTAAAGTTCGAGGAGAGAAATAAAGGTCTAATTAATTTAGTTCCGAATTTTCTGTTTAAACATCAAACCTGATATTCAAGTTTACAGGCCAATGCGTTTACTCTATTTACATCATCTCGACTGATTCCCGCCTCTACCCAAGTGGCTTGAAGAGGAAGCATTTTGAATATCTTATACTTTTCTCTCAATTTAGTATACAAACCATCCTTAGTAATATCAATTGGAGTTCCTGGTGTAAGAGATGTTGTTGATCCTGTTGGATCATATGGGCTCGCAGCCTGAGATCCTGATCCGGATCTATTTTGTCGAGTAACTTCAAGAAAGAAAAGAATGCGTAGAATTAAAATTAAAATATAACAATTAGATAGTATGCTAGTTGTTCGTTAGTCATCGATATAATAACACTTCTAAATTTGAAAATAGGTGGATGAAATTGAGAGAGATTCAAAAGGAAGCGTCACCAAACCAAATTAATCTTACCTGTCAATCGGGACATATTTTGTTCGTTTAAATTCGGTAATTGATTGGGAGGTGTAACAAATTTCTGTCCATGCGAGCCAGTACGGCGATGACCTAACAATTTACAAAGCATGCAAAATTTTTTCAAAGAAAGAAAATATGCAGAATTAACATTCCCAGTGACAACAAATTAAGTTAATTTTTTTTTGTTTTCTACAAAAAATAGCATTGGCTTTTAAGTATTTTTTTTCGTACTATCATTCTAACTAATGATCACAGTAAATCACATTGATGAGTCACGCAAGACACCTATATAGTTATTCATTAGTTAACACTGAAAATATTAATAATTACCTCGTTTCATTGGAACTGGTGTAGTTTCATTATCTGATGGCCTGTTATCACCAATATCTAACTGCTCCATAGACGCTGCTAATGAAGCTGGAGCGCTTGTCATTGAAAAGGATCTTGATCTTTCCTCTTCAACCTTAAACTATTAAAGCTTTTGTATATTTATGATCATAATTTTGTTGCAAAATGATAGTCATACCTCTTGCTGACTGGTATTTTTTATTAAAGTTTGACGTGTGTCATCTGTAATTTTGGATTTCGGAGATGTAAGAAAAGACAAATGATCATCTTCTAAATAATTTGATGAAACGAAAATGATAAAAAACATTGGATGAGGTCACGTCAATAGCTTACCCTTTTGTGTTGATATATAATACACAGGTTCATCCGCTCCCTTAAACATTTCTTGTAGTCCTTTTAGGATACGTACAACTTCTGTCATAGTAGGTCTAGCGGAGGGTCGTTGATCCCAACAATGAACCATAAGCTCGGCAAGAGGTTTCGGACAATTTGATATAGAGTGTGGACGTTTGCCTATGGAAATTGAGGAACATTACATGGACTGAAATATTCACTTTTGTTTCTATTGCATCTAACCTTTATAATAGTCCCACATTAATTTAAATGCAATATCTACACCACGTTCAGCCATTGGGAATTTCCTTGTTAAAATCTGCCAAACTGTTATTCCAAAGCTAAAAAGATCACACTTTTCGTTGTAGTCTTGACCAGCGAAAACTTCTGGAGCCATCCAATAGGCACTTCCACGATTACCTGACATATGAGCACTCTTTTCTCTCGATAAACCGAAATCACAAATTTTCATAAATCTTCCTTGATCAATCAACAATAGGCTGTATGGGCATGTATACATATATATATATATATACACATATCAAGCAAATATTAAATAAATATATTTGTCTTGTTACTTTGCTGGTTTAAGATCACGATGAATCAAAGGTTTTGGTTTAATGCCGTGCAAATACTCAACTCCTACTGCGCACTGATACATCCAACTGATAGCCAAGCCGGGCGTAAAATGAGCATTGGTGTCTTCATGCAGGACTGTAAGCCACGTTACCGTACTTTCATAATTATAAAATAACAGTGTTCAATTCATTATACCTTTATTCAATGAGCCTCCTTCAGCGAATTCCATCACAAGGCAAAATGGACTACGACAAACTCCGAATAACTTGACGATATGAGGATGATCAATACGTGATAATTGTTTTAATTCCACCACAAAACTATCTTTGTTGCTGTCTGCTATTAATTTGACAGCAACTTCGCGCCCCTTCCAATAGGCGAGTGAAATAATTCCGAATGACCCTTCGTTTACCAGCTTTTGAAAACGAAAGACTTTTTATGATTAGAGAACTTACCACTTTATTACAATAACGTACTTGGCATATTTGAAGGTCTGTGTGGTGTATCTCTTCCACAAAACGCTTTGGCGTTTCCATTTGGACATGTAAATTAGTAGCACAGTTTTCTCGTAGTATTTCTTCTTCATCCACACAAGAACCGGATGTTTGTGAAATGTTACATTCTCGTAGAAAAAAGTATAAGTATATTTTAAAAAATGAGTAGTTTTATTCGATTAATTTTTTGAGTAAATATTTAAAATTTATACATCAAAATACGAAAATGATTGTAGTTCCGCTTCCGTATCCTGTTCGTCTGCCCTTGAAAGAGAGAAAGAAATGTTAACCGGACGATTGGCTTTTGCGGTATTTCTCAAAACTACTCAAAATTGTAGCAATTTGATAAATATATTTTACTTTTAGGTTCGTCAATTAAGCTCTACTGCTAGTAGACTTCAATTGGTACAGGTAAGCTGTTCTAAAAGCATTTAGTGCCTTTCCACATTCTAAACCGATATAAATGTCGAATCGTCTTAATATTAATTTTTCAATTCCAGGCACCTGTTCAGGTATTTGGTGTAGAGGGTCGCTATGCTCATGCCTTATATTCTGCCGCCGTTAAAGAAAAGAAGTTAGATTCCGTTGATAAGGACCTTAAACAGTTGCAGGTTAATATATAAAACGTAAAAGTTAAAGTATTTGCACTCATGTTCTTCAAACTGATTAATTTAAGTTAGATAAATCTTTTATTTACTAAATGGTTTTCTTTTTTAATGAGTGCTAAAGAATTAGGTGGATTTCCAACGTCATTAGTGCATTTTTCCTTTTGACTATTTCACCCCACCAACAATTACATAAATTTATTTGCAGAAATTGTTGAAGGATGACGCCCAATTCTCAGAATTTGTTAAAAACCCAAGCATTCAAAGATTAGAGAAGAAAAGTATGAATACTTTTTTACCCATTAAATAGAAGTATATTTATCTGACAAATATATTTAACTTTTATAGATGCTATGGATCAAATTTTACAAAAGTTGAAAGTTTCCAGCTTAACTTTGAACCTCTTTGGAGCTCTAGCAGAGAATGGACGACTACCTAAAGCAAACGGCGTATTAAGCAGTTTCCAGAAAATTATGAGTGCCCACAGGGGAGAAATTGTCTGTTCGGTCACCACAGCTAAAGCTCTAGATAAAGCAGAGTTGAACGATTTGGAGGCTGCTTTGAAAGGATTTTTGAAAAAGAATCAGTCTCTCTCATTAGAGACAAATGTTGATCCGTCAATCATTGGTGGAATGATTGTCAATATTGGAGATAAGTACATCGACATGTCGATGGCTAGTAAAATTAGCACTTATACGAAACTGTTGAAACAAGCTGTGTAACTTTTATCTGTTGGTAATGATAATAATAATAATACAGCCATTCAAAATTCTGTAATTATAATGTTAGTTGTGGGAAATATTTGGGAACTTAATAATATTAAGAGAGTAGAGGCAGCACTGCATACATTTTAAGTAGGCATTGCTTTACACGACCACAGTTATATCATTGCAAAAGCAAGGAATGGCTGTAAATAGATCAGATGTGTCAGACTCCAATCATAAATGCATTCTCTTTAAGTTTTGGTTAAGTTTCGTGATTGGAAGTATTCTATTCTTGGTTGGTGTTACAGGAAATTTTTTATCTTTTATTATTCTCTCTTTGGACAAGAGAAAGTCCCCAACAAACTTTATTCTTTGTTGTTTGGCGATATTCGACACTGTAGTTGTCATAGTTCGATTCGTTAATAAGTCTCTTGCAGCGTATTCGGAATATTTTAATGATTGGCCAAACTATCAATCTTCGAAACCTTGGCTTGTTGCCTACGGATGGCCTGTAAATAGCGTCTCTCATCTTGCCGCAACGCTAACAACTGTTTTGGTTACTGGTCATAGATGGTTAGCAGTACGTTTTCCCCATAATACTACATTTTCTTCAATAAAGTCGACAAGATATCAAATGCTAGCAATTTCTCTCTTTAGCTTAGTGTTTACCTTACCTCGTTTCTTTGAAAGTAAAGTTATAAACAATAAATCAACAAAACTTTCTTGGACAAAAGGAGATGTTTATGTGTACTTTTACACTCTCTTCTTATATTATACCTTCATTTACTTGCTACCCCTCTTATCTTTAATAATTATGACTCACAAACTAATTGAATACTTAAAATCAGGTATTACTGAAAGAGATCAGATGTCAAGAAGAGGCAGAGATGGACGAGATATAACAAGGACTTTGATAGTTGTAGTCTTAATTTTCATCATCTGTCAAATAATGAATCCTGTAAGGAGACTACTCGTTGCCTTAAAGCTTGACGGAGGTGGATGTGGTTCATTTTATAATTACTATTCAGAGTTTAGCTCTCTGGCCGTAATGTTTAATTCCGCAATAAACTTTATCATTTATATAATTTTCAGCAAACGTTTTCGTAAAACATTTCTAATGTTCTTTTCAAAGAACAAAATAAATATCACGACAATGACTCAATCAACAATGAGAGGAAACACAAGTCAAAAGATGGAACAATGAGAAAACTTAACAGCCTTCAATAACAATAAAATAAAATAAAAAAGGACTTAAAAATATTCTATGTTGTATTTATCCTTTTTATCGTTTTGTTTTTAGCACGAAATAACTTGGCGTCGTTCTTACTTTTAGCAAAAAAACAAGACTAATAAATTAACGCCCTTTCGCAAAGGAGTTCAATGTTCTCTATATCTCTCTTGATTTTCGTATCATCTATAAAAGTATTCTATTTAAATAATCACTCCTATCGATCTAACAGCAGTTATATTTGAGAATGTAATATTAGAGTTTAAATTCAGAGGGCAGATAAAGTCTTAACTAAATGAAATAATATACGTTAATTTGAAGGTTCGCTTTAAACTGTCACATTAAAAGATACAGGAGCATATCAACTGTCTTTAATCTTATTTCAATAAGACTTTATATTCGACTTTTATACCGCAACAAACTTAAAGAACACGAGCATGTAATACCTTTTAACTTTCTATAATAGTAAAATACTCTATATCTGGATGGTTAGATTGCTAATTGTTTTACTGGTTGAGATATATTGCTCATTAATTAACATCCCTAGTTATGACATACCAGACATATCAGCTTATATTTAAAGGGGAACAAAACAAAGTCACATCATAATAATCACGACAAAAATGAAAGGCAATTATTTTGTATTTATAAAATATCTTACCTGTTTTTTTTTTATTATCAAAAGCTTGAAAATATATTCACAAATAGGTTTTTTAGGTTCAATTTTTGTATTAAATTATAGCTATATACATCTTTAAAAACAAGATAATATTGATTATATTTTGCTGTTGCGATATACAGTACCAATGTTCAAATGATAAATTTATTACGTTCATAATCATATCTATATAAATGATTGAGGTAAAATATTAGTTATTTGGCATATTCACAAATATCTTCATACAAAAATATGAGTAAAATGATCAAATGTTTTCTTTTTTGAATATGACAGCAACCAATTAGAAATTTAAAAGCATTTCCTGTGAATTATTGCAGATCCAAATTCATTATATTCTGACGAGTTTACCCACATTTGTTGGAAAGTTGACAGCTCTGAGAGAATAGAACCGCCAATCCAAACTGAATACTTTCTTTCTGGAGGTGCGATGACTTTAATTCTATTTGTGCTTGGTGCTAAGGCTGCAATTTCCTTTCTCACTCTCTCTGCGATACCCGCATACATAGTAGTTCCTCCTGATAAGACCATGCTATTAAACAAATCTCTTCTTATATCAACATCGCACTTCATAATAGAATCTGTAAAACAAATTTTAAACATATGTTCTTATTCTAAAAAGAGATGGAACTTACCATAGACAATTTCATGTATACCAGCAGATTCCATACCCAAGAAGCTTGGTTGGAAAAGGGCCTCAGGACAACGGAATCTTTCATTACCAATGGTGATTACTTGACCATCAGGCAATTCGTACGATTTTTCAATGGAAGAAGACTCTACTGATTTTTCCATTTCTTTGTCAAAGTCAAGGGCAGCATAGCAAAGTTTTTCCTTGATATCTCTAACGATTTCTCTAGCGGCAGACCCATTGAAGCTATAGCCTCTCTCGGTAAGGATTTTCATCAAATAATCGGTAAGGTCTCTGCCAGCCAAATCAAGACGCGAAATAGCATGTGCAATTGAGTATCCTTCATATATGGGGACTGTGTGTGTAACACCATCACCAGAATCAAGAACGATACCGGTGGTTCTTCCCGAAGAATAGAGGGAAAGAACGGCTTGGACAGAAACATACATAGCTGGAACATTGAAGGTTTCAAACATGATCTGAAGAAAAGGAAGATTTCAATTAGTATATTCACTCCCTCACTTTTTCAGTAAATAACAATAATTACTTGGGTCATCTTTTCTCTGTTAGCCTTGGGGTTAAGAGGGGCTTCAGTTAGCAAGACTGGGTGCTCTTCAGGGGCGACTCTCAATTCATTGTAGAAGGTATGATGCCAGATTTTTTCCATATCATCCCAGTTGGTAACGATACCGTGTTCAATTGGATATTTGAGGGTAAGGACACCTCTCTTAGATTGAGCTTCATCACCGATATACGATTCCTTTTGACCCATACCAATCATAATATTCTAAAACGAAGAATATTAAATAAGTCATCAACTAAACAAATTAATGATATAAAAGCTTTAGATTTGGCAATAAACAGAAAAGTACTAACAGCGAATCGAGAACGTCCAATTATTGAAGGAAAAACGGCTCTTGGTGCATCTTCTCCACCAAATCCAGCTTTACACATTCCAGACCCAACGTCTATAACCAATGCTGTTGCTTCTTCTGAATACATTTTTATAAAATTATTTTGTTTTCACTCGCCTCGTATAAAGTTTAAACACTCTCTGATAAGTTTTAGAAATCAATTGAGCTTATATACCATTCAGAAATAATTTAAAAAATTCACAAGGGCTCCTTATAGGGCTGTCAATATGAATAAGAAGAGAGTTAATGCCATATATGGTTATTGTAATAAAAACGTATGAAAATGGCTGTCGATTATTGCGCAATAAAATGACTGATGATAGCCCTTTGCCACTAAAAATGAAAATTTTGCGATTTATTATTGAATTATATGCAAATTAATAATAAATTTTATATAAAATTACGCAACTATCAATTCTACATAAGAAATGTTGCTAATTAAGTATATTTTATAAAAGTAGAGATCTTAATTTTCTTTTGCAAGACATAGTGTTAATGATAAGCAAAACAGACTGTATTATTTACGTCTTAAAGCGAGGTGACTAATCTATATCATATTTAAAGTATTTAATATAGGTTATTTCAATTTATAAGAACTATTGATTAAGTTTACATTTCCTTTTATGTCCATATTTTTTACGTCAACAGTATTTTGTAATGACTTCAATGAATCAGTAAACAATTACACGTTACTTACTATATAGCTGATATATGCTTTTAATGCAATACAATCTGTATGTTTTTTTTAATAATTTGATTAAACACCTATATTTTGTATGCTAATGTTTTTTGTGAAAGAATAACACATTAGCGAGAAGGCTTTTTTCTAAGTGAAAGAAATTTGCTATCTAGCGAAAGTTTTGCTCCATTGGAGACAAATGTAAAGCTATAGATGTTATTTCTGAATAACTTGTACATTTGTCAAACAGGTATAAATTTATTATCACATTTTTCCCTCTAATTGATATATTCCTTGAGTATATTTTATTCGGATGAAGCTCTTCTCAGAGATATGTATATAGTTTATTGCTATAATTATATCATCTTTCCATAATCATTAAAGCAACTATTTAAAAAATATGCGTGGAAAACTATTCCATTCTCTTACCACTTTATCTTGTCATAATGATCATCTTGCTATTGTTATATTTCATATATATACAGCCTGTAATTATTATCATATCTTTTGACAACTCAAACTCTCCTAGTTCTTAGAAATAGTTGTTTACTTTGCCGTGATCATTGTCACAAACAGAAAGAAATGTAAACATATTATAAACTTTTATTGTAAACTCTATATTCGAGTGATCTTATAAAAAATAATTATTGATTATTTGTATCATCCGTATTTTAACTCCTATTTAAAGTTTGCTTCATAAATGACTATCAATTCTTCAGTCCAAGTTAAAGCAAAACATAAACACACACACAAACATTTTCGTATCTGCAACAAATGTAAGTAGTACTATTTTGTATTGCAAATACTTCCAGCTAAATTTGTCGAGGCAGAAATTAGAGTATCATTATTATTATATATAATAATATATAAATGTTATTATATTGTCACAAATTGTATTATTTCCGCTCAAAAATGTGTTTCTAACTGGCGGTGTAGGAAAAGAAAGTGTGATAACAATGGCAGAGAGAGAATATGAATACGAAAAATAAATAGAAAATTGCTTCCCTTTAACAAAAAATGTAAATCTCAAAAATTGCATAGATTATTGAGTCTAAAACGTAACTCGTTTTTTTTTAACTATCTATCAATTGAAGAATTCTTCGAATTTTCCGTTAACTTCTTTCAAGCTATTCTTTATTTCAACCTTTTACGATTCTTGTTATTTGTCTCTTTTTGAATAAGTAATCTTAAAAGCGTAATAATCTTTATAGTGGTTCTTTACTTGAGTAAATAGAAATGAAAAAAGACCAGTCTATTACCAACTGGCTTTATCATTTCAGTATCGAGTCAAGTCAGAAGCATTTCTCACTAGCTTTTCATTGTGGAAAAGTTGAGACTAGTAATACGATAATATTATTAACTACCATGTAGGTGGCGCTAACGTACGAATATTTCAGGAGGGAGAGAGGGCGTGGAAATGCATATACTATTAGAAAACGTAAGCTTAAAATAGATTCAATCGTACCGTTGATATTGTATATCTAAATAACTGACTAGCTATATATAGAAGTATAAAATTTACAACATTCAATTGTTTCACTCAGTAACGTTCTTTAAGAAGTCTGTATTCTTTATTGTCTAGAGAACGTTTATTCAGCACACGATTAAGACCATGCTAGAAAGATATAAATGAAAGAGACAGCGAAATTAAAATGCTTAGAAGCATTTTCTGTGGACGATCGAGGGTCCAGATTCGTCGTATTCCTGCTTGCTGATCCACATTTGTTGGAAGGTGGACAAAGAAGCAAGGATAGAACCACCGATCCAGACAGAATATTTTCTTTCTGGGGGAGCGATGATCTTGATCTTCATCGTGCTTGGGGCGAGGGCGGTGATCTCCTTTTGCATTCTATCAGCAATACCTGGGTACATGGTGGTACCTCCGGACATGACGGTGTTAGCATACAAGTCTTTTCTGATATCAACATCGCACTTCATGATAGAATCTATCAAAGAAGGGAAAATTAGAATATTTCTGATATATTTTCTTAAATTTTTGCTCTTCTATACTTACTGTAAGTGGTTTCGTGGATACCAGCAGATTCCATACCCAAGAAGCTTGGTTGGAAAAGGGCCTCAGGACAACGGAACCTTTCATTACCGATGGTAATTACTTGACCATCGGGCAATTCGTACGATTTCTCAAGGGAAGACGACGATGCTGCTGTGGCCATTTCTTGTTCGAAGTCAAGGGCAACATAGCAAAGTTTTTCCTTGATATCTCTAACGATTTCTCTTTCTGCTGTGGTTGTGAAGCTGTAGCCTCTCTCGGTAAGGATTTTCATCAAATAATCGGTAAGGTCTCTGCCAGCCAAATCAAGACGCAAAATAGCGTGGGGAAGGGCGTAACCTTCATAGATGGGGACTGTGTGTGTAACACCATCACCAGAATCAAGAACGATACCGGTGGTTCTTCCCGAAGCGTAGAGGGAAAGAACGGCTTGGATAGCAACGTACATAGCTGGAGCGTTGAAGGTTTCAAACATGATCTGAAGAAAGGGAAGATTTCAGTTAGTATATTCACTCCCTCACTTTTTCAGTAAATAACAATAATTACTTGGGTCATCTTTTCTCTGTTAGCCTTGGGGTTAAGAGGGGCTTCAGTTAGCAAGACTGGGTGCTCTTCAGGGGCGACTCTCAATTCATTGTAGAAGGTATGATGCCAGATTTTTTCCATATCATCCCAGTTGGTAACGATACCGTGTTCAATTGGGTATTTGAGGGTAAGGATACCTCTCTTAGATTGAGCTTCATCACCGACGTACGAGTCCTTTTGACCCATACCTACCATAACTCCCTATTTATGAAACATAAAATACTTTGTAAGTGTGTTTATTCCCTATAAATGATATTGAAAAAGTATTTGAATATATAAAAGTTTTTACAAACCTGATGACGGGGACGGCCAACGATGGACGGAAATACAGCTCTTGGAGCATCATCTCCGGCGAATCCAGCCTTGCACATACCAGATCCATTGTCTACAACTAAAGCAGCAACGTCGTCGTCACACATGATTAGTTTTTGTTAATTTATGCTTTCTTCCGTCGACCGAAGATTAGAATGCAAAAATGCGGTGTGCTCCGATAAGTCTCAGTACCAAGCTTTTATATTAGAACTAGGTGGCGTCATAGTAGATCTGGGTAATGCTTGCCTTATTCGGTAAGGCTGTTATTATATAACCGTGTTTGGTGATAAAGACGAATATTTGTAAACTAAGTTGCATTCTCTCAGGAATGTTATTCAAGTTTTATTCATATTGATTGATATTCTCTCAATATGTTTTCAGTCTTTCAATAATTTATAACTCTTTTATACTTTTGTTGCTTAATTTTCTATTATTTCTTATTCAAAAATTAGATCTATACCGGTTAAAAAAAATTATTTGTTTATATTTTTACAATACATATTTCTACTTTTTCGGTTAATTCTTTTTATCTTTATCTCACTGAAAGCTTCCGTAAACTAAGCCAAATCGGGTTTTGCAAATATTGCTATGGCAACAGCATTTTACTGAACTCTGATTGGCCTTTTGGAAACCGTTGTACAAACATGGCAAACCAACGCGTTACACGAATCAAGCAGCTCGGAGAGGAAATATTACAAGAAGCCGGGTTTTATTTTTATCTAAGAACATTGGACAAAAAATATAATTTCTCCAAATAATAAGAAAATAGAACGATAGAAAATATTCAATGAATAAAATTTAAAAAATTTGATTAAACTCTGGCCGTAAATGGGGCTCTTTGCATATCTAATCTTATACGATCAACGTCCACATTTCGCCAATATTCATCGTCATTGTCGTTAATTAATTGAGCATGTAAAGTTTTTATATCACTTTCTAATTTCTTTCTCATTTCAACTTTCATCTTCTTTAGTGCTCTACTTTGGGCGTCTTCTCTTATTTGAAAGTCTTTCTTTTCTTTATCAAACGAATCAGCCAACATTTCAAACTGATCCCTATAGCTGTTGTTTCAACGAATATTATTATTATTAGTATTATTATTGTAAATATATGCAATAAATATTTACAAGTTTTCCAAAGAGTCCATTTCGTTCTTTTGTTTCTGAGCTCTCTCTGATCGTTGTTCTTTAGCATATTTACGAAGTTCACGGAGACGATCTTTCTGAATTTCCAAGCCTTCTTTAAACAGCCGCTTGAAGAGCTAAGAAAAAAGCTTGCATCTAAGAATTACTGACGAGAACCGTTTTAGTTTACTTACAATTTCTTCTTTAGTTCTAGCCTTCAATAGTTTCGATTTAATACCAGAGTGGTATTCATTATAGTATCTTCGTGCCCTGGCACTTTGCTGTCTCTTCTCCCTCTCGACTTTTTTCATTGTTTGCTCTCTATGTCTTCGGTCATCGATCTCTTTCATTCGAGCTCTGTGGTTCATTTCCTTTCTCATAATATCGAGCAAAATTTTCTGTTTTCTCTCGGCTTCCTCTATTTGTTCTAAGACTTTATCTCGCCCGGTATTCTTTCCAACAGAAGTCATTAGGGTTGCTTGTTGAGCAGCCGATCTCCATAACTCATGAAGGACATCCGATGATAAATCCAAGTGCGGAAATTCTTTCAAAAGCATACCCAATAATTTTTGAGGATCATCTGTGTAAACTTGTCTAATCGGACTTTCTGAAGAAGATCTCTTTCTAGAATTTAATATTGGGTGGGTTCGATTTGAAGATTTAGAGCGCAAACGAGGTTCTTTCGAAAAAAAAATATTTCAATTAGATATTTATCAAAGATAAATCTAATAAATATAATTACTCGAGTATTTATTAATAATATTGGCTGATGTGGTTGTTTTGGGTTTTTTTAAGGCACTCTTCTTATACTTCTTCTCCTACAATTCATATTATTATTATTATATAATTATATGTTTATTATCAATAAAAGAAGACAAGCAATTCAAATTCATTCTCTCGTTTTAGTATACTTTAGAAGAAATGATCACTTACAATTTCCTTTCCTTTTGATTTACTTTTAGATAAAATATCTTTCTTAGCAGCTTTAAAATTATCCAGAGCATCTACATATTCATCATTTATCATCTGAAATAAAATAATTTTGTTTTATAGTATGCTGTGCTTAACGTATGTAACTTTAAAAATGCTTTACTTCTTTATGGCGTCTCATTTTCTTTTCTTCTCCTAAGAATTGTTTTCTATATGGACCCAAGTTTCCACTGGCTTTTTTGTCGAATTTATCATCAAATCGAACGACTTTTTTATCCAATTTACGACGGTAATTTTTAGTTTCTCTTTCGAAACTACTGATATCTGCTTCTTGCCCGTCAGAGTAGGTTAACCTGTTGGTTAAAAGTCAAATAAATATTTACAATTTGTAAAATAAATTAACTGTTACTCTTTTGTCGAAGAAGGGCTTTGTTTCGAGGAATATTCCGAATCCTGTTTTTCAGCTGACATATTCGTTTGTCTGTTTCCAACAGATATTTTAAAGACATTTCATTTTTTAAAAAGTATTTAACAGATTTGCTTTTAGTAACCTTGTAAAAGAGTTTGATCTTCTGTCACTCTCAACATCGTCGTCATCATCATCATCTTCTTCTTCGTCTACGTCTACCAGCGAGTCCTTTATATTTTCACATTAAATATATTAATATTACTACAGCATATTTTTCGCAAGCAAATTATCTCTCAGACTTACAACATTTCCGATATTTTCACTTCCGATTTTCGAAAAGCGAGCCGAATAGTTACCGAATGCCTGTACTAATTCTTCCAGTGATTTGTTCATACGCTCTAATCTATCGCTTTAGGGGTTTATCATGTCTAAATACTGATTATTAACAAAGTTATCTATGTTACTTACTGTATGCAAGAGTTTTTCTCTTCATCCTGATCCTGGTCTATACCAGGCCTATCTGACAGATACTTTAAAGTTTCCTCAGTTGGAGACACTCTCATAGGTACACCAGCCGCTCTGTGAGCTGCTTCTAATCTGTTATTTATTTCAGCTTTCCAAGTAGAACTTTTTGTGTCTTTTAGTTTCCATGCTTCTATTCGTTCTGGAATCTCTCTCTTATGTTTAGCCGGTACTGTTTCCCTTGATGCAACTGGCATCGATTTACTTAAAGAACTGTCTAAAGAGCGGCTTTCTTGAACTTTCTTCTCTGGTAAGAGATCATATTTCCTAAGGATTTCGGCAAAAGAAGGATTTGTTTGCAAATTTTCAATCGATCCCTCTTTTGAAGAAAAACTTGTGGACTTTGTGTGGGAATGATTCAGTCTTTCATCGCTTACTGACAATGGAAGTGATCTCGTTAGGGTGTCTCTCGATGATTCTTGAGTAAACAATAAAATTAGCTTGTACGAAGTTTAGGGTAATCCTTTAGAGACTTACCGTCGACTATATGATGATATAAGTGATGTGTATAAGTATGATGCTTTGAATCTTTAATTTTACCTTTATGTTTGCCAGAATCAAATGGCTTAGGACGAAGGCCAATGTGATCAAATTTTTTATCCCTCTCCAGACTGTTATCACTTAATGTCAACCTCAACGGCTGAAATTAATGAATATGAATAAGTTTTGAAGGATCAATCAAATGCTAGTATAATAATTTGTTACAGAATCAGATTCATCTGCAGTTTCTATTGTATTCCTATCGGATTTATCTCTATGGCTCGTCAAAGCATCTCGCTCCTCTTTTGAGTTGCTTATGTCTCCTAATGCAATTAGTTCACTCGTGTCTTCTTGAGTTGCGCTTCTGTAGATTTATTTTGTACATTAATGAATACAGTGTTCATTATTTAGTTATACTTAGATGGTAACTCTCCACCGGCTGACGCGATTAACTCTCTTGTATCGGCTGTAGTTGAGGGTAGAGAACTAATAGAAAAAACAGACCTATATTAATCATTCACTCATGATTGTTTAGAAACGAACTGTTCTGTATCAGCAAGAGCAATGTAGTCTGCTGTATCTTTGAGCTCCCTCGAAATTGACCCGCTGAATGACGTATAAGAAAATAACTTGTAAAACAAAAGGATTCTAAAATACAGTATAACAAACCTTGTTTCAATTTCGCCAAGTCTTTCCAAAGCTCCTTCCGATATGCCTTCTAATTCTCCATTTGAATCAGTTCCGACGCCACTCTTACTAACTTCGTCGTCAATTTTGTGGACAATGTATTCGAAGAGACCCGAAAATATTTCTAAAAGATTTGAAACGGCTGTTTTCCGCTTTCTAACCACTCTTTCGCCATTTATATGGCTCAAAGATGTTTTCAGGACGGAATTTTGTAACGTATCAATTATGTGTTGGACGTTTTTGACCTCTTCAGATTCGTTTTTTGTTTTTCGAATTATACCTTAAAAATACACAAATCATGCAATTTCGGATTAACAATAGAGAGATTGATACAACCTTCTAATGGTTCTCCGGTTAATCCTTCGTACAATAGCACAAATACATGACTTGTTATATCCCGCCAATTTTTAAGCCGATGGGGAACGTGAAGAGCGGCAAGTAATCCGTTGCAGATCTTGGCTAAATCTGATTCAAAATTTATTATATTACAAGAAGCTTTGGTTAACTGATCTATATACCATCGTCGCCTTCCATTGTTAAAGACTAATTGAGTATAAGTATTTCGTTGATTTAAGGGACAAATCAAATTTAACAAAGTTACGTGTTTGAACTCGTTCTTCTGCCTTTGTTAATTTCCAACCTTCAAACATCCAAACAAATTTCTTTATCAATAATAATAAATCATTTAATGTTAAATAGTTATTGCAAGTCTTTCGAAAGTAATTTAATAGGTGAAAACATCACACTTTTAAAAAGTATTTATCTACAATTTTCAAGATAAAATGCGGTAGAACATACATTAGTAAGGTTCCGTGAACTAGATTCATATTTCGTCGTCTGCTTCGTCGCTAGCAACGATCCCTGTTTTTCATGAGGAAAACTGGTAGTTAGGAATCATTTAAGTGTCAAGGTCAGGATGTCTTGGTATATCCGAAGATTCGGTAATTCAGCGAACTTTTTTATGTAAAAGATAAAAATAATTATTCTAATCAATAGGTGTGAACACATTTGGTGAACTGATCAAAAAAGGCTGGAATGAGCGACCAGAAATAGTCTTGGGAACGGCTACGCTACTCGGTCTAGGTACAGCACATTAGAAGTCATTCTTTTCCACAGCCCCATAATCATATTATTCTTTAAATTTAAGGTCTCCCAGCGGCTGCATATAAGGTCTGGGAGAGAACTAAAAATCAAGATTATTATGCCATGTTCAAAGCAAAATATGTTGGTAAGTATAAAGTTTAAAAGAATCCATCAACGATGAATAAACATAGAGAAATAATTTTCACAGTTGTGAGGCCCGATGAAGTTGACGAAAACAAGCCGAAAAATTATTACACTTATTAATTTGACGTCAGATAACGAACTTCAAACGTTTATAGTAAAAGAAAAGCGTTTACAATGCTATACGTTAAAATAATATTAAAATAAATCAGCGTAAGAATTTTCAGTCCTGGATACTTTTGATTGCTCAGCTGCCTCATACTTTTTCGTTAATTCTTTTATGAACTTGAGTTTTGAATGAAGAAAATCAAATCTCTTTTTTTTTAAACTAAAATTTTCATCCTTCTTCACACGTTGAAATTCGTTGTTAACCTTAACGCATAGTTCATTATATTCATTAGTTCCCTCTGTTGAAGTTTTAAGCTGTTGTTGAAGTTCTCGAAATGGGGCATACACTTCTGCTAAAAACTTATGCAAATTTAGGTATTCTTCGTATTGAGATTTGTAATCTTCAACGTAATTTTGATACTGCTTTTCATTAGTTATTGGAACATACTGGAGGTGATAATCAGGCTCTGATGGTAGTTTTTCTACCTTCAATTCTGTAGGCTTTTCCTTCTCGTTATTAGCAGTTTTTTGCTCTAAGGACTTCTTTTCTTTCATCATATCTTCAAGCTCTTTTCTCTGCTCTCCGCGTGTTTTTCTAATTGGCACAAAGTCAGAAAATTTCGATCGCTTTGCGGCTGTTTCTTCATTATCTGGTCTTGAAACTTTCTGCCTTTTACGGTTTTCAACAAATGCCCTATCTTCGACGCTAAAGCCAGGCCAGTTAGGTTTAACTTGAGCATATAATTGAGGGTTTAATATATAGTTGTCACGTGATTGAACAGCCACTTCTTTAAGAACGCTGGAGAGGAGTTCAGGGTTATGGGCATCTTCTGAACGGCCGTCTAAAAAAGAAAAATTTGTCATGGTTAAAGGCTAATCAAATAATATTTACATAAACATGTACCTTTGTCCAGTCGCATGATCAATTCTGGTCTGTTATATGGCTTTAATGCTAAAATATGTATGACTCTCTCCCTGGAAGAAATAGTCTCTTGTTATATTCATCTTGTCAGTTATAGGAATAGAAATGGCAACATACTTGAGTGATTTGCTTAGAAGAAGACCATTTGTTTGGCTTGATGGTGGTGTAGGTTTCTTTCCCCTATTGTAAGGTGAAATTGGTCTGGGTAATGTCCTCATGTCAGTGATCTTTCTGTTTACGCCTTTTGAACTATTTTTTTTTACTGTTTTGGTAATTTCCTGTGTTCCATCCTTCTGCCTTTCTTTTTCGACAGCATTAATGCGTTCCCTGGTATGCTCAAAAATCTCTTCGGTTGCTCCAACTTGAATTTTATGAGTTTGAACACCTATAGCTACCAATTTGTTAGATTTATGACTCCCGTGCAAAACACAATCCTCAGGATCCAAGATTTTGCTTAAGGTTAGTTGATATTTTTTATCACCTTGTTGAGGGACTGGAATTGTCATTATGCCAGTTTTTTCCTGAAATTTAACTGTTGGCTTTCTCGGTAACGTTTTCTGTAACAAATAGATCAAAATTAGGAAAAATTTATATCACGTGTGGAGTTAGTTACATATTACTTTGAAATTTTTATATTGATCAATAGCATTCAAGGCGCTATCTGTTAACTTCAACTTAAAAATTGTGTATCGAGAACAGCAGCCGTTAAAATTTCGATAATCTAAGTCGTAAGTAGTATTTTCCATCTCTTATTGGTTCTTAGGCCTAAAGGTTGGGTAGAACGTCGAAATATCGGAATGCTTCAGTTAAGTTTTCTCAAAGTAGATTAACCAGCGGAAATTGTCCTCAAATGCAATCCAGTATGATATGTCACTAAGAAGACAACTATACTAACGGAGCTCAAGAGATGATCACAGATTCATTCCTTGGCCACATAATTGTCAAACAATTGTAGAAATTTCCAAAACGTTGACCAGATGACTGAGAGTATGCTTTCCCAAAAATGACGGAGTATTATTGATTTAATCGGCCATTTTTAAAACCTACAAGAAGGTCATTTAGTGCTGTTCTAAATATCACTGATTTGCGCATGCGCAAATCAATCAACTCACAGTCATCAATGGCGAATCCCGTTAATGAAGAGATTTTAAATTCTCGCTTTTACAGCGTATTCTTTGCACTGATTCTTCGCAAATTCAACTAAACATATTAATTAAAGGTAATATACTTGCATAATAGAGTTTCTATGATTGTCATGTAATACATAATTCAGGAACATCGTTTATTGTAGGTTGCCTGAGATTATTGTATTAGACCGATGTCTAGGCTTATTTATTAATTATAATTCTTTGCTAATGTAAGGCTTATGCTCTTTATAAATTCATAATTTAGGTAGGTCTTGAACCGACAAATAGTTAAATAATTACACTTCAATGGGCGTGTCATCATTCTCACCGAATCTTATACAATTTATTTTTATAAACAGGATGGAGACTTCGAGAGAGAAAAAAATATCTCAACTAACATCGGATTACAATATAGAGCCCGATTTAGCTCGAGAAATGCTCAACGGTAAGGTGCAAAATTCCATTTTGAAATGTGATTTTGTATATCTAAAATTTATGTTTTTTAAAAGCTTGATATAATATCGTTTATTTTAAATATCATTACAGCACATTGTTGGAATTATGAAGCTGCAGTGGGTATTGCGAAGTATTGCGCTTTTTCTTCAAAACCTAGTGGTACACAGAAGAATATTGAAAAAAATTATAATACGGACAATTTACCCACTCAAAAAATTCCAATAGTTGGCGGCGGAAGCGCATCTTCAAGCTCACCTCTACCCGAAAGTAATTAAATTTTATAAATATATGTATATAAATATGTATATATCAAACCTGCTTCACATTTCCCTTTTCACGTTCAGCTTTTCTTCTGACTCTGTCGGAAGCAGGTACACTGTGTTGTTAGTTTGGTCTTTGTGATGACAATAGTGTTTTTTTTTTAAACTTTACAATCTATATATGTTTCTGTTTTGTCTATTTCTTAGAAGCTTGCAATTTATTATCTTTTAATTTTCCTTTTTCCAGAGCGTCCATTAAGAAGAGGTTTTTCGCGTACTAGTGAAAACGAAGCTCTTGTCAGTAAAGCTCAAGACAGAGTGCAAAAAGACTGCAGTATACACCAATTACAAGAGACGCCCATGTACACCTTCGTTATACCCGATTTGAGTTGTTATCCCGAAGATTTTAGAGCCTTCTTGCACAAACAACTAATCGAAACATCAACACTTGTGACACTAGAACAAGCTGGTAAGTTTAATTCTATTAACTGAACATTATAATGTTAATTATTTATTGGTTTTCAGGTCGTCTTAATTGGTGGGCTGATACTGGAGCTTGTCAGAGACTAATGCCCCTAGCCACGATAGGAGATGGTAATTGCTTGCTACATGCTGCATCGCTTGGTAAGAAAATTTGTATTTTTTGGCTGAATAAAAAAATAATTAACTATGTTTCTTCAGGAATGTGGGGATTTCAAGATAGGAAATTAATGTTACGAAAAGCAGTATATAACATGCTAGTAAATACAAAAAAAGAAGATACTTTATATCGAAGATGGCGCTGGCATCAAGCAATGATAAATAAACAGTCAGGACTAATTTACTCGGAGAAAGAGTGGAATATTGAATGGCAGAATCTTTTAAAACTCGCCTCGGATGTTCCACGATCACAAAATCCACCTGCATCGAGAATTAGTTGCTGTCAGAGTCCGGCTACTAAGGGCTTGATGGAAAGGCATGCTATAGATGAAGAAGTTTTCTATGAGTCATTGGAAGAGTTCCACGTGTTTGTCTTAGCTCATGTCGTCAAAAGGCCTATAATTGTTGTAGCCGACACAGTTTTGAAGGATACCAAAGGAGAAGCTCTTGCTCCTATCCCTTTTGGTGGCATTTATCTACCTCTTCAAGTTGATGTTCGACATTGTTATAGGAGTCCTCTCATTCTCACGTATGATTCATCTCATTTCTCTGCATTGTTGGCAGTCAATGAAGGCTATAACGATGCCGAAAGTGGCTTCTACTCAACTGTGCCATCATCAAGCGCCTCTGTTGCGTCTAGTGAAGATAAACCTCCTGCAGTCATACCTATTGTTGATCCCGAATTTAAGTTACAACCTATCCACTTTACAGTCGATCCTGGTTCCAACTACTCTTGGGGGAAAGACATTGATATTAAATCGGGAGAAACCGATGAGGGGAAGTTAAATTTAATAAAGAAGTATCTAGATATCGTTGCTGTTCCGATTCCTCGACCGTCTTCCATGAACGGTGATAGTTCAACGCCTAGGTCGGATTCGGAATCTGCGGAATCAGAGGAACTTAATTCTTTACATATAACAAGTTCATTGCCTTCCGGTGCAATTATAAACAACATATCGGGGCAAGAATACACACAGCAATCAACTGAAAAGGAGAAAGCGAAAGTTGGAAAGCAAATGCAAAATGTAGCTAAATCTTTTGGTAACATTAGTAAAACAGTGGGTAAAAAGATAAAAAAAGGTTTTGGTGGCTTAAGGAGAAGTCGGAAAAAGAAAATGACAGATTTAGCTAACAACAGGAGGGTTTCTGTCGGTTCTGTTACACAAACAACGAAAATGCAACCGGTAACTGCTAAGATGCTCAGTGAAAGGGATTCAATAATGTGTGCAAAATTAAATATTGTGAGGGCGGATTATTACGATAAAATGATTGAAAATTATATTGCTTCTAAGAAGGAAGTTTTTGCCATAGAAAAAGAGCATTTCAAGCAAAGAGAAGCAGAATTAAAAGAAAGAACTGCCAAACATGTAGTTGATACAACGGATAGTATCAATGCCAATAAAGAATTATCCAGGGGTAAGTGTATAAACGGTTGCAATAAAGTAGTCTGCCAGAATACATATCTCTGTCTCGAGTGTTTCGAAAAGCAAAAATTAGACTTATTAAACATCGAACAATCACATCCAAACTCACCTTCAACTATGAAACGAACAGAAGAATCTCAAATTACGAAAAATCCTACAAATATTCCTATTAAACACGAATTTACTCCAGCAACAAATCCTAGAAATGTTGGAAAATCAACATTCTATCAGCCTGTTTCAGGAGCACATGAAATGAAATCCAATGTAATTATGGATCCTAAAAAATTCAACTCACTACCTCCTATTCATCGAGCGAAATATCTGCAAAGTACAGAGAACGAAGATAACTTTTTCACAAAATTCAACGATTTCGCTCCATTTGAGGATAGTAGGAGACAAGAAGAACGGTGCAAGAATCCGGATTGCGAATTCTATGGTTCTGTTCAAACAGACTTTTATTGTTCAACCTGTTTTAAGACAAAGTCGTCCTACAGAAATATTCAACTTTAAGTTAAACGTCTGCAATTTTTCTTGGTGGCTATTTTTGTTTGTTTTTGAATATTATTTCAAAAATAATAATGTATATAAAAGATATCTTTTTAAAAAATTCTGCGGTGGCCATGTTTTAATTGTAACACAAAAATGACAAAAAAATTTTTAATATATACTTGATGGTTAACGTCCATTCGTGGTGCAGATGTATTCAGTTTCTGTATGTTTTTCCTAAATGGCTACTGTCATATTTGTTTTAAACTTTTGGAAATTCAGAAAGGGAAAAGAGATAGCGAATAAATGTTTTTATACAATTAAACGCCATCTTTTTCATTTTAAATAAAAAGAAAACCTTTTGAACAATGAATTTACTAAACAAGTCTTTAAATATTTTCTATATTTATTACAAATGTATCATAAAAATGTATTAAAAATTTTTTATTGTTAATTTACACATTAAAGCCTTTGAATACGAATTATGTTTGTAGCAGGTACTATGTATTTTAGACCTCTTCATTTAAAAAAAAAAACTAAAAAAAAATTTTACCAGGAGTGGGGTTCGAACCCACGCGGACATTTGTCCATTGGATCTTAAGTCCAACGCCTTAACCACTCGGCCATCCTGGTTACATGTTTATATGGTCTTTTTACTTCTATTTGAAAGCAAGTTAAAATAATTCCATTAAAAAAATGTCGAAAATTACCAGTCGCAATTTTTGCCTTCGCTGTACTGGCTAATGAAGCCTATCTATTCACGCTACGTACAATTTAGGGCTAAGATTAAAAAATATCTATAATATACGCGTAAACGTTTTTTTTTATTCCAGCAACAGAATTGTATTAAGCAAAACATTATCGAAAGAGTTTATTCTTTCTTCTTTTGAAGACGGGATCTCCTCGATAGTTTTCTCGGCTTCTGGCTAGCCATAATAGCACTGGCTCTTCTCATCGCCGCCATCCTTAAATCCTTTCGATAGTTGTCTTTCTTAACCATTTTGCTAATTTTCATTAGCGTTCTGCGGGCTCCATGCTTCAAAGGTGCTCTTTCGTAGACTCGGTTGGGTCGGCGAGCGTTATGATTCTTCTTCTTAACAACCACGACTCCCTTATTGTCTTGGCCAGCCTCAATACCGAGGGTTTTGTCACGAACTAGACCGCTGAACCGAAAGGAGTTTAAGTTCTTAAGGTTGTTAGGTTCGGCACTAAAGTAGGCCTTGTTTTTCTTGCGAAGAAAACAAGAATTATTTCGTACCACGAGCCACTGTACGTCGGCAGACATTTTCAAAGCGGAAAAGGAAGAGGCCAAGCCATTGTGATAAAATGTAAGGTAATTTACCAATCAGAGATTATAAAAATGAATTCGCGAAAGAACTATATAAGGACGCCATTTTGAAAATCCTTACAAGATTTATAGTGCAAAAAGTTATTTAAAATTTTGAGGAAGCCAACAAACAAAAAGCAAAAATGGTGGAATATAGCATAATAAAGAGCAGACATTTTGAAATGCATGTTGCGAAAAAGGAGTGAGTAGCAAAGAAATTCCTAAATTGTTTTCCTTCGATTCAGTATGTCGGGAGATCACTCGGTTTTTCTTTTGATGGTAAATGGTCAAATAGAAAGTGCTGAGGTATTTTCATTATTTGATTGTACAGCACATAATTCATTTGTATTAACTAAACTAAAAAACAATCATGACAGTTTCCTGAATTCTCTGAAATCAGTTGCCGCTACTCTTTTGTTTATGGCCAGGACTGGGTTATAACATCAGTTAGTTAAATACTTTATGCACTTGAAAAGTTTATAATAAAGTTAAATTTTAAAAGGGACTAGAAGAAGGATGCACTCAGAAAGCGCGCAAAAATCTTATTGAAACCGCAAAGTTTTCTTTTAATTTTCCCATTGACATTACATTCAAATCTACTAATCCTTTTGGATGTAAGCTTTACTTTTTTAAATTATGAATATTTCTGAATATTTATTAATTAATCTTTTAAGGGCCACAAATTATATTAAGTGCGCATGGACCAGACTTTCGTGGCACTGAACAGCCTAGAGGATATGGTGTTACACACATTCCTTTGGTTCCAGGAACTCATAAGCGAAAAATAGCCATGTTTGTGCCGGAATCTTCATCTAGATTTCAACAATTAATTGGGTGGCTTACAAACAGACGTCCAGAGTACGTAGATCCTTCCAATCTAGCTCATGGAGAAGGAAGGGAAGGTAATATTTTTAAAAATTAATGTTTTAAATATTCTTTTTTCAACTGACATTTAAATTCATTAATTTTCGTAGTGACCCGTGTTAGATCCCAAGGATATGTAACTCTTTCGTTTAATATTGTTACCAAAGATATGAAGAAATTAGGATATGATGTCTGTCCATCAGATGTAGCAAATCCATCCATTCCAGAACAACAGGCCTTGGATGCTTAGTATTTGACTAAGACCATATTATATAAATATATATTTTATTTTAATATATTTATACTTTTCTATTTAAATTAATTGGTGCTTTTCTTTTTGGTTTTAATATATAATTTATTTAAATATTGAAACCGTTTATATCTTTAAAAATAAATTCAATAAAGTACAAATAAAAATGAGAATTCATTCACAAAATGTTCCATTTTCCGGTTCTGCTATATGAAGCTAGTGCTTTATGAGCCTTTCGTCTTATTTCCTTATCTGAATCTATATTGAACTTTTGAAGAGCTTCCACAACATCATATTCCATGTGAACTGGTGAGCCGTCACATAATGTGTGTAAAACTTGTTGTCTAACATTTGTTGCAGGATCGTCAATCATTTCCAAAACTCTTGCCCAAAATTCTCCTATATCTGTTTTAACTCGGCAGGGACACATTTCTCTTAAAGCTCTTTGCCTTACTGTCGGATCGGAGTGTTTACTGAGTGAGATTACTTCATTTATATCAGTGGTTTGAAGGCATCTTCTCAGAGCCTCTCTTGTGCTTAATGCCATTTTTCTCTTCTGTTTCCTATCTCTAATTGAGCTAAAACTATTCTCTCAGGCAATTTATAGAGCCTTTAAATGTTCCCATACTTTCATTTTATTGTGCAACAAATGGACTAGTGTTGTGCAACATGTTGCAACGCCATCTGCAATGTATGGAGATCATAAACTGGTTATGGCTATGTGTTGATTCTATAATTAAAAAATTTGACTATGAACCCTGATCACGACGAATAAAAGTTCCACTCGATTCTAGAATTTTCTATTTCAATTTTACTTTAAGATAAAGATTATAGTTATAGTAGCTTAATAATTGTAACTATGAGTGAAAACAACCCTAGAAATCCACAAAACTTTAAGCAGCTTTTGAAACACTGTAATGCCGTTCAGGAACACTTAGAAAACAACATGGTAGATATGGAGGAGGCGAAGAAGGAGATGTCCACTAATCCACAGGAGGTAAGCTCATTTTATTACTTTAATATTATTAGCCTCTAAGTAATTTCGCTATGTACTTTTGCAGAGACAACAAATATTGCAAGAAGTTATGAAAGGCATGGCAGCAAATCACCCATTAGAATTATTACAACATAATATAAATTTACTAAAAGCCAAACATAATAGTTCAAATTTGGACGATTTAGTTGAAATTTTAGAAGATATAGCAGATTTTGTAGAAGACATTGATTTAGCCAAAGGTAATATAATTAAAGATATTATAAAATGAAGACTTAGAAACTTATTTTCCAGCATTTCTTAATTCCGGATGTTCATTAATGATTACTGAATATTTAAAGCATGGCTCCGAAGACATTAAAATTGCTTGTTTTCAATTAATATCATCTTTAGTACAAAATAACACAGATGGTGAAAAAGTTGCCCTTGAAGAGAAATGGTTCCAAACTATTCTAGAAATTATTAACGATAGCTCGTGTCCAAATACAGTTTTATCTTCTGCCTTATCGCCAGTTTCAAGTAAGCATGTATACTTTTTCATCAAGCTTAATTAATTAAATTTTTTTCTATTAGCATTAATAAGAACAAAAGATGGTTACCAATTTTTTATGAAAAATAACGGTTTGCAATCTCTGATATCATGGTTAAGTAGTGGAATAGATCGCTGTATAGCAAAATCGGCATTTATCATATATAATTTAATAGAAGAAGATTGGAATCGCCAATCAGATTTTGTTAGCAAAAAGCTAATTAAAGCGATCATACCTCAATTGAAACCCTCTCACAACCAAACAACAGAAATGCTTGCTAGATCGTTATATTGCATTTGTAAGAACTCTTTAGCATCATCTCAGTACCTAAAAGCCTCCTGGTCAGAATTGAATACTAACCTCGATTCATTAACAAATGATGCTAAAAAAAATGGTGCGATTGAAGTAAGTCAAAAACGAAATTTTTAAATTGTAATATAAATTTGTTTAATTTCTCCAGGAGGATATTCAATGGTATTTGAGAATTCAGGAATTCTTTCCTTTGTCAGACTATACGCCTAAAAAACAATTATCAATAGAAACAAAGTAGACTTTAATGTTGTAAAAAAAAAACGGACAACAACAGTCATATAACGAAAAATTGAAACTATGTAAAAAACATTCGAGTTGGATAATAAATGCTTAAATCAGTCTTGATAATCAACTAATACAACACGATTTTCGACAGTTTGTCGCCGGTGAGTAAGATGGGTTTAATGGCATTCGTTTACGAAGAGATCGAGATTTTGAATCGTTTGTCCAACCTTTTCTTCTATTTATCGATCGTGTATTGTTTGCCATCAAAAAGGATTTCAAATGTGTTTTTATTGGTAAAGGTAGTGGAAGATGATCTATTCCATATATTGTAGTATGGCTAACAATGGTTCGACAACACATTTCTTGCAGAGAAACGACTGAAAAATAAATGTTCTAATAATTCAATTCTAAAATGAAAATATTCTTTACCTTTATTGTGACTCCAACTAGATTCTATACCATTTTTTTTAATTGATAATCTTGCCAATTCTGCTAAGGATTCCGTCAGATTATAATCACATAAAGATGAAACCTATGTCAGATTGTTTAAATTAGACTTATTAGAAAGCTGTGGTAAGTTATTCATACTTCAAAAAATGACATGTTGTTTTTGAGAGCGTAAGATTCTGCACACAACTCGCTAACTTGTCGCCTAAAGGCCAAATGTAGACGGTTTCCGACGAGTATTCGAGGTACACCTGGCGCCAGCTGTTCAACACGAAAAGTTTAAATAATTTTTTCCCATGACTAACTATTTTATACCTGGTCAACTTCCTTCAACCATCGATCTATGCCATCAAATGACCATCTGCTGGTGATATCGTAGACCAAAATTATTCCTTGCACTCCGCGTGAATATGTACGGAGTATTGTACAAAAGCGTCCTTGGCCGGAAGCATCCCTTTTAATAGATCAATCATGAATCGTAACTAAAATAAAGAAAAAATGTTTATACAAACCATAATTGTAATTTCACTCTTCTTCCATCCAATAAAATTGTTTTAGTTTTATAAATTTTTCCAGTACCTGAGAAATTTACAAACAATTAGCAAGGGCAACGATCCGAAACGAACTACATGTCACAATACTCTTACCGTTTGCGCTTGGGAACCCAAAAGGTAAATCAGAAGCTCCATTTTCAAAGTTATCAAGCATTTCTTCCTTACCCACATCACCGTCTCCTACTAAGAGAAACTTTAAGACGAAATCGTAGTTGGTTCTATCAGTCAGTGGAGACCGGCTCATGATCGAATGAAGAAAATTAAAATTCAAGGTTCACAGTGTTTCTAGTCAGCATTTACAATAATCAGAAAATGCAAACAACCCTTTGATAAACTGTTATCATGAGAATATATGAGCGAGTAAACAAATAAGTCAGCACGAATGCTGCGCATGCGCTCAATTAATAAGAAGAGTTATTCTCGTATTTTTTTAAAATAAAGGTTAAACAACTGATTTGTTCCTTTTAAATTCTATTTGATATGCGAATCTTTTGCCTATAAAAATTAATTTAACGCGAACCTTTAAAATGGCGCCTATGTCAATAAAAATGAATGGCGTAATTTTTGCTCTTTTACCCCTATTTTTTAGCCAAGTTATAACATCAAACCCAGGTATGTAATTTATATGATTGTCACAATTGATATGTAGTAATTTGCTTTTTTGTGCGTCTTGTAGGCGGTTTGAGGCAATGCTATTGTCATGATTGTCCAAATGAGACTTGTATATTGCAATCTGGAGGATTGTGTTTTGCATATACTATTCAGGAAGACGATAACCCAGATCCCGAAATGGGAGCATGGGAATTTGGCTGTTTAGATGGTCATAAAAAAGTTTCTAGTACCAGTAGACACAACTTATCAGATGCTTCCTTTCTACAAGTTTGTATTTATAAAAAAAAAACAAGAGCTCTACTCAATAAAAAAAACTCATTTATATTGCAGTGTACTATCAATAGCAATGCTCAATTTTTAATTGCCCAAGGGATCGGGTGCTGTAACAACTATGATCTATGCAATAGAGATTTAAGAGTAAATTATAGTTCGAAATCAACGGTGCTACCTGCAGGTAAATTCGAAGCCTTTCTTTTACGTATTACCAATATCCTGAATGAAATTAACTTTATATTTACCTATCTTCAGAGTCGAATAAAGAGTTCTTGTTAATAGTAATAACACCTGTAGCATGTGTTGGTACATTTCTCACTATTATAGTATGTTTTTGTCTTCGACGGTAAGTAATCAATATTAATTGACAACTTTTGAGTTTGTTGTAAATATGTTGCTCATGACTTTGTTTCAAAATAAACAGACAAAGACTGCACAATCCAAAGAAAGAAAAGCTCTTAAATCAACCAAATGAATCTCTCGATAGTAGTAAGGGTATACATCATCTGATAGATGCCTCTACCGGTTCTGGTTCAGGACTACCTGTTCTTGTTCAAAGAACGATTGCCAAAGAGCTATGTCTTTTAGAAAATGTTGGGAAAGGTCGTTTTGGCGAAGTGTGGAAAGCGAGCTGGAGGGGTGAAAATATTGCAGTAAAAATCTTTTTCTCGACAGAAGAAGCCAGCTGGAAGAGGGAAACGGATATTTATCAAACTGTCTTAATTAGACACGAGAACATATTAGGCTTTATCGCATCGGATATCAAAGGAACTGGATCGTGGACTCAATTAATGCTTATAACGGACTATCATCCTCTTGGTTCTCTTTATGATTACTTAAAGGAGAATGTACTAGATAAAAATGAAGCACTTAATATTCTCTATTCGAGTGCAAACGGATTAAATCATCTCCATTCAGATATAATAGGGACAAGGGGAAAGCCAGCAATGGCTCATAGGGACGTCAAAAGTCGTAACATACTGGTAAAACATTCAGGAGTGTGCTGTATTGCAGATCTTGGATTGGCCGTAAAATACGACAGGTACAAAATGCTTCATTGTTTTTTATTCATTTGTTTATTATCAACTATACCTATTGCAAAACAATCATTTATTCAATGTATCTTTTTTTATCACCATAAAATAGTGAAACAAGAAAGTTAGATATACCTATAAATCGTACAAGACAAGGTACAAGACGTTATATGGCTCCTGAAATCTTGAATGAAACTCTCGACCAAACAGCATTAGACGCTTTTAAACAAGCGGATGTTTACGCATTCGCCTTAGTAATGTGGGAAGTATATAAAAGAGTTTCTTGGAACAGTGAGTATATTTTTATCATTAAAAATCAATTATTCTTAAAATATACTCACATCACTTATATACTATTTTTTAGATGAAGCAACAGAGGCTTGTCTTCCTTATTACGAGTTTGTTAGGCCCGATCCATCAATTGAAGACATGTACGACGTTGTGTATATTAAAAAACAGAGACCAAAATTAAACTGTGATCATTCGATCCCACAAGACACTATTAATCCTATTAATAGACTAATACAAGAATGTTGGCAAGAAACTCCAGCTGCAAGATTGTCTATGTTACGAGTTAAGAAGAATATACATAAGCTTTTACAGACTGAACAAGTTTAATTGGTTGCTAAAGACTAGAATTTGTTTTATTTTTCATCAGTCTCTTTTTTGTAAATTAATGAAATTGTATCTATTTAATTTATTGATCTCAACTCTTTTTACTAAGCCAAGTACAAAGTGTAAATACATACTCTTATGTATTGTAATCTATATATATACAATATATATGTATATATATAGATATACATATATATAAAATGTATATGTATGTATTTATCTGTTTTATGAATGCGTGTAATATTTATACTTGTATTTTTAAACTGCAAGTATAAATATATAAAATGTGTACATATCAATGTATATTACGTTATTTTAATATTTTTTCCGAGATGAAGTGTTACTAGATTTTAGCAAGTTTGTACATTTTTTTTCTTTTAATTACGTTTTTCTTGTAATCTTTTTTTTGATTATTCATTTTCTTCCATGTTTAGAGAGATATAAACAAGAGAAAGTTTATTAATTATAAATTAATCAGCGTTGTTACTTTTTATTACTATAATTTTTTTTAATTAAAAAACAAGGGGAAAGAGATAAGATGATTAAACGACGAAGAGAAATATATTCTTTATACTTTGACTATAACGAAAGACTTTCATATCATTTTTTTATATCAATAACCGACATATAAACGACAAGAACTATTTAGCGATTTGATTAAAATAGTTTTGGAGATAGCGACTGTTAATTAATCATTATCTACGTTTCCAAATATTGAGATTTTTGAAGATAACTTAATACTATTACTGATAAAAATTTTTGTATCTTATGTTTCCGTTTGGTAACGAAATTTATATTCTGGAAAAGAAAACGCAGTAACAAACACATTACCAAATCATTACTTGTCCAGTACGTTGTATGAAAATTTATGCGTGCATAAGCGCATATAGTTGACTACTTCTACTACTTCTTATTCATCTTTCTTAATTGAAAATCATAACGTGTTATTCTACCTGTATTTTATTTTGTTATAAATTGATAATTAATCCATTCTATAAATAGATACTTAATTTGTTTTTCTTAAGTAATTAAATATTTTCCATATTCGTGAGCATTTTGATTATCATCATCTTTATTTCTACAGAAAAATAATCTTTCTTTATTTCTATAAACTAGAGTCAATCATTATATTTTAAAATAGGTGCTTTTTTTTGTTCCTTATCGTTTCTCTGGAAAAAGATGTACCATTGAATATGTCACGATTTAACCTTGCATCATTCAAATCTTTAGATTCTTTAGATTTATCATCTAAGATAAGGAGAAGAAATATCAATATTTTTAATATAATTTTATCAATTAAATAAATAAATAAATAATAAAAGGAAGTAAAAGAAAATGAAATAATTATTCAAGATCAAAATTTAAGAAATGTTTCTACGAACGTAATATTTCGTTTGACTTTATAGATCTATCTAGGCCTAGAAGCTTTTATATTCTTCATTACATTTTTCTCTCTATTGGAGTTATTCATTAATAATGGTGTTTTGTTATACGAGTAACTTTTCTCCAATACTTCAATATATACTATATATACATATATACAGTATATATCTTCACCGCAGTGCACTCTTCGAAGTTTTGTAGTAATACAGGCTCAATTTGTAGGCTTAACAACAAAACCAAAAGCTATTTTTATATATTGTATAAAAATAAATAAGTGTATATAATACATGTACAGTATATATATATATATATTAGTATGTATATATACCGTATGCATATATCTTTCTATTTTTGACTTACAACAACATCTGCAGGATGATATATATTGCAAATATTCTTAAAAGCATTCTCTGGAAAAATATGATCAATATTGGAACCTTTTACAGAATCTTTCCACAAAACATTAAAAACAGAACTAAAGAATAGACAATGTAGAAAAGATTTGAAATGTAATTAACAAAGACTCTCTTAAAGTCATTAGTATAGAGTAAAGAGAAAAAAATTGTTTTTATTAATCACCCTTAAGCTTTTTAACTTTCATTATTAAAGCTTTAATAATCTTCTTGGATTATCTTGAAGAGAATCATTCTCTATCCGGTTGACCCCGTAATTTTTTTATCGGTTTACGTGCACAATGTAAAATGTATAGTTTTATTAAATTTAAAGAGAACTTTGATCTCGGTATCTCTATCTTTGATGTTAGATTTCCAGCTTTGTTCGAGGATATTTTAGTCTCGTGGAAAGAAGACCACTTATTTACCTCTATTGCGGTTTGTTGACTTTTTTCTTACATGAACAAGGGTAAAAAACTTTTACGTACCGTGCTAAGTTAGATATTCGTGTATTGTGAATGTTTTGTTTCTGAGCGGTCAGTGGCCTTTTGTTCTAGTTATAGAATAGACAGTGTCTTTAAATATTTAAGAAAGACGAACCAAATAAAGAATGAGAAAGAATAAATCTTCCGTACTTTGTATATAGTTTCATGGAATTCTGACCAGTCAATAGATCGTAGATAAGAACACTAAACTAAAATGTGTAATTATACGTTTTATTCATTCCTTAAACGTATGTCAAGTAAAGTCAATAAATACGTCTATGCGTGCCTTTTTTGTCTTGAAAGCTCTTATTTAGGTCTATATTTAATTTTTTATCTACCTGCCAAGGGATTAGGCTAAAATGGAAATTTCCCTCTAGATCGAAAGTAAGAATTCCTTTCGATGAAATAAATTGAATAAATTATTCAGCTTTTGCTTAGATATTTCATAATCTAGAAGAACAAACATCAAATTCATAAGTCATTTATATACTTCTTAATTGAATAGCTTTTACTTGCTTCAATATTATACAATGGTGAATTGTAATAGAATATGTCAATGAAACCTCGATTATTAATGTTTCGAAACCTTTTCATACAATATCCAGTGTTTATTGATTCAATTACATCTAAAAGACAAAGTAGAAATTATTTTAGTTTTATGAAAGAATGCTATGTTCTTACCTTCACCTAATTTTAGGTATAAAAGTCATTGAATTGGTTATGAATTCTCCTTTCTTGTTAGAATCTATCTGACTGCTAACATTTTTCATCCAAATTTCTCTAAACCTGTCAAGTCAAAAAATAAAGAAATTCTTCAGTGCTGCTGGCAAAGAAAAATAGAAAACTACTTACGGTACTATTTAATATTGTGAGTAAATTCTTTACTATTGTTGTTGTTATTACTATTTTTTTTGCAAAATTCCAATCCTAGACCTAGTACTACTACTAATATTAAATGAGTTGTATTGGGTAAATTTTCTTTATTGGTGTCTTCGTACTGATAACTCCCTACGTAATCTATTCCATCTAGCATTTAGGCTTAGATAATGCTTTATGAAATTTTCTAACAAACAAAAAAAACTTCCTATTTAAAATTTCTGTTGATAGTATATTTTCCCAGGCGGACAGCGAGTAAAGATAATTAATTTTCTGATACATAATTGTAGTAATAAATGGAACTTACTAATTACAAAGATCATTTTGTGGGCAATTATTACGAATTTTTTCCAATCCTAGCACATTTTTTTTACGTATGGCCGATGGCTCTTGACTTTTACAGCAAATTCCTCTTTAATTGGCAACCGACCGTCTATAATAAACTACATACTTCTAATAATATTAATTACGTCTGTGTCTGAAGATAGCCTCAATCTAACAATTATATTAATTATTATTGTACTAAAGATCTGTACCTCTCCAAAACAGCTTATAAAATTGTCCTCTAACAAAGTCGATTTCGTACATTCCTCCTAGCACAGAAATACAGGAAGAATATAATTTAGCATAAGTAAGCAGACGAGAGTTTTCCTCAATTTTTAAGGAATCCGACCCTAGAAACGGAATCCAGTTACTACTAGATGTTTCTTTATTAAACCAACGAATATCTGAGATGGTGAGTGCTTTGCTCAAACTTTCCAAGTCTCCAGCATACAAGCTGGATTCTTGGACCTTATATAATTAACTAATTTAAGTTTCTATCGGGAAAACTGCTGGAATCTCGCTTGTCATCATTTAGCTATTTGTTCAAACTTTTCTTGAGTCGCGTCACTTTGTGACGTCATTTAGTTATTTTTTTTTTCGCTGATGCTCCTATGTGTTGCGTGCGTATCGAATGATACAACAGGGAAAAAAACACGTTGGATCTTATCTAACAAAGTTTAAATAGCTCATAAGTAATTAATAATTACAATTTTATAGATTAAGAGTCGTAATTTTCCGGAATTGTATGTAATTTTATGTAAGCGGGGGAGGATTCTACAGTGTTTTTGACAATAGAAAAACTAATTAGCGACATCTGCAGCGTTAAATTTAGCGTCCTCTGCAGGTGTACTAACTTGAGTATTCTGAGAAATTGGAGCTCAACAAGACATATTTAGATAGTTAAAAGAGAAAAAACAACTCAGTACATTGAATAAATTTACTGCCTGTTGAAATTACGCCACACACTTGCCATTGATAGTTCTTTATTTAGTGAATGTGTAGAATATCCTGATATGAGAGAATAAGACAACTTAAGTTTGAATGGTGTAGTATTACTGATACCTCAATTTAAAAGTAAAAAAAAAGAATGCGGTTCCATGATGGACCGAAATTGGGTCATAAGAGAAAACAGATCTTGGGCTTAGCAATTATTAAATATTCATTACTTTTTAAATGTACTTTTCTGTTATATTAGTACACTTTACGCTGATACACGCGACGGCAGGGGCCGCTAGCGATTATGCACCGAAACAAAATTTATACGAAAAGAACAATAAAAAACTAGCCAATCAGCGTCGTTGCTTGTTTACATCTTGCTTTTCCGCTGTAGAACGAAAATGACTGAACGTTTCGTGCGAAATCACGCATAAAACCCATTAAACCCTTTGAATTGATTCATTTTTATGGATTATCACACTACAAATATTTTGGATTAGACAGAAAAGTGAATACAAGTTCTCAGCGATCAGTGGATAGCGGGATTTATTTTAAAGAATCTCTTGGGCACTGACCTCATCGTATATTAACAATTTGTTGTGCGAAACAATGACTGAGTAAGTGATCGGCGTACAATTTTTTCTAGAAATCTAGTCAGGAAAATGTAAAAAAAGAGAATGAACGAACTTGTCAACAAATTGATCTTCCTCTACCTACTCTATCATTCATTTGTAGTGATTGCCAGTGATCGAAAAATTTCGCAGAATAGATATATGTATCTTATAAACTATTACTCCTTAGGAAGTGAATTAGGTAAGTTTAAAATTTACTATAGACAATTAAAATTCTTTTTGTTTTATAAATTGTTTGCTAATAGTGTGCAAAGGCGAACAGAATAGGATAATGATAGAGAAACGAGGTGATATGGCCGTACCTCTCCAAAATTGCACTATTATTTTAGGAAATCTAGCTTTAGGACCCATGGAAAATGTGACCCATTGGGAAAAAATGAGATTCCCTAATTTAAGAGTCATAACTGGATATTTATCAGTTTATCGAATTTCGGGTTTGAAATCTTTAGTTAAACTGTTTCCAAAATTAGCTGTGATCGAGGGTGAAGCGTTGATGAATGATCAGGCATTAATCATTTGTGAAAATTCGGACATAATGGATCTCGGATTGAAAAGTTTGGTTTCGATAAAAAGAGGATCAGTAGCTATCGTTGAAAATCCTATGCTTTGTTATATTGATAATATTAATTGGAAGTATATACTATCAGAAGACGTGGAAACACTTTTCTCAGAAAACAGAGTGGCTGAAGCGTGTACGAATTTTTGTGGGATGCCAAATTGCCCGCGAAATGACGATCGCACCGTTTCTTGTTGGAATCAGGATTATTGCCAAAGTGGTAAGTATTTATTGTTCACTACCTAACCGGCTTCCAAGCTGTTAGACAAGCTGCTTTGTTCTTGAACTTAGGTCGACTGTTTTTTAGTATAACAAGATAGATTGTTACTATAACGATGTATGTTGATGTTGTATCGTAATTACTTTATAAAAGTTGACCCGATTTTATGATGTAAACAAGTCTATGTCAAAAGCAGTGACGTCATCAGCTCTGAGCTTATAATTAGAAAAGCGCGTTTGTCATAGAGCTTGTTTTTTTGTTGCAGAACCGAAGGGGCTGTGTGGTTGTGAGTTTTGTACAACTGACGGTAAATGCTGTCATGATCAATGTTTTGGTGGGTGTTACGAGAAAGATAATGCGTCGGCTTGTTACAATTGTAAAAATGCCAACAATAATGGAAGATGTGTCGAGAAGTGCACTGGTGAATTAATATATAGAAATCGGTTTTGCATTAGTGAGACAGAATGCGAGGAAATATTCAGTAAAGACTCAACCGACTCTACTATGCCCTTCAAAGACTTAACCGGCCCAAAGAAGCTGCCAGTTAAAAACGGGGACAAGTGTACTTTAGATTGCCCAACTGGTTTTCAAAGGAAAAGCCCCTATTCAAGAGTTTGTGTTGAATGTCCTGGTCATATTTGCAAGAAACCTTGCGAAACAGAAACTATAGAGAGCTATGATAAATTGAAGCAATTTGCCAAGAAAGGATGCACTTCGGTTAAACTTTTGGATGTCGCCATCCATAGTAATGATATCAACAATATAAAAGCAACAATGGAGGAAGCCTTTTCCATACTGGAAAGTATCGAACAACTGTACATAATGAGAACTCAGGCTTTAACATCTATGAGTATCTTTAAGAGTTTGAAAAAAATCTCATATGTTACAGCAAATGCTGTCAGGATTCGTTTAGCAGAAAATCCAAATTTAGTTGATTTGGACTTTCCGAATAATATAACTGTGGGCGATGGGTCAATTAAAATATTTAAAAACAGTTTATTATGTCCGTCAAAAATTGAAAAATTTTTCAAATCAGTCAGAAATAAATCTCCATCGAGTCAAACTAAAACTGAATGGCTCTCCAACGGTAAAAACGCTCTGTGCGATACGGTTCATTATAAAATTTCACATGTAAATACAACAACACATACGGCCAATATTTATGGACCAAGTTTACTCAATTTATGGAAGAAGCAAACAAATTCGGCTCCTGATAATCTACTTGGTCATTCCGTATATTATCAAGAAGTCAAAGATAAAAGCAAGAAACTAACACCTTACTTGGCAGCATCTTGTGACGAAAGCGCTTGGTCGGTTGAAACTACTTGGTACTCTCCTGAACCGAAAGACAATTCTGTTTTGAGCAATTTAAAGGCTTATACCGAATATGCAGCTTATATTCAATCAGTGTCAATTGATCCTCAAGGAAAGACTTTTATCAGTAATATAAAATATTTTCACACCAAACCTTCTGAACCCTCAAAAGTTGTAGACTTACAAGCAAAAGCATTACCCAACAATACAATACATGTAACATGGAAAAAGCCAGAGTATGAGAATGGTAACGTTACGGAATATGTTTTAGTTATATTGGAACAGCAAGATAATTATTCTAAATATGATAATCGTAGCTTTTGTGGTCGAGAGCCAGACAATAACAGAAAGAAGCCAGACGACTCATTTGAAAAAAGGAACGATTCAAGTTGCGAGGCTAAAAAATTAGATAAGAAAAGGCAAAATTCTGTACAAAAGCAGAGGAGTTTGAAAAGGAGTCTTCAACTTCTTGAATTGACCATTATGGATAGTTTTTATCATAAGAAACATGATGCGAACATGAATAACATTAATTTGAAAGATAGCGATTTGAATAGAAATTTGTTTACTTCTTCGCCAAACAGAACGACCTCAACGAAAGACTCTCAGACAGTGTCACCAATAACTACAAATAGGCCAGAAACGACTGAAACAATCGACGAAGAGGATTCATTTCAAGAAGATATTACTGAAACACTTGTTTATGATACACAAATTAAAATTCATAATTTAAAGTATTACACATCATATACAATTGAAGTTAGAGCCTGTCATCATACATCAGGTAAAAGAATGTGTTCGAAAAAGGCCACAGCTAGTGAAATAACGGGTGTGAAGGAAAATGCTGATAATCTTGATGAGGAAACTATTAAAGCTATTCCTAAAGAGGGAACTGGAGATATTATGATCACCTGGAAACCGCCAAAAAAGCCTAATGGCTACATTTATAATTACAATTTAGAAATAAAAAGTGAAGGAAGGCCAGCTTTCTTCTACTGTGTTCCTATTCCTGATTATCTAAGGACAAACGGTTTAAGAATAAACAGTTCAGTTTTCGTCGATGGCAACAAGCACAGTGTCAGAATACAAGCACAGTTATTATTTGGTAAAGGAAATTGGTCGAAGTGGGTATCATTTTATCCACCTTTCAAAAATAATAGCGATAAAACTATAAGTATTATTATTGGAGTCGCTGTCGTTGCTATTCTTCTATTTCTTGCAGCAGTTTTCGGTTACTGCTGTTATCAGAGGAATCGAAAGCCTCCGTTAGATTCTTTATTATACGCATCTATTAATCCAGATTATTTTCATGTACACGCCAAAATATATGTTCCTGATGAATGGGAAGTAGAGAACGAAAAAATAAAGATTGGAGATCCTATAGGAGAAGGTGCCTTTGGCAAAGTATATAAGGGTACAGTAAGAGGACTTAAAGATGATCAACCTGATGTCATTGAACCGTGCGCTGTTAAGAGCCTCAGTGACAGTGCTACACCTCGAGATAAAATAGAATTTTTAAATGAGGCTTCTGTAATGAAAGGTTTGCACTGTGAACATGTTGTTCGATTACTGGGAGTCATGTCGAAAACTGGCAGTAATCCTTTAGTTCTTATGGAACTCATGATTAATGGAGACTTGAAATCTTACCTTCGAAAGCATCGACCAGACGAAGATAGTCAACTTGAACCTCCGTCTCTTGGTCAAATAATGCAATGGGCTGGGGAAATAGCGGATGGCATGGCCTATCTGGCCGGTCATAAATTTGTTCATCGTGATCTGGCGGCAAGGAATTGTATGGTAAGCGAGGATAAAACAGTCAAAGTGGGAGATTTTGGAATGACTCGAGATATATACGAAACAGACTATTATCGTAAAGGTAACAAAGGTATTTTACCTGTTAGGTGGATGGCTCCAGAAAGTTTAAAAGACGGAAAGTTTACATCCCAATCGGATGTGTTTAGTTTTGGGGTTGTTTTGTGGGAAATGGCAACGCTAGCCGAACAACCTTATCAGGGGCTAAGTAACGACGATGTTTTACAATTCGTAAAGGCAGGAAATTGTATGCAGATGCCTGAAAACTGTCCTATTGATTTATATACAATGATGACCAATTGTTGGCAATTCAAGCCTAGAGATCGTCCAACTTTTACGGATCTCATTGAACATTTACAGCCTAACTTGAATGAAAAGTTCAAAAGAGTTTCTTATTATAGTAAGTTAAGAAGTTATACACCTCCAGCTGAAGATGGTGCAATCAATGAACCTCTCTCCGATTCTTCCAATAAACAACCAGCAGATTATGATCCTATCCAAGAAGACGATGAAGTAGATGACAGTAGAATACCTTTAACATCATCACAGTCCCGGATAAACGGAAGTGGGGACGTAACAAATGTAAACATTTTAGGTAGTAAAGTGAAAGACGGTACGAATTTAGCCAACGGTCACTTGAGTGGCATTAGTTAGCATAAGGAAAATTGTACATAAACATTCCAAAACATTGACACTCTCCGCTTGCCAATTGTTGTATACATGTTTTAAACACCATATTTTATACATGATTTGTGTTGTTTAAATATTTATAAGTATGCATATTTATAAATAATCATACCTTATATATATGTATATAAAAATATATATATAAATATATTTATATATATTTATGTATATTCGTTGTCGAATAATACCAAAGAAACATTTTTGTTTGTTTTTGCCTTTTTGAATTGTTGGTGTAATGTAATTTATATGTGTATCAGTGAATACATATCGTAAGAGGATTTTATAGTTGAGGGCTGTTCGTTGAATTAATTTTTTTTATTATTAATTAAAAACAAACAAAATATAACTTAATAAAAACACTAAGAAGAAGAGTATCTTTGCAATAAAACAGTATTGCAGGCGTCACATACTCTTACCGGTTTGGCAAAAGACGGTAAAGGCATTCTATTGTCTGAACATTCTGAAAAAAATTTACATGTATATTGTGAATAGTTATGTGCATACTTGATTTACTATTGTTTTGTATCGACTTGTACATGCAGTATATATATATAAATTTATATACATGTACTGCACATGTACATTGTAAATGTTATTATTGTAAATACACTAACCATTACAATAAATTTCTCCACAATTTCGGCAGTGATGCTGAAGAAAAATAGAAATGAGTGTATTAACAAAGTATTCGTACCATAATTAAATTAACAAACCTTTCTCCTTGAAACTGAAAACTGCTTATTACATGCTTTACAGGCTGATGCTTCTTTATCGTCCGTCCATGCGGCATCTTTCATTACCGCTTGAGCCTCTTTTAAGTCTTCAACGCGCAATTTTGACCTTTTGGACACAGAACGAATTAGATGACGTCCATCAAATAACAATACAAAAATAATAAGTTAGCTTACTCGCTCAAATGAGAGCCAAGCTCAGACAGAGCTTTTTCTTGATCTTCGCAAGTTAATTTTAGCATCTGATATTCTTTTTTTAATTTTTCGTATTCCTTATTAGAGAGTTTTATATTTTATACGCTAAGACGATTAAGAATGAAGGCTCCATAATCTACTTACTTGTTGAACGTTGTTTAAATTTTCCACCTGCTCTATAAGACTACTAACTTTTTCTTTTTCTTGTTCTAAATTTCCTTGTAATGTTGCTCTCCATTCCCTTTCAATCTTTAGATCTGTTTCCACTGCACTCTTTTTCGCGTCCTTTTCAGCTAAATGCTGTCCTAATTTCCTGGCAGTTTCCTCCGCTGCTTTCTTACCTGCCTCCAAATTCTTTACCCTTGTTTGCCACAATGAATCAATAATGAATAACGCATCTCATTCGACGAAAGAGGACATAATTAACTTACAGAATTTCCATATCGCGTATACTAGAAGTCATTTGCTTGCCTCTTTCTTCCAGTTTATTCACCATATCAGTTTTATGTTTCAGCGACGTCTCAGCTTCCTTTAAATAAAAAAAAACAGCTAATTATCCTATTGAAGATTACAATAAAATAAAAATTTTTGTTTATAAAAACCTGTAATTTATCATACAAATTAAGATTGATTTCTTTTACTTCGTCTAATTGCTTTCTCAATGAAATTAGAGAATCCTGTTTTAAAAAATTTACCCCTATTAACGCGTGCTATATAGGCTGAATTTTAATATCACCTGCTTTTCGTGTATATCCCTTTCGAGAAGTCTCAAAGCCATCTCATTTTCTTTTTTTAAACCTATTTGTACTTTTAATTCTTTTTCAGTGTCCTAAAACGAAAAAAGGTATATTTTTTACTTTCTTTTCCTGTCTTATTTTTTAATCTTCGTTAGATTTTGCTTAATACAATTTTAATGGAGAAAAAATAATGCTATACAATTCTCATTTTTGTCTCTTCTTGTAAATTCTTGTGCGCTTCAATATTCATCTTATCAACTTGACAGTTCTCACGTTCCTTCTTTAGTTCATATTGCATAACCTAATAAAAGAAGAGATTGGTTACAATAAACAAGTATTTTTACCAAAGAATAAGCATCCGAATAACAAGAAAAGTACCTCCATCTGTCGGTTATATTCGCCAATTAATTCTTCTTTTTCCCTGCCAAGATTGGAATTGTCGTGTTGTAATTGTAATACAGTATTCTTCGCTATAGCCAAATCTTCTTTCATTAGAGTGTTGGATGTTTGTAATAGTTCAACTTTGGTATTTAAATTTGTAACTGTAGAACTAAAAAGCAACGTTTACTAGAATAAAACCAATAGAAGGAAAACATAAATAAGATTTCATATCTTAAATAAACTATTGTTACTTATATCTTTTATCAGCTAAAACGATTTGTCTTAATAGATTACAAATAGATATACTGTGTTTTAAATATATAATATATACTATACTACTGTATATGTACAAAAATAGATATGTTTATATTTTGCATATGTATAAGTTCAATAGGTTATCTCTCTAATTAATCTGGATTTGTTGATAATTAACTTACTTTAAATGCCTATTTAATTCTTCCAAGTAATTTTTCTGGTCTAAAATTGCAGCCATTTTACGCTTATTATCTTCATCATCGTCCGAATCTTCATTAACAGCTTTATGATCAGGTAAATATAGACTGAAATCTATTACTCCTAACTGTGTACGGTATTCTTTCTTAATAATAGTGAATAATTTATTAATATTTTTTATACCGGTTCATCCAAATTACAGTCTTTCATTGAAAAAGTACAATCAATAACGTTAAGACCAAGCAGTAAACCAGCAATTGCTGTAGCATCTTCTTCCAAAATTAACGCTCCATTATCGTAAAAATTTCTGTTACGAAGAGATAATCACCTTAGTGTTTAATGGCATTTTTTAATAAAAATAAACCCTAACCTTAAAAATCCATCTCTATTTTCAATTAACACTTTGAAATAGTCAGCCAGCTTCTTCTGCATGAGTGCTAAACGTAACCAAGCTCTGGCTTTACCAGCTGGAGACCTACAGTTATAAAAAGAAAAATAATTATAACGCAAAAAGTGTAAATAGTATACTACATCATCTATTGTTACATATTATATAGAAAACATTGCGCATACATGTCTACAAAAGATAGAATCAATAAACTTACTTGACATTGGGCATGTCTTTAACGCTTATTGTTATATCAATAGCATCGTGCATACACTTTTGAACGCTTTCTAAAACTGGCCAAATATCATAAGTATCTTTTAATAAACCTTTTCTAGCTATAGATTAAAAGAAAAATAGAGTAAAATATTATTATGAATTATTTATGCAATTAATTTATATATTCTTACGCTTTAATCTATGCCTTAAAACGTGTTCAAATACAGTGAAAAACTGTTGAAGTGGAACGTGTTCGTCGTCAAGCATTCTACCGTGCTTTAGTGAAGAGTCTATTAGTTCCTTTATTACCAATTTGCATACTGATAAAAGATTATATCGTTCGATAGTAATAGAATCTCGATCTGAAAATTTAAATAATTAAAAATGCATATTATAAAAGTAGATTTTTTTTTTATAAGAAAAAAGAACAAAAAGCACCATCGACATTCTTCAAGTTCTGAGGGATAAAACCCTTATCTGAGTTCGAAAGTTCTTTAAGGCACAACCAATCTCCTTCTACCGAAACACGGAAATTACATAAATATAATCTTTCACTCGCCATAATTGTCTTATTTATCAAGTTTACAATGAATATAGGCGCAATTGTTGTGGAATCAACAACTTTCTTATTCGACTAATCGAATCTCGAATCAAAACGAATATTAATATTATCAGCAGATAAATAATAAGTAGCAATATGGTTAAATAACGTCTGCACAGAGCATTTGGCGCCTCAGGTCTATCGATCACACTAGGCCTACTTGTGACGGCGCTCTAAATTGACGTCACATTCGTTGGAAGCTAAACTTTACACATCCACATCGTTTTTATCAATTTAAAATTTTTTTGAGAAAATTATCGATTTGATATTTACATTTGAACAGTCTTGATTTAGGTAAAGAACTCCGAAAGTTAAGTGGTGGTCCTTTCTTTTGGCCTTCTTTTAACTTTGGATCATCTGTTGTCGTAACTGGTAGTGTGGAATTGTTTTCCTGATTTGTTGACTTAGTTTCGAACACATTTACATCTACTCCTTCTTCGGATGACGTCTCACTTTCCTCTCCTTCAACGACATTCAGATTTGGCAAGGAAACTGCACTGTCATCTCCTAATTCTGTTGTAGAAGTTTCCAACTTCTGCGCGGGCTCTTCTTGTTTGTCCGCCATTTAAAAAGTGGTACTATAGCGTGATCATTTTTTTACTTATCTTCGTATTTTCGTTATCTCTTTGAAATTTCACCTAACTCTAATAGTTAAATACGTTATAAAAAAATTATAGAGGTTTTAAACATATTTTGATGATTGAACCTTTTTCACGGATTTACATTGTCGTAATTAGTAGACCAGTAGCAACGTGAAAGCATGTCTCGAAAACTTTCTTCTTTTTTACGCGTTTCTAAATTTCTGCTCAATCGCCAACAATTACCACTGTCAACAACAAGTATAAGGTATATTTATTACGGGTTTGGGTACAACAATCATTATTTAAATTGCGGGGAAACCAATTTTGGGGTCATTCACCTCTTTTACGTTTCTATAACCACAGGGAAAAAGCTCGAATCATCGATGGAAGAGCCATAGCAAAAGAAATTAAAACTGAACTAAAGGCGGAGGTTGAAAAGATGCTTAGTGAAGGGAAAAGAAGGCCGAAATTAACTGCAGTGATTGTTGGACATGATCCAGCTAGTCAAACTTATGTCAAGAATAAGATGATCGCTGCAAAGTACACCGGCATTGAAAGCGATACTTTATCTCTCCCAGAAACAACAACTCAGGAGGAGATACTACAAAAAATTGATGAACTCAATAAAGATCCAAATGTTGATGGAATAATTGTTCAAGTACGATTGTATTTTTATTGAAAAAATTATCAAATAATCATGAACTTGACAGCTGCCGATTCCGAAGCATATCGAGGAAAGAACAGTTTGTAATGCAATAACTCCATCTAAAGACGTTGATGGATTTCATACAACAAATGTCGGGAGGTTAATATAACTTACTACTTCCTTTTCTCGCTAAATTTAAAATTCGCTGTATGCCATGATTTAGATTTTGCGTTGATTTGACATCAATGATCCCTGCTACGCCAGCAGGAGTGATGGAGTTATTGAAAAGAAGTGGCATTGAAACATATGGAAAAAATGCTGTTGTGTGCGGTAGATCAAAGAACGTGGGCATGCCGATAGCAATGCTTCTCCATTCGGATGGAGAAGGAGAGACCCAAGCAGGTTCAATCAATTCCTTACAATAATCTTTTATAAATCCGTTTCCACGAGTTCTTGCTCGCCGCTTCCATTACTTTTCATTGTCAAACAGTAAATTTCTTTTAGACTCGGTAAACAGTTTGTCAGCCTAGAGTGTAGCTTGAACATTTCATTTGCTAAATCGTTGCACGTCAGTCCTGACAGATAACTTGTCCTATTTTCGACAGCCGGCAGTTTGATAGGCCTATTTGGCTCTCGTAATGTATTTCCCGTTTCCGAAATATAGGCTTTTAATTTGTAAATCTTGTATAAAATAAAATGCGATTTTGATAAACACTTATCAATAATCTCTTGACATTCCGACTTTGTTTCATTTTCACTTTTAGACTTGATTAATTCATTAATTATTGAGCTCTCTTTTATAATATTGTTCACAGCTTCAATAATCACAACAAGACAATTACCAGAGTCGATATTTATCATTTTATTCAAGGTTACGTCATTTAGAGATTGAGAGCCAATTTTTTTTCTTATTTTCCTTAAAATCTGCCTTGACATTTTTTATTATTTTAATGTTTTTAGTTATTATTTGAATTTTCGTAATTAAATAATAATTTCGGCCTATTCAACATTTTTTAGGTGACGCAACTACAACAATTTGCCACCGATACACACCTCCCGAACAATTAAAAGTATTTGTGAAGACAGCGGATATTCTCGTTGTAGCTACAGGGATCCCGAATCTCATAACTGGTGACATGGTTAAAGAAGGTAATTATCGGAATATTCTTCCTAATACAAATGTAAATCTAAACTTGTTAGGTGTCGCCGTCATCGATGTTGGCATTAACAGAGTCAAAGATCCACAAACTGGTAAATATAAACTAGTTGGAGATGTTGATTTTGAAGGTAATTATTAGTAGTTCATTCTCACTGTAAATATACTTGAGTATTATTTTATAGGTGTAAGCGAGAAAGCTTCTTGGATTACCCCCGTACCAGGCGGTGTTGGTCCAATGACAGTCGCTATGCTTATGAAAAACACTGTTCTAGCGGCTAAACAGGATATTGCTTACGCTTTAGGAAGAAGTAAGGAATATTATGGGGATAATATTATGGTTGGGGATTTCTTAGAACAGGGCGAGGATCGCATGGGAGATGAGTATTGGGTTCAACATTATAAGCTTAACATACCTTAATTGTTTTCTCTTACGATTTATTAAAAAAAATATTCGTCATTGAAATATCGATTATAATATAATTTGATCTTCTTTAGATTAAGAGATTGTAAATAGGTAAGGTAAAGATATGAAGTGTTATTTAGTATTTTCTTTTCATTCTCTTTCACTACACCTATGCACAAATATTTTTTGTAATAACTTAGTTTCACTCTTCTAAAAAATATCTTGTCAAAAATTTTTAATGCTGTCGTAAAAGCTACATCAACCTTTTAATTTTAAGTTTTTTTCAATATTTTCATTGTTTCCTAGTTGATAGTTTAAAATACGATAGCACATTTGTTCGCTTTCTTTCTACAACACTCACATTTTTCTTTCTAAAATCACTAATCAACTTTTACAAAAATCAAAAAAAAAACGTTTCAATTCTCTATAACAAAAGAAGAATTTTGGAATGAAGTTTTATTAATCGGCTAATTCACTCGGATTCAGAATAAAAATGATATAAAAAAATTCATTGAAATTGACATTTTTTTAACTATCTAAAAATCTGTTGTATGCATTCGTCAGTGAATCGTAAGGCAAGCCGAAATTTTTTATAGTTTTTTGAACGCAAAAAAACGTAATGTTAGTTGGGTAATTCAAATCAGGTAGTAATTTTGGCGTTAACATAAAATATTGACTCGGAGAACACACATGTTTTATGAGTAATTCATAAACTTTTCTTTCGTTTGTAGAGTCCATACCCTGGTTAATTTCATCAACAACTCTGAAAGGAGCTGATGTTAACTTTTGAAGAGCGAGCATATAGAGTACAGTTGATACTGCTCTCTCTCCGCCACTCTGTCTCTTAGAGCTCAATTCCATTAATTCTTCGTTATCCCTAAATTTTACTTTTATGCAAATTCCGTAATTTTCGTAATCACATTCTTCTAAAGGTTTACTTAGGCTAACTTCTCCAGCACAATCTAAATAGCTCATTAAATTTCCAAAATCACAGCTGATAGTTTGAATTACTTCCTTGAGTTCCCTTTCCCAGTCATCTCTTTTTTGTTTGCTATTAGAGACAAAGTTTTCTAATTTGCTAGAAGATTTTTCAAAATATTCTTTTGTAACTTCTAAATTGCGAATAGAATCTTCGTATTGCTTTTCAATGTCTTCAACTTCCCGAGCTTGCAATTCTGCTCTTGCTTCAAATTCAGCTATTTTTGTGTCTATTTCCTCTATATCATTTGTTAAATTATTTAACTCATCTTCGCTTATATTTAAATCATTAAGCTTATGAAAGAGATCAGATGATAATTTCCGGTATTCGTCAAAAAGAATTTTTTCTTCCTTCCTTAAGTTGTCAACAATTTCAATAAGTTTTCTTTTTTCATTCAACTTATCTTCGCATTGACTTTTCGTGAGCTCCAGTTCTCTCCTGCTTGTACATTTCTGTGCTCCTAATCGATTTATTTTCAAGATAATAACAGAGTACTCGCCTACAGATTCCTTGATTTTAGACATGACAGATAATTTTCTTTTCACACAATCTACCAAAGTAAGATCATGATTTTCTCTGATTTCATCCATGTTAATATCACTTAAACCATTCAATTGATCACGGAAAGCCTTAAGTCGACCTTCCAAATGGTTTAATCTATCTTTAGCTTTTGTCAGATCGTTTCTTTTACTTCTAAGACCTTCCATTTTATGGTTTAATTCTTCCCTTTGAGTCCTTAACTTTTGATATTCTTGAGAAATTTCATTCAATTGACTTTTCAAAACTTCTATTTTTCTCTTTAATTCTTCTTCTTGTTTATGATTGCAAGCATTTGCCAACAAACGAGCAGGACGAATTTCATTTGAGCTAGTTGATGTATTGTTAGAGTATTGAGATCTCGTAATTCGATAAGAGTAATCGTGAGTAAAAAATTGACGCAAGTTTTCAAATGTAGATATAACTTGACTGACCTGAAAATGAGACCAAACAAAGTTTAATACTTTTGAGACTGATACAATTTAAAATTTAAAATTAACAACCTTTGCATGTGTCTGCTCTGTTCCAACGGGTAAGTTATGAATACCATAAGATTGACAAAGGTATGCCTTTACCTCATCTGGACAAGAGAATAAGTCATTGACGTAGGAAATGAAACCAAAATTTTTTAATTCATTTATAGGAATATCTGGTTTGAATTCATGAAGTTGTCTTTTTGGCGTTTGAACAGCGTTCACAACCAGTTTCTTCTCATCACGAATAATACTCAAAAACTCATCCATATCTTCACAGTTTTGAAACATAAATGAAACCAAATCCCTTCTAGGAATTGATGACTCAACGTATCTTGCCATCCTATCATTTTTACACTGCACTGTAATAGCCGGTGGTAAAAATACATTTGATTTGAATTTATGTCTATTGTTTTCCAACCATGCAGCTGCTTCATAAGCATCTCTACTTTCTCGCCTGAGCAAGTCCATTCTTTGTTTATTTAAATTTTGATTTCTAGAAAGTTCATTCTCCAATGCTTTCATTTGACATAAAATTTGTCTTCTATCTGGTTCCAATCCTGATTGTTGATCTTCAATGGCTAAAATTTTAGATTTAATTTCATTTGTCTCCTTAGCAACTTCGGCCAAAGCAACTTTGGCTTGATTGCTTTCCTCGACCGAATTCTCATATATTACCTCCAGGTCTTGTATCTTATTTTTTAAGTTTTGACGTTTAGTTTTTAAATCACTTTGTTCCTTAATGGCTCTTTCCAAATCATCTTCAGCTTGCCTGACACTTTCATTGATATTTTCTATGAGATTTTTATAATTTCGGTCTTTATCAACTTTATTATTTAATTTCTGCTCCAATATATGAATATCTTTTTCAAAAGATTTGATCTGCGTATCAAAAGTTTTAATACTATTTTCGAGGGGTTCCACGCTTTTTTCAACTGCTTTTAAATGACTGATGTGTTCTTTACATTCTTCTTTCATTAAATTTAAGTCTTCTTTAGCAGTATGAGTCTTTATTTCAAGTTTTTTACACCTTAAAATATCCAGTTGTTTTAACAGTTGTTTCCTCTCCTGCAGATTTTCATATTCAGATTTCCAGTGAGTAACTTTCTTGTTAGCTTCTTCTAATTTTTCACTTAACGAATTAACTTCTTTTTTCAAATTAGATTCGAAATTATGCATCTGGCATAAGTCTATATGAGTATCATATAGTTTTTCATTAATAGCTTTTTCGGTATTGAGTAGCAAATCTTTTGCATTCATCTTTGCAAAGTCTGCAACTCTGTCTTGAGGCAAAAACTGGCACAAATTATCTACCTGAATGTTAAATGCAGATGTAGCTTTCTCGACTTCATGTTTTGTTGCTGTTTTACCATCTATCGACCAGTAAGACTTCTTTTCGCCGCGTCTGAAAGAATGTTTAATTCGCACATTTTTGGTTTCCGACTGATAGAGATCGATTTCTATATATGCTTCGTCTTTATTCATTTTTATAAAGTCAGCAAGACATGTCCCCCTTCCAAGATTAGATACCTTACCTCCTGATAGAGAAAAAATTAAGATTTAAATATTTAGGCCTTGAGAAATTATTGCACGAATTACCCAAACCCAACGAAAGTCCGCACACTATTGTAGATTTTCCACTTCCATTCGCTCCAGTTATTAAATTAAGATTCCTCCCAGGAAAGAATTCAATATCATCATAAATAACAAAATTATGCAGTTTGATTCTAGTTATATAACCCGAATTAGGCTCCGAATTTGAATGGGTACGTTGATTTACCGCCATTTCAGATGGCAGATAAATCATTATTTTCTATGAAAAAAATTTAATTACTAATATTTTTTCTTTATTATTTAATACAATTAGAAAGAATACGTTTCCAGGCAAAAAAATTCGAAAGGGAATCCCAGCCTCGCTTTCGAACATGGCAAACAACGTTGGAATATTCTGCCATTCGCACGGCTAGCACAACGAATTCTCACGATTTACAAACAAAAAGCGTTTTAAGATAATTTTACAGATTTTATTTTCTTTAAATCGTTAAATAATTTATCATCCCGATTCGGAATAACATTATGTGAAAAAATATTCAATGATAGCAGGAAATTGTTCTTGATAAGGTGAGGTTCGAAAATTTAATCTGTTAAAAATGTTTTTTTTTTTGAGGTTTGACATTGTTTACTTTTCACACTTGTTATAAAAAAAAGAAACTTTCTAAAAGCTTAAATCTCATTAAGTTTCATCGTTCCCATACATAGGTTACTGCGAAAGGAGTTATATGATTTTTCCTTTCGTCATTGTTATTTACATGTACTTGACGCTTTTGTTTAAAAAGAATATTTAAGAAGAAACCTGAACGATAGTTTTATGGACTGCTAATGGGATTACTATTAATATAACTAGTTATTTACCGAGAACATTTGAATGTAGCTTATTAATCAGCTTATGATGCTGATTGCTGCTGACTTACCAGTCGAGTCGCTTTTCTATATTATATGACAGGAAACGCTCGGGATGTGGAAAAAGTTAAAAGAATTCTCTCGCTTTATCGATCGAGATGCCGAAAAAAAAACGAGAGAGTATTAAGCGATATTTTATATTAGACGCTCCTGGTTTGTCAGGAACGTCGTTGATTTATGGACGCTCGCTTGAGCGTGGAATTAATTGGAACAAGCATAGTGTAACCTAATTTTATTCGGTTTTCGTTCATCGATTCTAAATAAAGAATTCTTTAAACGACATTTTCTTTTTACAAGCAACATGTTGCTGGATAGACCTAAATAGAAATTGTATAGTAAACAGCTTTTGATTTCGAATACAAAAGTTGCCTTTAGCAGTTAATTTACAGCTTTGTGTAACATATTAATTGTATTCTTGGAAAATTAACTTGCAAAGTTAGAACTTCAAATTTACGAATATCTGATTTATAAAAATAGAAAATGTCCTGAAGATTTGAGATGTTATGGACAGCTGTAACTTGCATAGTCATTATATGACCGTTGTAAATGTATAATATCTGACGGTTATATATTTAGGCCATTGTAAATTAAATTGTAGGCCTACAGAAAAGAGCATCTCTACTGGTGCTAATTGGTAGATGTTTTCAGAAAATGAGATACTAAACACCCTACAGCTGTAGATTTCTAAAATTTAATTTGCATCACTATTATATATAATTGACTAGTTCACAATCAGAATTTTTCAGGAAAATCAGCGCTTAAAAAAGCATGATTTCTTTTCTATGTAGAAAGCTTTTGTCTTCGTCGCATAATTCTCATCACTCACCCTCAACAAACAAAGAAAGCTTCCAAACCTTTTGGCAGCTTGATTAATACGTAACAGATAAGTTAAGAAAAAGTACGTGTGTTGCATTAATTTAAATAATTACACAAACTCATAGTTAAATACTGGCCAAACTTAAAAAGCAGATAAGAATAGATGTATAATCAAATATAAGTTGGAATTGTGAAATATTCTCTATTCGAAATAACACGGCAGAGAATTGTCAATAGTGTAAGGCGCGCTGTGGTTAATTTAGCGAATGTTTAGCCTTTGGGAATGTTGTACAGACGCATGTTTTTGTCAGGAATGGAATATATTTAAGATTCGACGTTGACTTTTCCAGGTGCTTATGACCACAGCGCCACCTGGCGCCTCGATGGGCAACTGCATATCCCGGTGCTGTACGAGCGGAAGCTCCACACGTCATCGTTCGAATCCGGCGAAGCTTGCTGCACCTACAAATTCCAGACAACATGCCTACGAACGGAACAGAATTTTAAATGGCCAGAATTGTAACGGCGCCAATGATGGATTAAATGTTACTGGTGATGTATCTGCCACCGAAGGCGGCGTTGGAAACGAAGCAGAAGCAGAAAGAGCCTTGCTGGATTTATATGACCGGTACAAAGACACAGAAGATATAAATTGCATTTTAGCCGATGGTTGCGAAAGGTTGTGTTTCGATCTGGATCTGAAACCAGATGACTTTCGGGTACTCGTTCTCGCACATGCTCTGAACGCAAGTTCAATGTGCTGCTTTACAAAAGCCGAATTTCTCAATGGGGGCCGAAAGTTAGGCGTTCATTCTATAGGTGGCTTTAAATCGGTCATACCGTCATTAATCAATAATCTAATCTGCGATAAAATCTCTTTCAAAATCTTCTACAAATGGACATTTTCATATGGTTTGGAGAGTGGCCAGCGTTCTTTGTCAATCGAAATGGCACTTGTCCTCTGGCCTTTAATATTTACTGAAAACGAGCCTGCCATCCTAAAACCATGGCTTCTTTTTTTGGAAAAATCCTCATCAGTAAGGGCTATAGCAAGAGATACTTGGGATATGTTCCTGAATCTAGTCGAACAAGTTGGTGATGATTTATCAGCATATGACGAATCTGAAGCTTGGCCTTCTCTATTTGACGATTTTGTTGAATGGGAAAATGATAGGAAGAATCAGAACGTTTCTGAAGACGTTCAAATTTAAGATTATACAGCTTTATAAAATTTATCAAATGAGCGAATTTAAGCGAAAATTCGTTTGCTTTTAGCAATATGCTGCACAAGTTTGTTGTGTACGTTTTTCTTCTGTTCGTTTGCAAATCTAGTCGAAGGACAGAGTATGTGCGTAAATGGTTATATATATATATATATATATATATATATATATATATATTGTGTACGTGTATATATATGTAGGAAATTTGATAAAAAAGCGGATAGAATATTTTATATTCATTTCCACGTGTCTTTCATTGATCGCCTTTACAAGTAGTTCTGAGTGGGTTTCATTTGTTGTTCAGAAAATTTTTACTTAAGTGAATGTCGTGAGAATTGAATAATTATATAAGGCGAACATCTGAAGGGTAAGTGTTTCTTTTCTTTTTGTCGTACTAGCAAATCCATTGCTCATATGATTAATGTTTTACGAGACTAAAACGTAATACAGTACTATCTAATTATTAATTCTTCATAAAAGACATTAAGCCCATTTATATTCTAAAACGGAAAATATTATCAAATAGTCTTAGTTTATCTCTTCAAGAGGACAAATTGTTAATGGTAGATCTTAAGTTTAAAGCTAGAAATCCCTGATCAGCACAAGACTTTAGCATATTTTCAGCCACTTTCATAAAACCAAAGGCATCAAAATACTTTTTATTCTTCCTATCTTTGCTAAGTTTTTGAAGAAGAACGCTCAACTTTTCGGCCGTTCTATCGGCTTCTAAGCCATCCTTAAACGTTAGCGAGACCGTTCTAAACCATAAATCATTGCTCAGACTGTCGAGGAAGTTGTCGAGGAAAGTTGACTCAACACACATTTGAATATGAATATCCAAAGACTTGTTCTGAAGTGCTTTGTTAGTAGGTCGCAAAAAAGGTGTAATGGCTAGTGGCCCAGCATATTTCAGGAAAAGACCTCGGCCAACTTCATTCTTTACCTGATTTCTAATTGTTTCCAGAGCATGAGCGAGCTGATCAACTGGCAGCGGAGTATGGAGGATAATTAAAGCCGACAACATCAGACACTCAGTGTCAGAATAAGATGCCATCTGGTGGCGGGGTCCATATATTTGCTCTCCAAGTCTTCTTAATGTTGCCGTATGCTGAGAACGTTGATGATTGGCTTGCAAACTTTGCAAAATAGCATATATAAATTTAAAAGGTGAAACTTTGCTATCTTCAAACTCGGGTAACAAGTCAATTAATTCTGGAAGAACCCTCACGCACTCGTCAATATCTTTAGAGTGCTCAGAGGTCCAATCGAGAAGCTGTAGTATTAATTGTTTACCTTTGAATTGTACGAGTTTTGGCTTGATTTTATTTGATGGCTTATCGTTTTGCGATTTTAACTTAATATCTTTCAGAGGATTTGAAGGATTTTTCAAGCGTTCAAAATTTGAAACTCTTCCTTCCAGCGACAAGCATTTTTTCTGAGTCTTCTCCAATTCCTTTTCCAATATTCCAACCTGCCGTCTTAGGCCCTCATTCTCTTTACCCAATAAATTCATACTTTCTCTTAATCTCTTGTTATCTTTTTTCGCTTCTTCATTCCCACCTTTTAAACGGTTCAACCGTTCCTCGTATTCTCTTTCAATGCAATTAATCTTTTCATCGGTCTCTTCCGTCACAACGCTGTCCAATTTTTCTTCCAACTCTAAAATCTTTTCTTCTCTCAGTCGCAACCGTTCCTCTCTAAATTCTATTTCCCTAGATTTAGCAGAGAGAGCTGTTGATTCCCTTTTTAAATGATCTTTGATTTCTGTTAACTCGTCGTAAACTTCTTGTAACTTGGCTTCACAAATTCCTTGCCCCTGGGATAATGGTGGCCTTTCTCCTCGGAAACCATAAATTGTTCCTTGCACATATTTTTTGTTTCCATTTAGAGTTGCCATGACTAAATTTGTAAAAGAATTATTCTAAAAACCATGTAATATCGCCCAAATGTTTTGATAACTTGGCAAAACAATTTCACTTTTAGTTCACCTCCTAACGAAAGCTGCTTCTTATTAATATTAAAACTTACAGTCAAAATTAATAAGAAAATATATGATTTTTCAAAATAAAACTTAACAAACAATAGACTGCAAGTTTAAACACGTAAAATTACTACATTCCGAAAGAAAGCGAAATCGATTTCGGAAATCGGAAAATCCGTAAGTCTCGATTTGCAGATGTTAATTAGAATACGCTAATATATTTCCTAATATCTCGCAGTTATTGATAAAGATTAAGAAATGTAAAATTTACAGTACATTTCTAAGGTCACATTTATAACTAATAAAGAGACTTCGCGTTACATTGATTAATCATAAAAATGCCATAAATCTTCTCCTAAGACAATTCTTTTTCTAATCAAAGAGAAAAATTTTTACTCAGTAGTATTTCATTAGGCAGGAAATGCAAAAACTATATCAAAGAAAACTCATTTTTCTCTCAATTTCACCGTTGGATTGTAATATAAATTAAAAAAGGAAAGAGAGAGAACTTGGGAGAAAACTGATTTTTACTTCTCAGATTATTCACCATTTGCATGCTATTCGCATAATCTTTCATATGGATAAAGCAAATGCAAAGCAACTATAAAGCATAAAGTAAAAGAGTTAACGATTTACAGCCTTCAATTAAAAGAATATGGTGATAAAACAAATAAAAAAAATCATTATACGTGTTCTTTTAATTGAATAAAGGATATGAATATCAATGAAAGTAAATGATACACACACAAAAGAGATTTTTGTTCGAAATTTACATTTGATTAAATCTTTACTTATTGAATTAACTATGTTAAAAGATACCTAGAGTATCTTTTTATTTATCCATTAATGTATCTTATGGAAATATTTTTTCCCCGCGTTTGATCCGATTGCATTATTAAAGAGCAAGTTGTTCTAATTTTATATAATTGCTGAATTATAATAAGAAGAGAATAATACCTTTTTAAATGTTGATAATGTAATTAATTTATTCATAGTCTAATTTATTCTGCGTACAGTTTTATAAGAAAATAAATGTTAATTATAAATCACTATCCTTTTTTCACCTTAAAAAATTGTAAAGAATTGTAACATGAAATTTGAATGAAGTGAAATGTGCGCCAAAAATGTTTAATAGGCCAATATAACTCTTTCCTGTAAGCTGGTTGTTGATTGGACAGAAAAATCGGAGCCATATCGCTCAAGTGATTTGGAGGCGGTTTTTTACTTCTAAATCCCTTAAATTCGCTATAACGTAAGTGGATTGTGGTAATTCATAGTCTCAAATGATAATTAAATCGTTTAAATATAAAAATTAGTGGATGTTAACGAGAATTAACGTAGAATAATTGGTTCTAATTCAGTGCTATGATGTCTTTCCTGGTCCGTTTACCATTAACAGTCGCTCGGTTCCTCTGTTTATATAATTTTTATAATCTGCATCAATTTACGTAGGCGATTTTTTAGAATATATTATTATTCAGTATATACATATATATATATATCTATAGTTGATAGAATTTTATTATATATCTTTGCATGTACTAACCCAATGTAGCAGGTGATGTAAGCTAAAAAAAATCAGAAAAAAAAACGTTATGGAGAGTGAGCCTTTTCTCAAGAGGGTTTGTGTTTTTATTTTTGTACCTCAATCCTTTCATCCCACCTCTCCCTTCCTATCTCTTCATTTTTTATTTTAACAAACCAATTGCATGCAATTTGTTTAGTTTTTGGCCTGTTGACAAGAACTGTCTTAATACATTGAATGCGCAATTTCTTCAATAAAATCTTTATGGATTAGTCTATATATATTGGTACTGAATGTATATATATATATATATAAACGTCTTAATGCAGTATTGCTGTTGGAAGAACATTCCTAAGGCACTAAAATATATATAGATCTTGTTGTAAACACATACAAATTGTTTTTTTATTTTCAATTGTTTATTAGCTTGAATGATCTTCTCCGGAATAATTTATTTTATTTTGTTTTCTTCTTTCTCATCCTATCACCTCGTTTGCAAAACAGTTTGCAATTGATATATCTCCACGTGTCACATAAGAACATTATGATGATTTTATGAATCATGTATTATTAATTACTCATACAACAGTTTATGGTTTTCTAATATTTTTATACATGATTATGACTAATCAATAAAAAGGTTGTTTTAAGTAATGTTCTAAAATGAAATATACACCAAAAAGTTTCGGCCTTGTCATCTTTTTTCTTTTCAATTCTTGAAACAAAGACAGTAATTGAGGAAGAGTGAATGGGCGAGTGAGATAGCAGAAGAGAAGAGGCGAAAAATATCTTTTTTATAAATATATTATACTGATATATATTTACAATCACTTATGTAATATATCTTTATTTTACCTTGACAGCTGGGTTTTTAGGACATTTTTATTAAACTATAAAAAAAAAGGAGGGGGAGTAAATGACAGAGAAAAAGATATAGATAGATTGATCCGAGTAAATGGTGGTGGGACGGTTAGTGGAGGCAGGAAAAGGGATGAAAAGAGAAAAAAAAAAAAAAAAAGAGAATAAGATAAACCGATATGGATGGATTAATGATAATTTTGTTAAAGAGAAATTTTCGGCTTCCTCTAGAAGAAATCGATTGCGTTACAGTTTGTTATATGAGGAAGTCAGCGGAATAATATTGAGTAGAATAAAAGTAAAGGTTAAAGCATGTTTTAGCCACAACTATTGGCGATAAACCGATTTGTATAAATAAGAAAAGCAATATGACGGTCAATTTTTTTTTCTTGATCATAATGCAGAAATTAGTTTCTGAATAAATAAATAGGGAAAAATTATTCGATAAGGCTGAAGCGTTTAACTAAGTAAAGCAATTTGATGGTTTAATAAGTCTTTATTTAGATATATTATGTATGTAGTTTTGTGTTTTTATCATTTATTTTCATACACAGACTAACAATATGGAGGAACCACAAAGCCCCACTGCTGGTAGCCCTACTGGTCCCATGGACATTCACATGCAAATGAATGCAAAAACTGATGAGGTTAGTACAATTCATTCATTCGCCTCCTTTCTCCCCACCCCGTTTTGGTTCTCCTTCTACATTATGACAGTCGCTGTCGATTTATGGGCGGACGCTTTGAAATCGATTTTTACATAATTACACTGCGTTTTGCCTATCGATCTGACTGTGTCCAACGCCGCCTATCGTCTAGACGTTGTAATTTTCGCGCGCGGCGTCTCCCTGTACGAATATTCGAACTATGAAAACGGTCGCCGGTCGATGTAATGAGTTACTCTGAAAAACAATGTGAAAATGAGGAGGAGCGTCCAATCCGAACACCTACAGAAGATGAACAAATTCAATTGGATATTAATAATGGAACAATTCAGGTTCAAGCTTTATTAACCAAGCGGCGTCTCTTGTCAATTGACATTCATCGATCTTAAAACTTTAGTTAATAATTGTTTCATTACTTAAAAGTTTAAACAGATAACTCCACTTTTCTCCTGTTTATTTCAATTTTTTAACGAAAAGATACTAAATAATCAATGCCATTTTTCGAAACAGAGTTTGGAGAGTACGAGACGCATGGTGGCATTATGCGAGGAGGTAAGTTAAAATTATATTTTATGCATAACTAGTACTGCTTATGTGTATTGTTTGTCTTTTTTTTTTCTTTTTGTTTTGTTGGAGAATAGCGAACAAGTATTATTGTTTGAGATCGTATAATTAATTTACATGTGACTTATCAATTTTTTGTCCTATTTGGTTTTTTTTTCTTTTTTTACATACAATAGTTTTGCTAGATTATTCGCCTATGCTACTGATTTTTTTTAACTAATAATAAGTGCCATTACGTAATAAATAATCCAATGTGTTGTTAATTAAGTATAATATTTACGATAGTATTATTCTTTTTATTATTACTATTATAATTACGTACATTTCTCACTTTTATACTTTGTTTCCTAAGTTGAAGATGTTTTTTCTGTCTATAGTATTTATTATAAACAAGTATGTACTATAATTGTAGATGAGTGTGTTCAATATCTCTTTTGGTAACTTGTCTATTTTCGTATTTGTTGCATTTTTTCCTTTTAGAGTAAAGATGCTGGAATTAGGACGCTCGTTATGTTGGACGAACAAGGAGGTTTGTTTTGAAAATTTTTCTTAGATACAAAAAAAAAAAATAAACGCCAGACAAGCAATAAAAGGAATAACAACAATAACAAGAACAGTGATAATTCTGACGATATCGATGATTGGAAAGCGTTCTATTGTTTATAAAAGGATTATAATCGACATAGATCAATTTCTTTTTCTTGTCCTTTTCACCTAATTTCTTATCTTTTGATTTTCTTATCTATTATATGAAATGTTTTTTTTTCCTTTTTTTCTGGTTTGTACTTATTAGTGTCGTTTTTCATATTTTTCATAGTATCAGTATTGTTTGATAACCGCTCTTAGTTCTATGTGCTTATTAGTTATATTTTATCGTTTTCTAAACGAATTTATATGTACATTGCGTTGATCTTGGTGTCAACTGCAAAAACTCTCCAATTTCGATCTGCATTTGATAGCAAAACCATCCCTTTTATTTTTCCTTTTTTTTTTTATCTTTATCTTTTTTATTTGTATGTGTAAACTGACAAACCAAAAAATACAGACACAAGATGCCGGGGTGAATACTATTGCAACGTTAGCAGTTCAAGGGGGTATGATATTCTTAGACAGATTAGGAAATAAGCTGCTTTCCAATCATCTTTGATTAAGAACGATTTGTTTTATTCCTTTTTTTTTCTAGTTTAATTGCAATTATTTGAGTGGAAAATTTCTGAGTAAAGACTAGCTTTAAGTTTATTAAATTCGCTTATAGAACAATTGGAGAGGATCGAAGAAGGAATGGATCAGATTAATCAAGATATGAAAGATGCCGAAAAGAATTTGGAGGGTATGGAAAAATGTTGCGGTCTATGCGTCTTGCCGTGGAAGAGGAGTAAAAATTTCGAAAAAGATTCCGCTTATAAGGATACTTGGAAGGGGAATGAAGATGGAAAGGTTAGTTTAGTTGATTTAGTTTACCCCTTCTTTGTCGTTCTTAGCAGAAATAGACACATAAGAAGCAGGCTAATGAAGGGAAGAATTAAAATAGAATTCTGACCAAAGAAATTGTTTTTTACCAAAGATAATACTATTACTACTACTTAAACTACTACTGATACTCTTACTAATAATAACATTAATAACAATAATAATATTATGTATAATTATATTAATAATAGGAAATATAGTAAAAAATGATAATATCACTTGTAAATTATTTATAGGTTAACACAAACGGACCAAGAATGATAGTTGGCGACAATCAAGCCGGAATGTCTGGTAATTACGTGACTCGAATAACTAACGATGCAAGGGAGGATGAAATGGAACAGAATTTGGGAGAAGTTAGTGGTATGATATCAAATCTAAGGAACATGGCTGTGGATATGGGCAATGAACTGGAATCGCAGAATAAACAAATCGACCGCATAAATCAGAAGGTTTGGCACTTTATTCTTTTAATTTTTCTTCTTTACTCTTGTTCCAAGAGATTTTCGCTTTGTTAATTGCTGGCCTTTGTCATAATGATTACTGCCGGAAGGAATCAGCACATGATATATTTACGCTATCGATTAACGCTTCTATTAATTTTCTGCTTTGCATTTCTCTGCTTCTCACAGGGCATGTCGAACGAAACACGTATTCAAGAGGCGAATAAGAGAGCTAATAAACTACTGCGTGAATAATAGATCTTCCCCTTTTAAAATTTTCCTTTTCGTTATTTTTGTTTAGGCCGTATCGCTGGATAATCGCATTAGAGTAGCTGACAAGAGAGCAAAGAATATTCTCGTCAACCAGTGAATGTCGTGATTTCTTCCAATATTTCACTTGTGTGTTTTTTATATAATTACTATTATTACTATTATTATTACTATTATTTGTTACTATTATTATTATTATATTCATTGTCTTCGTTTTATATATTTTTTATATTTATGTTTTAGTTTCGAAATTTTCATTTTTTTTTCATATGGCTACCATTTCCTGACTGACTCATTTACGTTTTCCTTTCTATTATATCCTAATACCTTCTCGTCCTTTTTACCCTTTCTGCTTTTCTTCCCGTTTATTCTACTTCCGCTAATCTTCCTAACTATAAGAGTGTTTGATCACAATTTATGTAACTATTACAAGCACTAGGTCGACAAACTAAACAATCTTTAATTACTCTACTACCATAATTAAGATTACTTCTTCTAATACTGCTATTTAATGTTAATACTATTTATTCTATCAATTTAGTAATAACATCTCAATTAATAAAGTTATTATTATTACTATCTTCGCAAACTGCTTATACAACGTTCTATGCTAAAATTTAAAGAAGAATAATGAATGATATTATTAATAATAACTTGAGTATAAATAATTCCATGTTTGTATTTTGTTTACCTATTTATATTGTATAAGAAGTTATACAAGTATACATATATATATATATATATATATATATATATATGTATTCAAACTATATATTAATTGTCTTTTAAACATGTACAAACTAAAATTAAAACAATTTTACTCAATCTGCATTTAATAGGTTTCCAAGTAACTAATTGCATTCCTCTCTCCTAGTCGATTAAACTATGAAATTATATGTTTATTAAACGTATATACACACGTATAAAAACATTGTTCTTATACAAAATTACATACAGCGTATAGATTAGATATACTTGTATATTAATATCTATATTTATATTTGTATACAAATACATATAGATATAGATATAGAATACAGTACGTACGTATATGCAATTTATATATTTACCCTTTACGGCATATATATTTCCTTGTAGCAATAAATGTATAAGTATATATATATATATATATATATATATATATATATTTAGAGCTTGTACTTGAAGTATATGCGTGAGCTCAGTCTCTTTCAATATCCCAATAAATTTACTGAATAAACCTATTTCTAACGGGTTTTTTTTTATATTATTACTGTAGGCCTACCAATTGCAACTATTACAATAATCACGCGAGTTAGAAAAAAGAAAATAAATATAAATATATATAAAAAAAATTTCCATGTATATTGTATCATTTAATAAAGACAGACTAAAACTGGTTTATTTCTCATTCTCGACATTCTCTTCATCTGCGTTCTCGACCGTTGTTCCGAGAATCGCTTCAATATCATCAATAACCGCTCTAAAGTTACTTTCCCCTTGCATATTTGGAGCGCTGATCTCCTGATGGATAACACTTAAGTTCCTAGCAAAACTAGCTAAGGCAGCTTGGAGGGTATCCGATACGGTTAACATCCCGAGACGATCTCGAGAAAAGGAATCGACTAACGTAAAAATTGTCCCTTGTTTTTCCCTAACATCGTAGCCAATACCATGAGCCCGACACATCTGGAAGAAGACACTGTAGTGAACAACTGTTAAATTCGAATGTTGCAATCTTGTAGATAAAACGGCGTATCTGGAATTGTTTGTTTCCGTTTGGGGTTTAGCGTCCCGCCGCTTCTTTGGATCAGGGGGCGGTGGTGGGCATTCTAAAACATGATTAACGGCGTCAAATTTTGCATTCGTTGCAAATAAAAGCATGTTAAACATAGCCATAGTATCAGAGTATTTCATATTAACGTTCACTGCCCAAACGAGTTGCTCCATAGTTTTTGGATGTATAAATGTGACAAGATCAATTGATATTGGACCAACAATATGACGATTTCGGCACGTCTCTGCCACTTTCTGCAGGATTTCGTTTAGTTGTTGCGGTTCCACTGACGACTGGGGTACGGATATACCCCAACAGTGAAAAGGGTTTTCGGCGTGAACTTGATCACCAACACTTAGTAATTGAATTGTACCATCTGGTTCAATCATCATATCAGCGGTAATAGCTGTTACACTTTCGGAGGGAGGTGACGCCTCAACGCCACCTCCTCTAGATATCAGAGCTTTTTCAAATTCTTCCCAAGTGGGATATATGTCCCTACAGGCAGGAATAGCGAATTGTTGAATAACACTCGGCAATTCAGTTTGAATTTTAATAAGAGCTGCCTCTTGGGCCCACTTTTTGTTCCATTTATCTCCGTACCTAGCGGCCTCTCTTACTGCCCAATCGTAGCATTGGAGGTGTTTATCGATATCAATATACGCAATACCGCGACCCTCCATCTCCTCATCAATTTTGATTAACCAACGGCTAACTTGAAGATTGTCGATGATTAATTGAGCGAGACTTTCGTATAAATGTTGCGCTTTATATATATCGAACTCTCCGGGAGGAATTGGTACGTCTGCTCCGATGAGTATTCTCCTCGAACCGGATTTAGAGCTATACGATGATGAGATATTTGGCTCTGAACAAATAATTGGAACGTTAAGAGCATCGGCGACTGCCAAATCGTCGATTTGAGGAAAACCAGTATAAATATAAGCTTCTCGACCTTTAATGATGCTTTTTATCCTGTTCAGAGTTCTAGGAGAGTACTTGAGTAAAGAGGCCAAACACATATTATGAGCAGGAAAGGAGTTTATAGCATCTGGAGTTATTATGGTAAATCTCTCGGAAATGTCTCGCTGATCATCAACATTTGACGATTCGATGGCGGGCTTCAGTCCCATCAATTTTGAATAGTATTGCGTCATTTCATCACTTATCGTAACCGAACTTATATAAATAACATCAACGTTATCATCCCTTAAGTCACACAAACGCGCCATCTGCAAGTTTTGACGAATGTTTAATTTTGTGGTTGATTTACGGATATAATCGTTATATCCATACGAATTTATGTGTATGATAACACGACGAGATTCTTTAATGGAAGGCCACCTCTTCTTCAAATCCTGCAGCCGTCTTTTAAAGGATGCAACTTGCTCGAGGCGAGTTGTCTTTAATTGACGTCGAACTTTCGACATTTTTACGCTCATAATCCAACTTATAGCTATTACCCCTGCAGCCCATTTCTTTCTCCTATACTCTAGATAGTTTCTCCTTTGACCGAACATTTTCCAAGTAGCTTGTATTCTTGCGGCTGCCTTATGAACTCCCGTGTCTGTAGCTCTAAAAGTTCTGCCAGGTTGTTTTATAATGGCTTCAACGTCTTCTCTATTAGCTATGATCGATAATAATTGAGGGATAGTCAAATCACCTTCTAATTCAATTTCGAAAGCCAACTCAGCTGCTTTATCTCCTTGAATAAAGGCAATTGGTACATTATAGTTCTGCAATAGTTTGCACGATCTCTTCAATAGAGTTGCTATTGGGCCCCAATTAAGGCAATATGCCTGTTTGTATGCGTGAAATTCGGGGGCTGCTTCTCGCAGACGCCCATTCTGAACGGCTATTCGATGTCCTTTTTCTTTAAAGTCACCACTAGCCGGTGTGGTTGGTGGCGGCATTGGTTGGTGTATACCTAATTCAACATTCTTAACCGCAACTGGAGTTGTTCGTCGGTTTTTATTACTAGATGTTGTTCGCCTACCGCTAGAACTCGCTTCCTCAACCTTCTTGACTGGTACAACTGCTGTAGAATAAGATTTTTGATTTCCCGGTCCAATACTATTTCGTTTCTCTTCCGCTGGACGCATGTTAACAAGTTGAAGCTGGAGAGGGGATGGACTAAATTGTAATTCAGCTGTAGGTGGTATTAATCTACGCTGGGTCAGTGAAAGAATACCCTTTTTCGCATCCTCCTCTTTAATTGGCGGTGGGGTACTTTGCGGATCGTGTTTGCTAGAAAGAGTAGCTAATTTTTCCACCGTCGATCCCTTATATACTTGTCCTTCCGGTGCAGGAAGTTTATGATCAACTAACAGAGGTAATTGTATACCATGATTATCATGTAAAACCTGCCTATTCCTTGAACTATAAGGATTAGCTAACGCTTTGGCATCTTGTTTCAATTTAACTTTCTGACCAGGAGAGGGAGATACTAGACCATTCACTTTTGCTTCTTCAGGTTTTTTCTTAGGAACTTGCTGCTGAGATTTTTCCAAATCGAAGATTTGTATCGAAACTGTCATATCGTTTTCTTCAAGTGATGGAAGACTCATAACTTGGCCATTAATCCGATCTAGTATTTCCTCTGTTCTGGTTTGAATTTTTTCTTCCATTCTTTCGATAGCAGACTCTAATGGAGCCATATCGGACACACCGGACTTGGAAAGATATTCTCGGAGCTTTATTAAATCATTTTGTGTCTGGAAATGATTGATAAATTAGGCCTATAATTTTGTGATCAAAATCCTAAACTACTTTAAATGCATACCTTAATCAATGTCTCCCCCACATCTTCGGCATTGGATTGATTTTCCGTCATGGATGACATCATTAATAATTACTCTCAGTTAGATATATAACTTATAAAAATAAAAAACATAACACATTTATCACACCTCCATTGTTTACCGCGCAACCATAGAGACTAGTCTCTTTCGTAACTTCGATTACAATTGGTTTAATATATTATAAAAACTGAATGCAAACACTTTGAACACATACTCAGCATTTGATATTCGATAAATATATTAAATAATTTGAAAAAGTAATAATTTAGACTTAATCGTTAACCTTGCGAACAAACTTAAGAAATATTAACAGTTACTAAAAAGAAAATTTAAGCAGCCGACCCCGTTCAGGTGCACTTCTGTCAACTATTGAATGGGATTACTAACCAGATAGATAGGCTTAAATTACTATATATTAAATTCAGCGAGTACCTCATTAATTAGTAGTAACAGTTATTGATTTGTAGTGTATATCATAGAGATGATTTTGAGGATCGTCACAGATATAGGTTCATTTGATTGGGAACTCGAAAATTCACTAAACATTACTTTTAGAGAAGTTCTGGTTAGTTCTTTATTTTCGTTGCCTTTTTTATAAAAGTATTTTTATCTTTAAATAGGAGGCTATGAATCAAGTTCTTCCAGATGTTTCTGTTACAGCTTTTGAGTGTAAAATTTTAATTATAAAATGTATATATAAATTTAATCTTGTAAGGTTTACAGACGATGACGAAGATGGTGATAGAATTACTGTCAGAACAGACGCGGAAATGTCTGCAATGCTTGCATTTGTAAGCTTACATAATAAAGAATTTTAAATACAATTTTAATATCAACTTGTATATATCAATTATATAGCAAAAATCTTCAATAAATGAAACAAACTTAAACTTGCCATTTAACATCTATCCAAAATACAATAAGTCATGCGAAAAGAATGTTTTTGGTCTTAAAGTCGAAGTTTCAGGGACTAGCCATAATCCTGCACCAACATTACCTCCAGTGGACTACAGAAAAGACACTGAAATGAAAGCTATTAATTCAAGCGATTTAAACGAAATAATGTCATGTGGAAATGTAAGTGCGGCTGACTTGCAGGAAATTGAGGTTTTTGGTAAAGGAGCAAGCGGAATTGTTTATAGAGCATTACATATTTTATCTGGATGTGAAATGGCTGTAAAAACAATAGCTTTAGACGCAACGCAAGATGAACAACGACGCATAATTGCTGAACTAGAGATTTTGTATAAGGTTAATTTTATAAAAACTAGAGAAAATGATATAACTTTACTTAATCATATGATTTTTGTTTTAATCACTAGTGTAATTCTCCCAATATTATTGGTTTCTACGGTGCCTTTTTCGTTGAAAATCGGATATCAATATGTACAGAATATATGAATGGATGCTCCTTAGATAGATATGGTCAAATAGAAGAATCGATACTAGGTCCAGTTGCAGTATCCATTATAGAGGGTATATCTTATTTATCAGGATTAAAAATTATGCATAGAGGTTAGTAATTTCAATAAATAATAAATTCATTGACAAACTATTATAATACTCTCATTTATCTCCTATTCTTTAGATGTTAAACCATCTAATATACTAGTAAACACAAAAGGCGAGATAAAATTATGCGATTTTGGCGTTAGTACTCAACTTGTTAATTCAATTGCACAAACGTACATAGGATCTAATGGTTATATGGCCGTAAGTTTGCATTGTTACTATTATTATTAAATACTGTTCGTGTTTGATTTATCATATTTATTAGCCGGAAAGAATTAATGCTCAAGGTTATGATATCAAATCCGAAGTATGGAGTATTGGAGTGTCTGTTTTTGAAGTAAGTATGTGATTTAATGTTTTCAATCAAACAATTGATCTATTTCATAGATGGCTTTGGGTAAATTCCCATATCATTTAGTCTTCCCCGTACCAAAGGAAGAAATTAAGTTGATGGAATTACTCACTTTTATCGTGACTAAAGTAATTTTTCATTACTTTTATTACAGTTTCTCAAATAATCATTTCTATTTCCTTTTAATTCCCAAAAAGCCACCACCCTTGCGACTGTTGAGAGCAAAAAAGTGTAGTAACGAATTAATTGACTTTATTGCTGTATGGTATGTTGCTGTCTCTACTTTTCTGCTATACTTTCTTAAATATACAATTTCTTTTTTAAGTTTACAAAAACAACCAGAAAATCGACCATGTCCCAATAACTTAAAGGTATAATTGATTTAAATAATCTAAACCAAATGGCCCTTACAATTTATTTAAACATATTCTGTTATTTTTCAACAGAATCACTGTTTTCTAGAAAAATACTTGAATTTTTCACCCGGATTTGTTGCTGATTGGGTAACCTCAAAAATGTTCAATTTACAAATGACAGTGAACTAAAATCATTTATCTCAAGGGCATAACTTTTTCTTACTTCTTTCAGAAAAAATTGTTAAGTACAGTATTTGTTCTTTTTTCTTCTTTTTTGTTCTTATTGAATTATTTTATTAAATATTCATAGTTTTTCTATGAATAATATTTTGATAGTGAATTTAGATGGTAACATATTCATTCACATATAGATATACAGTATGTTCTATGTCTGTACTAAATAAAGTGTACACAATATCGTATATACATAAATATATATGCTTTTATATTATTTAATCCAATGGAATACATTAAAACTGTTAATCCAAATCGAATCCTGTATTCATAACTCCTCGAACTGCTTCACCTGACAGTTTAGCTGTTTTAAGGAGAAAGAAGGTGTTTTTTTATTAATTATGTAACTTGATTCTATTTCTTCTTACCCATTCCATGTATAATTTGGTCTGCTCCAACAATACAATCTTTTAACTCGCACTTTTCCTCAAGAGTGGCATTTTCGCATATAATGCAATTTTGAATAGTTATGCTAAAAGAGACAACATTCGATCAGTTTAGAATATAATAACATATAAGTTTGTTTCTTCGCACCCTTTCCTTAGCTTTACTTTATTCATAATGATACAGTTTGTAACTTTACAATAATCTCCTATTTCTGTATTCATTCCAATAATTGATTTTTTGATACCACATTTAGCTCCAATGGTCACTTTTTCACCAATTAAACAATCGGAGTTCACCTAAAAAGTGTTGATAATTTTTTGCTTTTCTAATTTATTTATACTTATATAATATATTTACAGTGGATTTTGGTTGAAGAGAAATAGATGGAGAAATATTAACTGTGGGAATTCCTTTAAACTTTTCCAAGAAGGTGGTACTCTATATTGATTTTAGAGGTGTAATTTACTATTTGCCTTTACCCTGTCAAATTTATTAAACTTTTACCCGACGATTTGCTTCACAATATGCCATTATATTGTTGACTCTAAAACATAAACCATCGTAAAAGTAACCAAAACATCTTGGTAAATTAATTGAAGTTGATTGGTGGCGAAAAGATGACATTTCGTCAATTAAATGATCATCAGTTTCAGATTCTTATATATGAAAAGAGAATATTTTAGAAATGCGATAAATACTGTTATTAGCCAGGTTACTAATTTACCATTTTCATTTTTCTCCACTTTATCCTCTTTTGCAAACTGTTTCTTGACTATAAGAGGAATATATTCTCTTAGGTCGATAATATTCCTAGAATATTAATATTTTCGTTGTTATTTTCGAATTGTTGATAAAATAGATTTGTCTTACGTGTCCTCAAACATTAAATCGTAAGTTGACTTGCTAATAAGGTAAACATGGCTATCCATTAGTGAAGAATGCATGTTTATACATGGATAGCTGTTAAAAGACAATAATTATAATACTATTACTTTCCTCTTCTATTTCAAATAAAATAAGATATTTTACTTTTTAATTATTCTATGACGTATTCTTATTTCATCTTCTAAATCAGATTCAGTTGCCATATAAATCAGCCTTTGGCTGTTGTCCAAAGCGATAAATTGATTTTCTAGGTGAGGAAAAGTTTAAAAATTTTTTCAGAGTAATTGAAGTAATAAAACCTATTTTTCTATTAATTCTTCCTCCTGGGGGTAGAATTTCACCCACAGATAAGGATTTAGCCAACATTATGGTTAGAGAAGAGTTTTTTGCTCTATGCATATCGGCCAATTTATGAAAAGATAAATCAGTTATCAGATCACAGGATACAACAAGAATATCCATCTATGTAAAAATTAGAAGTAAATTATTGCTATATATCATATAAATGTAGTTTATACATCAATTCTATCTTTGAGCAAACGTAGACTTTCAGCAGTTCCAAGGTCATCCTCATCCTCGATGGCAAAAAACTTTACACATAGCTTTAAGTCGGTATTCGTAATTGCCGTATCGATGATCTCTTTTTGAGATTTTAAAACAACGACAATAGCTTCTGTATTATTGAAATATAAAAAGATATATATATATATATACATATATCATAGTTATAATAAGCTATATAATGCAATACCTTGAAATCCAACTCTTTCAAGCGATTTTAGAGGAAAATAAATTAAAGGAACATTTCCAATTGGAACGAGTGCTTTTGGAATTTTTTCCGTGACATCTCGCATTCGCGACCCTTTCCCTCCCGCTAAGACAACGGCCTGGAAGGAAGGTTTTAAATTCGACTCATTCATTTAGTTACAGGAGTTATGCAGTTCACTCAGTATCGCTCATAAACCATACGACTTGGAAACAGACTAAAAAATAAGTCGCTTTAAGAACAAAATTTCACATTTCGCATTATTTTACCACTTACTTACTCTACGAAATTTAAAGTTCTCAGGAAATAAGTATTATAATTGTGCAATATATGGACTTTTTTCTGGACAGCGTTAATATTGTGTTCTGGATCAGAACATCTTTTTTTTGTATAGAAGTTCTCTCGTTGGAAATGTGTGACAAATTTAGTTGAGGAGTGGGGAACCCATTAAAAAAAGTGGGACGATTGTTGAACCTAAGAGTAAATTCTTTTCTTGTTTAAACCATTTATTATATTTAAACAATGAGTTTTCGAACTTTGAAATTTGTGAATTACATCAAGCATACCAAAAATTTTCCTACTCGAGCTTTTTCTTCAAGACATAGGTTAGGTTTTTAACGTTTTAAGACTGTAAAGGAAATTTGTATTTGGATCTATGATTAGTTCTGTAAAGCACATGTTTCTTCACTAGAAAAACACTTTTAGAAGAAATCTTGTATGCTTTTTTATATTATTAAAATTGTTCAACAGCTTGTGTCCAGATTTAGTTAGACCTGATGATAGACATTTGGCGATTATCGGAAATAAGTGGAAATTACAGTCTTCCCCATTGTTTATTGGTGATTTTGAACCATCAGGTATAAATTATAAAGACAATATAATTAATACAAATAATAATACCATTACTTTCAATTTATAAGGTGGATCATTTCAAACGAGATCACTGATAAGCCGTTGCGAAGATGCAAGATTTGCTATTTGGGGTGGTTCCTTAACAATGAACAAAATTCATCCTCTCCTCAAGCGAAAGAAGTCTCTTAGTTTAAATCGTTCAGATGTATTATTACTACTTGTTTCTCAGAAAGTCGAAATTCTAAGGCCATTTTACGAAGAGCTCTTGTTACATCAGCCAATATATACAATGTCAGAGTTTACTAACTGCTCAAAGAAATCGTTTTCAATGAAAAACATACTTTACAAGGAAGAAGGCAATATAGAGCTTGGTAGCGTTGAAGTTCTTATTTTAATAGCAGATAAAGTGTCCCGAAGAGTCATTGATTTACCCGAAAGTTATGTGAAAGACTTTGAAGGATTAGGTTTAAGTTTACAAGAAAAGGGACCACCTCGTGTCCCGCTTCCAGAAGTACCAGCTGATGCTTTCGATCATACGATTAAAACGCAATACCGACATACAGACTTTTATAGGCATGTTAACAATAAAGAATGTATATCGTGGGCATACGATGGACTATATGAAAGTGGTGTCGACCCTGGTACATTGAAAGTGAAACAAATTGAAGTCCAAAACTTAAAAGAGCTTGATAGTCATCAAATAGTAACCCAAAAAGTATGGATAAACAAAAAAGAAAACTTAATAAATGCGATTATTACATACGAAAACAAGCCAGTCACATATACTAAATTAATGTATTACTGAGCACTTTCATTGTCATATTAACTAATCGAAAGATTTTCAATACAATCGATTTTGAATATGAATATAATTAGTGTTCAGCCTTTTCATTCGCCTAATTACTTAGGATGGGGTGTAAGGCGAATGTACGATTTTCCAGATGGAACATTCTTTGTTTCGAATCCTTTAGGGAAAAGCTTTGAAGCGTCCTCGTTGCTCAATGAAGGCACGACCATACATTTGTCGCCATCTTTCCAGTCAACCGGAGTTGCAACTTTCTTTGTAGCCGTTAATTGTAAAGAGTCGATTACTCTTAACAATTCGTTGAAATTTCGCCCAGTGGTCGCTGGATATAGGATTGACAATTTAACTTTCTTGTCAGGTCCAACAATAAAAACAGCTCGGCAAGTTAGAGGCATTCCGGTGGGATCCTTTTCATCAGGATCAAGCATACCCAATTGTTTTGCTATGCTGCGGTCACTATCAGCTATTATCGGATAGGTGACTTTGACAGTGTTGTAACTTTCAATGTCTTTAGTCCATCCATGGTGATCTTCAACAGAATCGCAAGATAAGGCAATCATTTTTACACCCCTCTTCTCAAATTCAGGTGTGAGTTGAGCAGCACGCCCCAATTCTGTTGTACAAACGGGCGTGTAATCACGGGGATGAGAAAATAGGATTCCCCAGCTATTGCCAAAGAAATCATGCAGCTGCAGTTTGCCAGCGGTGGTGTCAACTGACAAATTCGGGAAGACGTCACCCAATTTTAAGCTCATCTTGGGGTAGCTACTGTACAGTATTAAAGTCAATAGTCATTTGAGGCACTAACGTGTCAATAAGAATTCAAATGTAGAGGTCAAGGTCTATTCTGATTATAGGACAAGCATGACTTTGCAAAATTTTAAACACTCTAAGGGTCTTAGAGAAAATATGAAAATAGGCGGTAAACTTAAAAATTTTGCGAGCCCTCTGGGCCAAGGTTCATCAAATATTTGATTTATTACATATTTCTTAACAGATTAATATATTCTACAAACTTTGTACGAACTATATAATACATTGTTAATCTTCAATGCTAAGATTTGTATTTGGGTTTTCTGCTTTTCCGTTGAGATAATTAATAATTTCAAAATATCCTTTTGCTGTATCATCAAAAATAATGATAGATTTGAACTTTGATATTAAACGCATTAAAGAATTCGAGTATGATCTAGATTTGAATATTCATTACGATTATAAACGCAATTATTTACACTGATTGATAAGATTTGTTTAAAAAAAAGGTAGTTTTACCTAAAGATAAAAAGTTGCTATATCAGCGCTTCGTTCCAAGAATTGAACGGAAATAAGTTAAAATTGATAAAATTGGTATAGGCATAAATAAACGATGAAAGTGCCATCTCGTATCGATAAAATTCGTTAAATTTTTGTTAGTAAACAAGCCTAAGCTAAATAAAGGAATAAACATAAGCCCTTATAGTACTTCGTTTCACCAGGCGTATTGCTTACAAAAGTTTTAAATCCAGTAAAGAGCCCGTCACCATAATAACAATATTGTTTACAAATGGCGTCCTCGTTTTATTTGATTTAGTCATTCTTCGAGACTATCCAAATAATCGTAAATGCTAACGAAGACAAAAAGGGTTACATTGATTAATATCTTGTAGATTAATAATGATAATTTTCAAGATTTAATTATGTTAACAAGGAAAAAGAATAAAGTCTCGACGCCTACAGAAATCGATGGTAAGTGTATAATAACCGTTTGATCTATTGAATTATGTATAATATCAAAAGTCTATGCTAAACAGTTGATAGACCTCCGTCCGCTCTTTCAACGCTTAGTCAAAGAACTTTGACACCTGTTCAAAGTCTTGGAAGTGTTATTTCAGTAAAAGAGTTTGGTAGCAATAAAGATGATACAAATGATCCGAAGAAGGAAGACAATGAAAAGCACGAACAAGAAACTAATACTCATGGGCAAGAGAGTAGAGGAAATACGCCACAGTTAAAGAGATCTAGAAGTCAAATTAGCCAAATTTCGGAAAAGTTGAAAAGATCTCCTAGTATTTCTTCTATCCGATCGAAAATATCTCAAGCCTGGAGCAGTACCAGATCTAGATCCAATAGCGTAACGAGTCTAGTTTCTGGTAAAACAACAGCTATGCTTGCGCCTGCCGAAATGAACTTGAAACACGCCTATATTCCTTACAATTTCGCTAAAGATTACATTGAAAAAATCGTGCAGGACACGAAAAATATGCAATTTAGACACGTCGAAATTGTTAAAAGAATAGACGAAAACTATAAGACAATTGAAAATGAAACACAGTCGCACTTCAATGTGTTCGTTTTGAATTTAAGGCAGCAATACAAATCAAAAGTTCATACATTTCAACAAATTATTGAAATTCATAGAATTGAATTGAAACAGAAAGAACAATATTGGGATGAAATGTTGAATAGTTTAAAGAAAAAGAATAAGGATTTAATGAACGAAAAAAAGAAATTATTGGTGTTGAATAAAGTTGAATATGAGAGGGTTGAAAAGGAGAAACAAACAACTGTTACTGCTTTAACGAAGCAATTAGATGAAACAAATGCCAAATTGAAATCTGCTGAGGAAGAGCAACATATTGATAAAAAATCAAAAGTTAAAGCCGTTCGCATTACCAAAAAGGAGGAAGCGCCTGCTCCTGTAATAGTTGCGGAAACTCAACAAGCTATACAACCAGTAATTCAAGAAAACATTAACGAGTCTTCATTTTCCTATATCCCACCTGTTGCTTTAGGCCGTGAACCGACAATAATCGTTAAAGATTTAGGAACTAAGGAGCGAATCAAAATGAACGAAGAGCGAGCCGAGATGGTTGGCGAGAGGGAATTGTTATTAAAAGAATTCGCTCATTTGGAAGATGAAAGAGAAAAATTAACCGCGGAACGGCGCATTCTACAAAAGGACTTGGATGATGTCCAAGAACGAGCGGCTGAGCTTAAAGCTCAAAACACTGAGTTAATTGACAGAACTACCGACTACGATGCTATAAAAGCACAACTGGCAGCATTAACCGCAGTTGTGGTTATTGGAAAAGATGAAAAAGAAAAAGCTCAGGCAAAGGAAGTTGAAAAAGAGGCAGAGAAAAAGCAGCTTGAACAGGAAATTTTACAACAATCCGACGATCCTAATCAGGAACTTCTGCAAGAACAGTTGGATAATTTAAATGCAGAACTTCAAGCCCTAAAAGAGCTAAAAAGTGGTAGACCTATGACAGCGGCGACTATCCGCCCGAAAACAGCAGATGTGAGAATTGTTAAAGTTTTCGTTCCTGACCCTGAAATAGTTGCCGCACTTGAAATGGCAAGGGATGAAATCGATAGTTTACGGAAACAGGTTTTAGCTATGAAAGCAGATAAGGCAAAATTACAAAATGAACTTACAATCACTAAATCAGATTTAGAGAGCGTTTCTTCTGAAAGAGACAGTCTTTTACTAATCAATAAGGCTCTTGAGGAGAAGAATGAAGATTTAGAAAAAAAACTGGCTAAAAGAGATAAGAAAATAGCTAGTATGAATAGAGATATTGAAAAACTTATTAAAGCTCATGCCCAATATAAAAAGCAGTTTAAAAAGACTAAAACTTTATTGGAGGTGGTCGTTTCAGAAACTAAAAGTGTTTTACAGCAATTCAATCCAGCTGCAATAAAAGTTGAGGAACGTTTAGCTGAAGCAAAAAATACTGATAGTGAAAATGAAATACTCATCGAAGGCCTTACAATGATACATACAGGGGCTGCCGAAATTAAGGATGAAGAGGAGGAGACCGAAGCTATTTCCGAACCGCTTGCAAAGAACGAAGACGATTTTAAAAATCTTGAAGATGAACTTGCAGGAGCTGAAAATAAAGTAAGAGAGTTGGAGAAGAAACTACTGGAACAAGAGAACAGTAGGCAAAGAGCTGAGGATGATAAGGAACTGCTAGGGTCTAAAGTAAATGAATTGGAAAGGTTACTAAAAGATATGGAGCAAGAGAGAGCTTCAGATAAGGAAGCGGCGAAGAATAAAGTGGAAGACGATTACAGTAATTTAGCTGATCGAATAGCAGAATTAGAGAGATTACTGGCAGCGGCTGAAAATGATAAAGTTGAACTAAAGAAGAAACAAGCGGATTTACAACAAAAAATTGATAAACAGAAAAAGAACATACAAATGATGGAAAAAGATATTGAAAAGCTAATTATCGCTCATACACAATATAAGAAAAAGTTTAAGCGAACCAAGAAGCTTTTGGAACTTGTTGTCAATGAAGCTAAAGCTGTAAATCAAGAGATAAACCCTGCTGCTCTGAAAGTAGAAGAACGATTAAATAGTGTTAAAAGTTCCGAAACTCAAGATGAGTTGTTAGTTGAAGCCATTACAATGATACATACTGGAGCCGCCACTGTTGAAGAAGAGAGTCAAGCTGTTGCTGAACCTTTAGCAAAGACCGATGATGATTATAAGAAATTAGAGGAAGAGCTTGCTAAATCTGAAGATAATGTTGTTCAATTGAAAAAGAAATTGTTAGAGGAGGGAGCAGAAAAAAACAAAATTGAAGCAGATAGGACCAGCATTTTAGCTAAAGTTTCTGATTTAGAGAGTCTATTAGCTGAGGCTGAGAAGAAATTGGCAGACAAAGAAAGAGATAGAGCTCTGCTGGAAGATGCGAATAAAGACCTCCTAGCCCGAATAGCCGAGCTTGAGAAATTAATGGCAGAGAATAAAAAAGAGAATGAAGATTTGAAGAAACAGAAAGCAGATTTAATTGAAGAAGCAAAGAGAAAAGAGGAAGATCATAAGAAAATTATGAATTTGAAAGAGGAAAAACTACAAGAAATGCATAAGGATATTGAAGATCTATTGAAGCAGTATAGTAAGATGAAAGCTAGGCTAAAAGGATTGGAAAAGAAGGATAAGAAGGCTGAAAATGAAATAGAAGAGGAGGAAAAAGCAGTAACCGAAGTTCTCTTAAAAAATAATGAAGACTATAGGAAACTAGAAGAAGATTTAGCCGTAGCCGAAAATAATATTCGTCATCTAGAGAAGAAGTTGGCTGAAGAGGAGTCAAGGAAACAAAATGCTGTAGATGAAAAAGATAACCTCTCACCGAGATTGGCCGAAATGGAAAGGCTATTGAAAGAGGCTGAAAAGGAGAAAGCCGAATTAAAAGAGAAGCAAAATGAACTAATTGAAGCAGCCGAAAAGAAAGAAGCAGACCATTTGAAGCTTGTAAAGTTCAAAAACGATAAGATAAAGGATATGGAAAGGGATATAGTTAAGCTAGTCAAGCAGTATAACAGGATGAAAAACAGAATGACAGGAATCGAAGAGGATAAACCAGTTGAAAGCGTTATAGAATTAGAGAATCGTATCGCAGATTTGGAAGCGGAATTTGATATATTTGATAAAGAGAAAAAAGAAAAGGAAGATAGGATTATAGAATTACAAAAGCAACTGAAAAATGCTAAAAATGATATAAAAGTATCTAAAGCAGAGACAGAGAAACTTAATGGTAAATTAAAAGAGAAAGAGAGAGAGATGGTCGAAAAAGAAATGGACTTGTTGAGGCAAGTCAAAGATAGTAAGAGAGAATCAGAAGCCGCTTTAAAGAAGAAAGATTTAGATATTAAAGAATTACACGCTGATATTAAGAAATTAATACAGGCTCATGAAAAATTTAAGAAAAAAATACCCATTATGATGATGAAAGGAGCTGTTAATAATGATAAGAGTGATAAATTACAAAAAGAAAATAATGAACTCAAAGCCAAATTACGTAGTTTACAAACGGCAAGTGCAAGACCTAAAACTGCAAATGTTAAACTAGAGAAGGCTATAAAAGACTTAGAAAAGAAATTAGAAACAGCACAGGCTAAATTAAAAACTAAAGAAACCGAATTAAACGAATTAGAAAAAGAGAAGAAGAAAGTTTTAACCGAAAATAAACAATTGGCGGACAGTTTCAATTCTGAGAGGGTTCTTCGCAAGAAATACTTCAACATGGTTGAAGATATGAAAGGAAAGATTCGAGTGTACTGTAGAGTACGCCCTCTGTCGGATTCAGAGGCAAAACGCGGGAATTTTTCAATTGTAAATTCAGTTGATGAATATAGTATTGGTATTAAAACTACAAGAGGAGAAAAAGATTTTCAATTCGATACCGTGTTTATGCCAGATACGAATGGGAACCAAGAAAAGGTCTTTGAAGATACCAACAACCTTGTACAATCGGCCGTTGACGGTTACAATGTTTGTATCTTCGCCTATGGACAAACAGGCTCCGGAAAAACTTTTACAATAATCGGAGATCGCGACCAAAAATTCCCTGGTATTGCTCCAAGATCTTTCGAAAGAATCTTTAATCTTATCGAGGAAAATTCTTCGAAGTTCACTTTTGCAGTTGCGGCTTATATGCTGGAATTGTATAATGACAAACTTATAGATCTCTTTGCTAAACCATCCCACGCAGATGACGATAAATTGGAAATTAAACGGGATAAAAAGGGGATGGTATTTGTACAGGGAGCAGAAGTGAAGAGCGCTCATAATAGCAAAGAATTAATGGGGCTCTTCGAATTGGGTTCCAAAAACAGGCATGTGGCTTCCACGAAAATGAACTCGGAAAGTTCTCGGTCTCATTTAGTAATAGGAATTATGATTGAGAGCAGGAATAAATCGACAGGTCAAGTTTTGAAAGGTAAGCTAAGTTTAGTGGATCTTGCCGGATCCGAAAGAGCAGCAAAGACAGGCGCCGGCGCCGAACAATTAAAGGAAGCCATGTCAATTAACAAATCATTATCGGCCCTTGGCGATGTTATATCGGCTTTATCAAGCGAGCAATCATTCATACCATACCGAAATAACAAGTTAACGATGCTCATGCAAGACTCTTTAGGAGGTAACTCGAAAACTCTGATGTTTGTGAATATTTCCCCTGCAGATTACAATGCAGACGAATCAGTTGTTTCTTTGACCTACGCAGCAAGGGTTAAATTGATAACGAACGACGCAACGAAGAACGCTGAGAATAAGGAGATTAATAAACTAAAGGCGATTATTGCCAAGATGAAGAAGGGTGAGTCGGTTGATGTCGAAGATTAATCCCAGGGAAAAAACAGCTGAAAAGCAAGGAAAAAAAGGAAAAAACTATATCTGAATATCACTTGCAGTCTTCCGTTTTCATATGTTAATCAATGTGACTAATATCTATCAATTATCTAAAATACAACGGTAAATATTTATCAATAATTAGTTTCTTCGAAATGAGTTTCTTGTAAAAGTGGAAGTTCAGTTCAAAACAAGTTCAAATTTGTCGAGTCTGGTCTGTAACGAGTCACAAAGGTCGATGACCGTTGAATTAATCTTCCAGCTTTGATATTAATGATTTATAGCTGCAAAGTCAGCAATAGGCCTCTCTTCTTTTTCCAATCTAGTCAATTTTACTTTGTGTTAGTTTATATTTAGCATTTTTTTTTATTCTATTTGACTCTTGTTAGATAGTAACAATAATTATAAATATAGTAATAATAGTAAAAAGGGTGCAAATTTTTTTTTATAAAAAAAAAAACACCTACGAAAATAACAATAACAATAACAATAAAAGGGTAACTGACTCGCTATAAAAGCTTTACTAGAAAAGTATGAATAAGGTTTACGACGAACAATCATTTCTCAAAACTAGGTTTTATGTATCAATTCTTTGAAGATCAATTGCCTAAAGTGTCCGAAAAGCAAATCACAAATCAATATTTACCGATAGCGCTTAGAATAATTCTAAGTTCATGTCAATTTTTTGCAGGATAGATTTTATGTCGGACAAAGTATTCAACTTTCGACCGATATCAATTATTTACCAAAAAAAAAAATACTTCGTAATTAACAAAGTAACACCTGTCGAATAGGTGATAGAGAGAGAGAGAGATAAATAGTAAGAAATGTAGAAAAAAAAACAATTAACATGGTTAAAAAAATTGCGCATTTCAATTGATGGAGAATGGTTCTTGGTAGTTTTAAAAAATTTCTATAATGTAACGAAAAACATATTTATTATACAAAAAGAAAACATAATAAATACAATATTTCCATACATCTACTATACGTTATATAGTATTATAATGCTGGAATTATAAACATATATGTATAAACTATTCTGTAAATATATGAAAAGTTATACCAAAACCTCATCGTATAGGAATCTATAAATAAAGTAGATATTTACTTTTTTCCATTAACTTTAATAAATAAAAAATGGTTAAAATTTCAAAATAGCTAGATGTGTAAAATTTCCCCCTATTACTTTTCATTCCTTTATCGATTATAAAATACTTCCTTTAAAATTAAATTGTAAAAAAGTATTAATTTCTATTTATATGTATTGTATATATGTATATATATACTGTATATATAAAGAAAAAAAAGATGAATATTCATTGAAATATTATACATTTCAGTAAATATATATATATATATATAGGAAGAAATTGTCAGGTCTTTATTTTTAGTTTACATCTGTAAGAATCTATTGAAGTGAAAAAGGTATTTTTATTATTATTATTATTATGATTGCCATTTTAGATTATTAGAATATTCGTGTTGACACATTTTAAAAGTCTTTACGTAAGCGGGAATTATTATTTTTTTAATTAAAAAAAAATGACAAACTGTTAATTAAAGTTATAGATTTATTGTAGAAAAAAATATAAAAGCTATTTATAGATTTAGTAATATTTTATTAGTTTATATTATTAATTATTTTTGAAATAAATCTTCCCATAATTATATATACTTGTAGTTTTTGTATATATATATATAGTATGTACGATATATATATATATATATATGCATACTATTTTTATTTAATCAGATTATGCCACCCTACTCCATTCTGTCTATACGTAAAGTAATCCTTGAGTTGTTATAGATTACAAAAGTATTGAACAGAATAAAAGGTCAACGGCAGTACTTGTCTTGTTGTCCCCTCGTGATTACCAAGAAAGTGTGTTATACTAACAAATATAGCTTACTTCTGCATAGTTGTACAATAGGTTCGAAAAAAAAAACATTTGGCATTTCCCCTCCCCCCCAACACACAAAATGACATCTGTTCCACAGACTAAAAAAATTGTTGTACCCGTGCCAGTATAAGAAGTTTTATATGTAATATAGATTATTATTATTTTTTTTTAAATTGACGATATAACGATCTCTGGTCTTTAATTACACCACAAAAACGTTTGAAACTGCACACCTGCTCATTATTCAAAAATTAACTTTATTAAAAAACATAAACAACAAATTAGTTTGATAATCGAAGCTACATTGATAATTAAGAGCTAAGTTGTTTTCACTTTTCAAGGAAAGGAGATAATTGGTTATAGTTTTTGTAAACAAAAGGTTTCACAATGTCTACCCTCCCCCTCCCTATGAGCATTAAGTAATTCCTATTAACTTTCTTTAATTATTAACTGTAATTACTAAATTAGTGATGTTATTTTGATGTTTAAAACAAAAACATTTCAATCTTTTATTGGCAATAAGCATGAGTAGTTGAGAGACAATACACAATTTTAAATTAATAATTTCCCTTTGTTATTATGTTGAGCGATTTTCTATCAGATATCACAGAAAATGGCAGACAATATATATGTATTATATACATTTAGAATTGTGATTTAATTGGTTTTTTTTTTCCACAACGTATCTAAATTGACTTACAAGCGTTCAAGAATATCACTTAAGTATTGCCTTACAAACGTTTACATACAAAGTGTGATTGACCTATCGTTAACTTGAAATGTTTTTTTATTCTCATTCATTGTTACAGGATTAATTATTTCTTACCAGTTTCCACGAAGCTTTTTTTTTATTATTTATCTATAACCGCCCCTGTAAAGGGATCGATCAATTATTACAACTATACAGCTTTCAAGGAAATTCCTACGCTTCTTGTCAAATTTTTAGTTCACTAATAAAAGTTCTATAGTTCATCAACCGTTAGATTCTACAACTTTTAGACAGTTGAATAAAAAGATGTGAATGAGATATAGATATTAGAACAATACATATACAGTTATATAACAATAATATATATATCATATAATTTTCAACATAATTTCTATTTTATGATTAAAATTCATGCTGTTACTTTTTTTTTTTTGGAAAAAATATTTTTCTTGTTTTTATTTCTTTCAACAATAAAAAACAAAGTAATAAAATATTTTTGAATTTTATTTTTCTTTGTATAGTTCAAAGGTTAAAGAAGTTGGGTCGTTAATGTTGTTATCTCTTTTTTTTCTTTGATTATATTCATTCATATATGATTTTGATACCTTTCTCCTATTTTCTTTTTTTTTTTTATATAGATGGATTTTCAATTTCCCACTTCTATCTATTTTTTTTTTTACTTTTATTTTTTTATCTATTTATAGAAATTCATGCTTTTCTATGAAAAGAGTAATTAAGACAATAATAATATCAATTATTATTTGCCAATACAAAATTCACTAAAAATTACATTTAATATATCATCATTAGTTATTGTTCCAGTTAATTTGGACATATGATTTATAGCTATTTGAAGTTCATTGGCCGCTAATACTATATCTTGTTTAATTAGCTTTGAATAATTTTCTAAACTCTCCAAGCATAATTTACAATGATACGAATGTCGGGCATTTGATGATATTGGATTCGGTGAATTTGGATTGATACATAAGTGTTCTACTTTTTCACTCAATGTTTCAATTAATTCATCCATACCATTTCCAGTTTTACAAGATAACTTAATGCCATCTTGGACAATTGGTTCTTTTAAAAGATCTACTTTATTCCAAATGATGATAGTATTTTCATCAGTTTTTATTTCAGAAGGAACATCCCCGTCCGTAGCATCCACAACTAATAGTTTTAAATCGGCTTCAGAAGCTGTTTGTATGGCCCGCTTTATACCTTCCTGTTCTACAATATCAATTTTCATGTCGTCTCGTAGGCCTGCAGTGTCAGTAAGGATTACAGCGTATGAATTTATGTCAAGAGCAGCATCCAGGATATCCCTAGTGGTACCAGCGTATGGTGATACGATTGCCCTTTCCCTACCCACTAATCGATTAAAAAGACTACTCTTTCCCACGTTTGGTCGTCCTAAAATTGCCACTTTAACACCAACACGTATACGTTCAGCATTTTTTGTCTCTGAATGGTGACACTTAATTTCGTTCGATAAGCACTTTATGCGGTCATTCACCTTTATATCGAAATCTAAGTTTTCTTCTTCCCCGAAATCAATATAGGCTTCAATAAAAGCACAACATTCGATTAAATCCCTCCTCCACTGTTCGTACAATAAGCCTAATTCTCCTCCCAACTGCCGTATAGCTAGGCTTCTCTGAGCTTCAGTTTCAGCCGCTATAAGGTCAGCGAGTGCCTCGACCTGAGTCAAATCCAATTTACCGTTAGTAAACGCCCTTTTTGTGAAATCGCCCGCTTCTGCCGGCCGAAAGTCGGGCAAATTTGAAAGAGATTGTAAAATAGCAGAGACAACGGCCTTGCCTCCGTGCGCGTGTATTTCAACACAGTCTTCGCCTGTAAAGCTAGCGGGTGCAGGGAACCACGTCACCAGTGCCTGGTCAATTCGATCGTTCGATATGGGATTATAGACATTCCTCAATAGAGATTTCCTTGAAATCGGTAATTTACGCATTTTTGTCAGTTGAAAAAGAACATTTCGTGCTTTAGGTCCTGTTACCCTAAAAACTGCAACTCCACATTTCCCCTGACCAGAGGAAAGAGCAAAAATCGTTGAAAAAAAGCGAGAAAAGCCCACCGGAAATAGTTGCATAGCGCTCTAGTTTAAGCTTAGGCCGTTCGCCTAGGTATAGGTATATCCTATAGTACTGACGTCATTAGAGATACTCCATTGTGTATATATAAATAGTCTTTCAAATATATTGACAAGAGTGTTTATTTTCATCAAGCTTTTGCTTGAAACAGACATTTTAACAATTAAAAAATTTCTAAAAATAATGAAAAGAGTCAAATGTATGTACCAGACGACACACATCTAAATTTCCAAGAGAAACAACTATACAATTAGACATTTTTGTTCATGAATAAATTAGAAAATTGAAAAAAGACCCTTGCGAACCAGCGCTAATTCGAAAAAGTTTTTAAAAAAGAAAAGCGTATACAAAAGACCTTTTTTCTTTAACTGGAGGTTGTAACAATAGTTGGAGCAACAGCCGTTGCTGAGGGAGGCGATTTCTTCTTCTGCTTCAAGTGAACTTTAGAATGCCTCTTCTTCTCATCTGATCTGGCGAATTTTCTTCCACATTGCTCGCAGGCGAAAGGCTTTTCGCCCGTATGCGTTCGAATATGCGTAGTCAGATGATCGGATCTGGAAAAAGCCCGCATACAGATCCGACATTGAAACGGCTTTTGACCAGTATGAATTCGAATATGTCTAGTTAGCTCATCAGAACGGGAGAATCTTCTATCGCAAGTTTCGCTTGGGCAGGCGTAAGGACGTTCGTGCAACGGAGTCTTACTTGGTCTTGAGGGATACTTTCTCATCTTCGGTTGAGCCAAGGAGCAGGAAGACGCCGCAGGCGACTCCTCTTCCTTTATATTTATACCTCTCAAGACTCCTGCACCCAAATCGGGTAAAGAAATATGATGTGGTTCGGAATAAGGTGGTGGAGGTGGGGTATTTGTAACTGAGAGCGTCTCGGACGCCTCTGACATCAAGTCATCGGGTTGGTTGCCCTGCGCCAGCAGGTTTATAAATAAGGGACTGAGTGACGGCGCTGTCGTCGAGAATACGCCTTTGTAGGTAACGCATTGCTCTCCTGTTGATACTTGATCGGGTAAAGCAACGGCTGTTGGAAATATGACAGGGTCATAAATATGCTTTTTTAGAAATGCAAATAATAAAAATTAAACCAAGTGTTTTATTTACTTTATTATATAAAAAAATCTTTTATTAATTCTATTGTAACAATTAAAAAATAATAATAGAAAAAAATTCAACTAACCGCTTGCTAAACAGCTTGAAATTTCATCATTATCCGTTGAAAATGCTTCAAAGGACATACTTCCAACAGGATCCGGCATTAAAGTTGCTCCGGAAGCAGCAAAGGTGTCTATACTATCCATGATCATCTCGTCGTCTCCACTCTTGTGTTTGGGGTTATCACGCTGCGCCACGGCTGCTTGTATTCTCGGTGAGGATAAAAGTTATGCAATGATCTACACTGCTCAACACTAACCTCTCGTTTACGATTTTATGAATGAAACTGCCTTATATATACTCAGCAGCGCTTCACAAGAATACGCTCTGCCTGACAGCCAATCAGCTTGCATAGCTTCCTCATTTAAATATGTATGAAAAATACTCGATTATTTCCGGCGCTTTATTGTCTTACTTTTCATATATTTTTCAAATAAATATTCATATAGATATGGAATGATAAAATATAAGTTTACTCTACTAAATATTATCAATCAAAACCGATTACTTATCGAGAATTCTTAATATCTCCTTATATGGTAGGTACCTTCCGATGACGTCACGACATTTGCCGTATTTGGATTCCTATTTCCGCCGTAATAGATATGAATATACATTGCCTTATATTCTCTCCCAAGGTGAAAAGAAAAAACAAAACGCTTAAGTTTCTCTAAATTATCATATTGTAGTTTTCTTCATAGTAGTAGAATGGAAACAATAAGGCTTGTTTTTAGAAAAAAGAAAAAGATAATCTAAATTATCTAAACTATTCGGCCAATGACGTCACGTGGCCTAGACTGATTCGTCTGAAAACTTCAGAGAATATTTCAGTTAGATGCTACAATTTTATACGTCAACGTATTTTAGATGTTTCGAAACCTTACGTTAAGGCTACCTTTCCTAACCGCTCTTTCCAAGTGTCATTGATCGGGATATACCGTATTTGGTAATGGTACATACATATATAATACAGATGACCTAGTTTTTATAATCAATTTTCCAGTAATGGCTATAAAAAGAACAAAAATATAATTGACCAAAATACATTTAGCTTAATTTGTTTTCTCACAAGCACTACAATGACGTCATCATCTGATGATAATCACTTAGTTTGTCATTTTGTCATAAACAAGACAACTAAGGTTGCAGTAAGACAGCGTAAAGTGGGATTACTATAAATAGACGTCGCTCTATATTGATGCTTGTCAATAAGCGAGAAAAGATTAATATGAAAACGATGGACGATAGATGGCGCTCTTCCCCTCCTTGACAAACTATGTACTATTTAATCAGTTGTTACAAGCATGCCCTGTAACCAAAATGAAACACGTCTCCCCACGGAGGATCCACAAATGACTTGGGATGACGCAACATGGATATTAACATCTTCCTTCATTATTTTTACCATGCAATCAGGCTTCGGTCTCTTGGAAGCCGGATGTGTGTCAGCAAAAAATGAAGTAAATATTATGGTAAAGAACGCTGTCGATGTCGTTTTTGGCGGCATAACTTACTGGGCGTTTGGTTATGGATTAACTTTCGGTCAAGGAAAGTACGCTAATGCATTTTGTGGAGTTGGGAGCTTCCTACTTGATTCAGAAAATGAAAAGGAAATGGGCATAGTTTATTCAACTTTCATCTTTCAATTATCGTTTGCAACTACAGCAACAACAATAGTTTCTGGTGCAATGGCTGAAAGGACAAAATTGACAGCTTACATCTTATATTCATTAACAAACACTTGGGTTTATTGCGTGAGTGCTCATTGGCTGTGGGTCGACGGAGGTTTCCTTCGAGATCTTGGTGTTGTAGATATTGCAGGATCCGGTGGAGTTCACGTCCTCGGGGCTGTTTCGGCTCTTGTTGCCGCTGTTATGTTAGGACCAAGACAAGGAAAATATGACGGCGGAAAACTCGATCCTCCTGGTAACCCCACTAATTCGTTAATAGGCATGTTTATGCTTTGGTGGGGTTGGTTAGGATTTAATTGTGGAAGTACGTTTGGTATTTCCGGTGGAAAATGGATATTGGCAGCCAAGTCAGCAGTCACTACAATAACAGCATCAATGGGTGGTGGTGTATCTGGAATGTTGTTTAGCTGGATAATTAACAAGCGCAAATTTGTAGTAACAGATTTAGTTAACTCTGTTCTTACATCCCTGGTAAGCGTTACAGCGGGCTGTGCTGTAATTCGTCCATGGGAAGCGATTTTATCAGGATCACTTGCAGCAATTTTGAGTTTTATTGTGAATCCCATTTTTAAATATTTCAAAGTAGACGATCCAGTTGGGGCTTTCGCTGTTCATGGAATTGGCGGTATTTGGGGAATGATTGTTGTCGGTCTGTTTGCTGATATTGATCCAATCGAAGACGTAACTAGAGGAAGGGCTGGACTATTTCACGGGGGAGGGGTTTATCTACTAGGTGTTCAAATTTTGGCTCTTGTTTGCATAGCGGCCTGGAGTGCAATGTGTTCAATAATACTTTTAAGTATTATTAAGAAAGCTGTTGGACTGCGAATGTCATCTGAAGATGAAATTCTCGGAGCAGATTACACTGAGCATGGACTTGTAAAATTCGACAACGGAATAGATATCAAACAGAATAAATCTCGAAGGAGATCATCATTCGGATTCCAAGTGTTCCATGTAAATTAGTTAGTTTTAAGCAATCGCAGTTTATACTTCTATTTGTTGAGATTTAAATACAAGACGTACACATTTCTATAAAAAAAAAGGCTAATACATTCTAATTATTTTTGGTATTAATTATTATCACTACGTGAAATATTCACTATGGAAGATTATCCCGATATGATTACTCTGAAGTCTCTTTGAACTCAGTTGCTTAATTTACTTTAACTCAATTAGTATGAAACTAATCAAAAAAACAAAAGGAACCATTATCATTGTAGATTATTCTTCCTTTGTTTATATTAATTACCGTTCTCCATAAGCAAAGGGGCATGTACTGCTGGGAGCGATGATTTAATTGAATACGTATAGAATGTATACATACTTACAATCCTATATATTTAATTTGTTAATTTATTTAAATCTATGCGAATGATATTGTTTACAATATATACATGAAAGAAATTGTTAACATAGACAGAAACGGTATACAACTTGTATGAAGGATACTGTTTAAGTCTAAAATCTTGTCTACACAACTAAAATCATATTCACAAAATACATTTTTTTCAAGTCAAATATAGACGATGATAATCATGGGCTCCAAAGCCTGCGTTACATTTTGGACATTTACGTTGCCTTGTTTCATATCGAACTTTTAAGCAATCCAAACAGAAAACGTGAAAACACTTTGTTAGGACAGCATCTTTCTTTTTCACTTTACAAGAAGGACAAGTTAATTGCTCTTTATATTCCTTTATTTCTTCCATAAGTACTTCGTCGGCTGAACTAGCTTGCTCTATCTTTTTGGCTCTTTCTAATTTCTTTCTTGAACTAGCAACTTCTTCTTTTAGTCGTTTATGCTTAAACATTTCCCGTTCGAGGACAGTTGTTTTCTCCGCAACAGCAACTTGAGCTTCTTTTAGTTGAGTCTGATATTTTTCTACTTGTAGTTTTAAATCGGCAGCTGCTTGAGAACATTCAACTGCCTTGCGTTTTTGATTTTCAAGTGCCATTTGTTTCGTATTACTTTCTTTCTCGTAGCATGTTAAAGTTGCTATGAGTCCTCTTTCTTTCTCTTCCAAACTTCTAACAACTTCATTTTGAGCATCTAATTGCTGAGCAAGAATTTGTATCTCTTCAGCTAATTGTTTTTTCTCCTCTTTCAACAATCGAACGGTTTGTTGAGCTTTTAGCCTTTCAGACATTAAATTTATATTGGCATCATCTTTTTCTTTCAATTCTGTTAAAAGACGATAATTTTGGTCTCGGGTCTCATCTAGAGCTTCCCCAGTAACATCCATTTCACTCAATAGAGCATTTTCTTGCTCTTCTTTAGCTTGCAAATCACTTTTTAAATTGGCTATTTGCTTTTCCATGTGTGCAATCTTTCTATTTTTGTTTGCTAATTGTTCATGATCAATATTTGAGTCTGAATGGTTCGATCTACTCGAATGATTTTCTTTCTCTAATTTTTTAATAATCATTTTCAGCTCTTCAACTTCTTGTTTTGCTCTCTTTTCTCCAGCCATTAGTGTTGCTTTATCTCTATTTTCCTTAGAAGCAGCCTTGAATGTATCTAGCAATAACTTCAACTCTTTATTTGAATCGAGAGCAGCTTTCAATTGAGATTTTAAATCAGATTCACTATCATTCGACAAAGATACTCTTTCGGGGGTTATAGAAGACTTGGAATCCTTTTCATCGTCATCTGGTTCTTCAACTTCTCCGTCGTCTCTTGTTTCGCCTGGCTCTGGCGGTGAGCTCTGTTGTTCTATTATCTCGGGTTCGGTTTTCATTGGCATAATTTCTTCGCTGATAATATTTGAGGCTTCTTGGGCATTTTGTTGTATCTCTTCAATTCGATATTGTAACTCACGAACTTTTTTCTTATAACGCGCAATCTCAGTTTTTTGTTGATCACTATGAGTCCTTAACTGAGATATTAATTGTCTCATTTCACGATTGATGGGCCCCAATTGCTCTGTGCTTGCGGATATCTGTTCGTTTTGTTGTTTTAAGAGTTCGTTATCTTTTCTAACAATGCAAACTTGCTCCTCTAAATTCATCATTTCAGTTCTCATTTTCTTTTGGTATTGCAGTTCTTCACTTTCCATTTGTTCGATTTGACGTTGATGTTGATTGTATTGCATGTGAGTTCTCCTCACGGAGTCCTCTAATTTCGTCATTATTTGTAATGATTCATTGTAAAGAACGGAATATTGAGAGTGGAGAGTTTTATATTCTGTGGTTTCTTTTATTATTTCTTCGGGAATATCTGCTAATTGAGCTTTCAAGTTTTCCCTTTCCTTCACAACGTTTTCATAACTCAACTGTAAAGATTCTAGTTCAAGCAGACGAGTGTTTGATAATTCTCTAGCTTCCTCTAGTTCTTTCTGATCTTCTTCTTTTTGTTTAGCAACATTTTGGTTTACATTGTCTACAACAACTGTAGGCTCTACTTTTGTAAACCCTTCCTGGAGAGCTTGTATTTTCCTAGCACTGTCTTCTAAGCAGCGTTCCAATTTAAATATTTGCTCGCTAGCTGCATTTAAATCGTATTCCAACTCATCATTTTTTTGCTTCAATTCGGCTGCTTCCGCTTCTGCAGCCGACATTTTATCAATAAGGGCACTCTGACGAGACTCAGTTTCATGATGACGTTGGTGTAACTCTTTATAAAATATAAAATATTTTTATATATATAAGACTTTTTCTCTTTAAAGATCACAAACCTGTTGTTAACTCATGTAATCTCACATTCTCTTTCCGTAATCTGATCATTTCTTCTGCAATGTACTCTTTTATGACTTTTACCTTATCTTCATCATCCGTTTTCTTTTCTTTGGTTTTGTCATCCTCTTCGTCCTTTTCCTTTTCTTTTTCACTTTCTTCCTCTTTTTCGTTCTCTTTCTTTTCGTCGTCCTCTTTTTCTTTTTCACTTTCTATATATTTCTTTACTAAAGACTCCGGACACTTTTCATCCTTAAGCACATCCCAAACTTTAGTGTGATGCTGTACCAACCGATCATATGCTTGCAGTAGTTTTCCTATATATCTTTTTGACAATTCGACTCGCTGATAGAGTTTATCTTCCATTTCTTGTTGATCCCATTCACCTAATTGAGCGATAAAAGAGGTAACTGACTTCATTTGCTTTTCTTGTTCTGCTTCATCGGCCGTCTGAGCATCGAATCTTTTTAAGAGAATACCAACGTTATCATCAAGCATATTCCAGTAACGATTAATGATACATAGAACAGCATCGTCTCGCGATTGCCGTTGTTCAAGCTGATCAATCCGTTTACAGGATTCATCCTGTTGCTTTCTATGAAATTGAAGCTTATCAGCTAGTTTCCTATTTTGAAACTGTAGAACATTGATGTCTAGTTCTTCCTGTTGGGTTATTTATTAATTAACAATTGCAATATAATATTTAATTGATTTACGAACAATGGATGCTACGGATAATTTCATAGGGTCTATTTGAACATGTAGAGGACGCTTAGATGGTGGTGATGGCACAGCCATCGAAGACCCACCAGCTGGTCTCTTGGCCATCCTGGAAAAGGTTATAAAAAGCAAATTTTAGTGAATATTCTCTAAGGATTAAAAATAGCGTCGAGCGAACGAATGGAACCGCTCGAAATTTAGAATTTTGCAGCGATCAAATAGCAAATACCGAAGATTGGCTTTACTGCTCATCTGGAGTGATTCAAGGGAATCTTTTTTCTGTTGAACAATGCTTTTATTTCTACTCACACTTCATCTGAAAATCGGTATAGCAAATTTTGATATCAAAACGAGACCACTGAGCTTCCGGTACTCCGCCAGTTGAGATTTCCCTGTCAATGACGTCAATGCCTGAGGAAATGCGTGAGATGTTTCTATTTTTATTCGCACAAGACGATTATGGAGATGTATATTCTACAAATATAGATCATAAATATTCATATTTACGTTAGTTTGCGTAAATTGTAGTATGTTTGTAGACATAATTACAAGCTCCTCCCTCTTCCCCCACAGTATCTTAATCAGGGGACTGTAGAACCTCTTTGTGTTTGAATACGTTTTAAGTACATTTGCTCATTTTATTTATTAAAGGTACCCTAGATATGGAAGAGATTAATAGACAATACATTCGTACTATAATATAAAATTTATTTAGGTAAATTATTCGGGAAATTATTTGGACAATCTCAAGAAACCTAAGATAAGTCAATAAGTGCAAAATAGGTTCACTTTATTTGAATTTTCAAAATATTAATTGCCGGAAGGTCACTAGGGAGAAAGGCCTATATGATCCTATCGCATTTTTAAAGTTTAAAGAAACCAACAATAGAACAAACTAGAATTAGAGGAAAGACAACTCTCCAATATTACATTTGAAGAAGGATACTTGATTAATAATTCAGTTGTAAGAGTAATTAAGAGAAACATTATCGACCATTCCCGGAAGTATCCTAGGAGGTTTTTGTGAAATGTAAATCTTGAATTTGTTACGGGAAATGCGTTTTTGACTTTGGACATTTTTAGTTAGTTAGAAAGAAATACGTTAAACAAGTGTGAAGAAAAATGAAATTGCACTAAAATTACCTGGAATTATAAATTTAATATGAATAGAGGACCTACGTAATACCGCTTTAAGAAACTATTCAAGAATTTCAATGGATTTTCTATATTTAACATTCTCTTTTTTTGGACGAAACATAAATAATCATATTCAATTTTTCTCACTCTTTCTTTCTGTCTTTTCACTCTATGAGCTGATCTTCAAAGACTTTTCTCTCGAGTATATATATATATATATATTATTTTTATGCGCATACTACGTAATATATTAATAGCAAATTAATTAATAATAAAGGTATTATATTCTTATTAATAAAACACCAACTGTACAGATTTTATCATCACTTTATACTTCAATATCTTCTATTCATAAAATCGTGAATTATAAAAACAAAATTAGTTATTGTGGAAATTTTTTTCTTAAAAAAAAAAATAATCATTTAATCATTAATTTAAAAAAAATGTAGGTCAATTAACTAGTAGTTATTTCGCTTTTTTTTTACACTAATTGATAATTGAAAAAATTGATTTTTTTTTTATTTCTTTCTTTCTTTTAAAGTTGAATTTTTTCATGATTTTTATTTTTATTTGACTAAGAAAAAGTAACAAAAGGATAAAAGGCAAAAGATAATAAAGAAAAAAGATGTACTGTTCAATCGAAAAATGAAAAATACAACTTCAGTTGTTTACGTATATTGATTTTTATATTTCTATGAAATAGAAAAAAAAAGGTAGGATAATTTAATTTATGCATCGGCTTCTTCATGTTTACTTTTCGTATCACTCTTTCCGTTTTGCTTATTTACTTCCTCTTGTAGATCAACTTTAAATTGAAATTCACCCTTTACCGAAGAAACAAATAATTCGAAAACTTTTCTAAATGTCTTTCCTAAGCGGATGGCTTCTACTTCGCTATCGCATAAGAACGAGTGGCATTCTACTTTCTTTTTTGTATAGCTCAACTCCCTTACCACAAGACAAGAGAATACATTTTGATGATCATAATCTTGTGAAACGTAAGATATGAATTGAATAGGTATAGGTTCCTTTAGGGTGTCATCAATTTCTTTTATGGGACTAGAATGATGAAGACTGACTGTCATATCCTCTAATGTTAAATTAAGAACTATAGTCACTGATTTCCGTCTGTCGTAGGCATTGAACAACTCTGACACGCACTGTTTCATACGTTGATGTCCATAAACTTCTTTATAGCCGAGGTAGGAGACTATAAAAGTGCTCGGCAGCTTGATCTCTTCATCATTATCCTTATTGATCGATTTTGGCTTTTTAAAGAAATTCATTCCTGCTTTTTAGCACGATCAAAATCCGTCCATATTTTTTCGTGTGTAGTTGATACAGCCTTTTCAGTTTGTGACTCATCACGAATCGATCGATAAATTCAACAATGGAATCTTTCTGTCGGTATTCGTCGATTCGTTTGAATCGATTAACGGAAAGTAATCTAGATATTTCTTCTAACGAACGTTAATAATCCATCATATATTTCCTTTAATGTTTAAATTATACAATAATTAAAAAAAACCATGTTTTATACTTTTTTATATATAAATAACTAGCAACAAACCACTTTATTCATCACAAGAAATTCTATCTCTACAAATACTCATAACGAAAGATCATAAATTTTTTATTAACAACCTACTTTCCTTTGTTACGAATAATAAATCTTAAGTTATCTTGTGCTACATTTGCTATATTGGAAAAATGTTCGTTATTTGCTTCATTGCCTTCTTTTGTAATTGAATCGGTTATTTTTGATGATTCCACTTTCTTTGGTTCGCGTGCAACGTATTCGACATTATTATTTTCTCTATCAGTTTCTTCATCTTCTCTTTCGTTTGATTGTTCCGGTTCCATAGAGTTTAAACTTTCACTACTATTACGCTTTTCTTCCTCCGTGTTTTCTTTCTTTTCCTCTTTTTTAATAAGGGGTAAAGTATCATACATTTTTTTGAAATCATCTACCTCTTCGTTGCTCATCATTCTCGGTATCATTTCGCTTAATCTTAGACAGTTTCTTTGCAGGAAAGCTGCATAGGATGCTAATTTCCCTATATCCATATTCTCATCAACATGAATATTTATAAGACATCTTTCATCAAACGGCCTTAAATTAGAGGATATTACTAAAACTTTCTCAGAATATTCAACACCCTCTCTAGCAGTTTTCCAATATCCCCATTTCTCTTTACTCTTCCACGGTCGGAAGTGTCTCTTTTTCGACCTTAATTCAGTTTCGGCTCTACCTCCCGTTCTCGAATGAATTTCTATGTCAGCAATTTCATCTAAAGTTATACTTTTATAGTGAACTTCGTCGTTTAAATAAGACGATATTTCGTAAATTTCTCTTCTAGCTTTTGAAGTGTTAGACCTTGATAGAATCGTTCCTAAGCAAAAAAAAAGCAGGTAAACAAACTAACATAAATACAAATTACCTTAAGACAGATTTACTTCATATGGTATTAAAACAAATCAAGCACCTTTTAATTGCTCGCAAGTAATTAGTATAAAACGGAAGTTTGTTATAAACATTCTGCCTTGCATCATTGGATTATGTATTTGATCCTTTCCCATTTCATCTAAAAATTCTATGTAATCGAAGGACAAGCCCTGCTTGTCTAGTAAATTTTCTTCCTTCATTATCAGTCCATCTAAAATCTTGGAATATGTGCAAATATCTGAGGATAAAAGTAACCGATCATTTGCATATCTTTTCATTCTTTCTCCTTCACTCTGTACGAAGTTATTTTTAATTAAATATAAATATTATTAGTTATTAACACTGTCTATATTTACCATTATTAATCTTTTAGCTAATTCAAACTTCTTGAATGTTCTGCTAATAGATTTAAGGACATTTCTACTCTCTTCATCATTAAAAAAGTTTGGCCTGTATGCAGTGTTTTTTTCATTCATAGCCATCCTTTCCCTCTCTAATTGTGCCTCACTAACACCAAGACCAGCCGTTGACTTGGCAAGAGCATCCGTCCTTATGTCAGTCATATTAGACGAGAGCCTGTTTTTACCGTTTAATTCCATTTTTTATTTTAAACAATTACAAATTTTACTCTTTAAGGCGAGTCCCGTATCATAGAATTTATTAAGATTTATACTATATTAAACAGTTGAATTGAATAAAAGGATATAGCGCTGACATCTGGTGTTGAATAAAAGGCCATACTCGGCTTTGGAATTAGATATTAACCGGAAATGCAAGCTTTAAGTATTGAGACTTGCTTGCTTGCATTAATAGATTTTGTCAAAGTGTCAGTGAGCCAATGATTTCATAAAAGAAAGTCAGACTCATTGAGTTCTATGCAAAAAGTCCAGGTTATACCCTTCAATGGTCCTTGTCAATCAATTTAAATATTTGAAGAAATGCAAAACTCATATATATATATATATAAAGATCGATATTATCTCAACAGAAAAGTAAATCGTCTTCTAAAATAAAAAAAGACCTTATTTTAAAAAAGTCAGTTTTATCTGATATGCAAGATGATCCTTAAAAGGAAACAGTAATTCTTTTCTCGAATTTTTCCATAAAGAATATTTTCTATGACATTTTGTAAAAGTATCATATTTGCATCTAATTTTTCCAATATAATCGCTTTGAAAATACTAAGTTTATATTTAACTTGGGAATAAATGAGCTGTTTTTTTTTTCATTTTGTATGAAAGAAACATTTTCTTTTAATAACTAAAATAAAGCGGATACGATACGTGACATTCATGAATTAATGCTACACTTCTTTTATAACTATATATTTTGTTATCAAACAAAGTTGTAAACAATTTTTTATGAATAATATTATTTAGTTTATTTCGTTAATTGAGTTAATTTATTCGAAACTATTCACTTTCTGATTTGTGTGATTTTAATATTTCAATGACTTTTTAATTTTATGACATATTTTAAATACTTCAGATTAACTATATTAATCTATATGAGTACTATTTTTACAATCTCATTAAAGCCATCTTTCCTTTCATAGATGTTTTCTACGTAATAAATAACTTGTTTATGAGATTTCCCTTTTTTCTATTATTATATTGAAGTAAATATTTTGTTAATTAATTGACAATTGGTTGTAAAAATAGATATTTGCTTTGTTTTTGTTGACTTTCTACATTTCCTTTTAAATTCTAGAGTGAACTTTTATGCTTAGGTTGCATAATGAACGGAAGTTAGCTGTGGTTGACCTTGACCCTCTTTAGAGGGTAGCACTAAAATTTTACGCTATAACATTTGTCTTATTACGGCCGAGTTTTAGTTAAACCTAGATACAAGTTAAACTGTTTTCTGGCAACATTGGAATTTCCGGTTCGAATTTCGTTCTTTCAAAAAAATAATGTAAGTTGATATATAGCACTTCTATTAAAAGAAAACGATTAAATTTAATATTCTTATTCGATTACCTTATTTTTAATCAGTTTGAAATCATCTATAGACTTGGCTTTTAAAAATTAATGATTTATTTATACATAGGAATATTCCTCCATCATCATCAGGCAGACCAGCTAGTAGAGGAGCAGGTCGTGCTCCCGGAACTGCCACAAGGCTGACAACTGGAATGGTATACTATCTATCTTCATTTTTCTATAGTCTTCTCTTTAAATATAAGCATATATAATTGTTCTTCATATTGTTTCTTAAAGGCTCCTGGAACTGCTAGAGGAGGAGGAGGACAGGAATCTGGGGGAGGTGTTGCATTAAGTTCTCAGGTGAGAGTTGCAGATAGACCAATGACAAAGCAAGGTCTTGGTGGAATGAAGACCGCTGTAGGACCTCGAAGAAATCAACGCCTGGTTAAAGATAGAACGTATTTTCTTGGCCTACTGAGAACAAAAAATCAGGAACTATCCAGCGAAATATCAAATTTACAAAGGGAGGCTGATAAGACAGTTGAGGACCAGTCAACTTATGTAACCTATGAGAAAAGGGCTGAAAATTTAGCCGCAGAGATTAAAGAATGTCAACGAGAATTAGGAGACTATAATACATTAGTAGATAAATTAAATACAGAAGAATCAATAAATGATATTCAGATTGATTACGAAGATATCAAGGCGGGAAACGAACGAGAGGGTAAAGTGCTAGATGCATTGTTCGAACAAAAACAAAAGAAGCAAGAACAAATTTCCGCTCTTGAACTGGAACTACGACAAGAAAAAAGTATGGCTGACAACATGGTAGCCGATATGCCACCAAATATGAAACAAAAATATATAAGATCCAAAGAAATTAATGAGCATCTCATAAGACAGCTTGAGTTAAGCCAAAGAGACTTGGATCAATTGTCTCTAAAACGTAAGGAATTAGATGAGGAATTGACAAGTTCTCCTGTCAAACAAGAAGCTGTAAGATTATATGAGCAACTTCACGATCTAGAGGAAAAGAGAGATCAGTTGATAACTGAGACCTCAAGTCGTTTGTCACCCCAAGAGGAAAGAGAAAAATTGTTAAAACAAGTTAAAGAAGATAACCAGGAAATTGCTGCTATGGAAAGACAAACACTCGATTTAAGAGATCGCATAAGCAACATTCAGAGCGAAATACAGCAACTTGATCAAGATTTGGAAGAGAATCAGGGAGCAAAAAGCCAAAAATACAGGGAGTTAAAGAAAAGAGAAGAAACAATGAATGAATTCTTATCTTCTTTTGAAGACACCAAACAACAAGAATTCGATAGGATTGGCATGCTTGAACAGAATGTTGTAACTATACTAAATTCTATGTCTGGAGATATGCAAGCGGTAGGTCACGTACCAAGTACTCAAGAATTGACTGCTATGAGAGAAGACTTAGGTCTGAAGGAAGACGAAATGAAAAAGTCAAAAACAACCGCTTCAAGCCTAGCCATGGAGAGCCAGAAATTACAAGAAGATTTGGAAAAGGTTGAGACATTAGAGCACAAAATTACTTCTGAATTGGCAAATTTAAAAGAACAAATATCTCGTATGGATGATGATTTGACAATCTATCAGGACTTAGATCGCCTAAAACGCGAAGCAGAAGAGCGAAAACTTCAACTGGGAGAAGACAAAATTAATTTATATAAACGTCGTGAAAGCCTCCGACGAGCTTTAGTGTATGTGTCAAGCGATTATGATGGTTTGAGGACTCAGTTGAATGATAATGAAACCCATATTCAGCTCCTTAACTTGGAAAGAAAGTGGCAACATTTAGAGCAAAACAACTTTGTCGTTAAAGAGTTTATAGCGTCCAAAAGCCATGAAACTGATATAAGGCCAGTCTCAAAAAGAGTTGATGGCATGCTCAGAAACTATAACGAACATCTTATAGATGTACTTGGCGGAAAAACTCCTGGTATGTGATTTCCAAATAGTTCCTATCATTTTCTATCTTCATCAAAAACGCCGTTTACTATTTTTTGTAGAATTTTTTTAAATGTTTTACATTAACCTAAAATTTCAGACTTAAAAATAAAAATATCTACGTAATATCTAAATGATTCGGTTTCGTGTGAAATGTTGCCGTATTTTTGCCATTTTATACACCATGGTTAATGAAATACGTTAATTTCATTTCATTTTATATTATTTGTAAATCTTTGAAAATAACAAGGAAAAATATGAATATAATTTAACTTAAAACTATGTTTAACTCTTTAACTGTGTTTTAATACTTTTATTATACTCTTTTATACTTTAAAATTTCTATATATAATTAAACAGGTTGTTTAAGTCATTTTCTTATAAAGTTTCTAAATCGACATGTCTGACTTCGGGGTGTTTTTTCTTTAATTTCTTTTCTATTCTGTCAACTTCGCTTCCCATTGTATCTATAATATTCTCTCCATGCTTGAGTAAGAACTGTTCAACATCTTCAACGCTTTTTAATTCGTTTACTTCTTCGGTTAGTTTTTCAACGTCGATACTTTCCAAATATTTTCTATGAAGTAAAAAATGGAATGTCAAATCTTGAACATCTTTTCATTATCAATAAACTATATATAGAACATATCAAGAACCTTGTTAATTCTCGCCCATCAAAGTCAACTTCCGCCTTAAATCTCACAAAGCTGCTTCCCATACTTGTTGCCTTCACATCATGTAAGCAGCGTATCATGCGATCTTTTTCTAATTCTTCGGTAATTTGTAATTTCTTCTCAGTTGGTATAGAACGGCCTACCAGAGCTACCGAATTAGTGTAAATTATAAAAGACGCAACACCTGACAGTAAAGTTCCTATTAAAAGCGAACCAGCAGCATCTGCTATATGACTGCCTTCAAAAAAGAATGAAGTAGTAATTAGTTTTTTAATTAAGAATCAGCCTTGACTTAGGTTATTTACCTGTCATGTGGGTAATAGCCATGCAAGAAGCTGCCAATGATACTCCAAGAACAGCGGCAGCGTCTTCCAGCAAAACCACATTAGTGCTTGGATCATACCCTTGCCAAACTAAAAAAGAAATCATTGATTTATTTTAAGAGAATATTCTAACTTGTTAAAAAATCTCTAATACCGTAAGTTGAAAAATCAATTCCTTGAGCTTTGGCACTTTGCCTAATTTGATTTATAGCAATTAAAAGTGTTGCACCTTCAGAAACAAACGAACCTCCTAAAATAGCGATTGCCTAGGAAGTGAAGCAAGATTAAACATTTGAAAGTGGAAAATATTGAATAAATACCCAGAACAAAGAATCTATCGGCTGGGTATTAAGCAAACCTAAGATTCCGTGATACCATGATAAGCCAGCTCCTAAACAAAATATACCCACTCCACTTATTAGTGATGAAACATTTCGGAAATTACTCCAGCCGTATCTTAAAAAAGTAAATTTTATATATAAAAGAAGCCAATGTTGCGAAAAAATAAGATAAACTACGGGTGATGTGTATCTGGTTGTTTGAGTGACTGATGAAGTCCCACGGCCAAGATTATCTAAAAAGTATTTAAGTATATAGGTTCCTTTCTTTTGGACAGAAAAACAATGAATAGCTTTTATTTAAATAAAATGAATTAACCTGATTAAGACAATCGGCCAATGAATGAATAAATTCTGAAAACATACTGTGAGATCCTGTATACAACCACGCTATCAATTTCATGAGACAGTTGGCTCCGTTTCTAAATACATTTATATATATATATATATATTAGTTTAATGGAGAAAACGGTAAAATATTTTAATTGCTTACATGGCTACAGCATATAGAATGACTTTACCTGGACCTATTTTGAAAATGCTGGCACGCAAATTAGGATCTTTCTGAAAGGATTTAGGGTTAAATTTTTTACGATAAATCTCATTTGATAATATACTATTTGCGGCTTGAAAATATATGGCTTTTCCTCGCTGATCTTTGAATTGTCAGAGTCAATTGTTCTATCTTCATGTTGCTTATTATAATCTTCAATAGCCTGACGAATATCAGCCTCAGCTTTTTAAGAGATGCGTTCGTTATAAATATAAGGTTTTGACTCAATTTCATCAATTAAAAACTTACATAGAAAAGTATTTCGTTCAATATTCTCCATAACTTTTCTTCGATTTCTATGCTGCTGCAAAGCTTCAAAGGAACCAAATTTCTCAATAGCTCTAATCAAAAAGATCAAAAAAGAAAAAATATACATATAAGTACACTTATAAACATCTTGGAAGATCATAAAAAATTCTCATTTACTTCTTTTCTACCTCTCCTCTAAGATAGACAGTAATATCATCTCTTTCCGGATAAGGGCTTCTTCTTGTATACTTTGTAAGAGAGGTTAATTCTCTGCAACAATTTTGCAAATTATATTATGATTAATGCTTCTTGGAAATACCTTTAAACGAAAATTTCAAGGCAAACAACTATACAAAAACAAACCGGAAATCGAGTGAATATTCATTCAAGGCTCTACTTGGTGTTATAAAGATATTATCAGTGTGAGGTTTAGAAAAATCTGTCTTTTCTCGTTTTCTTGGAACCACTGATGGTAATAAATGAACACCCATGATAAAATATAGCTAGACGTTCATTCTTGGATTAAACAAACCTTTTAGTAATGTTCTGCTATTTTGGATAAGATCTGGATTTTCACTTTTTGTTTGATCTCCTATTAGATAGAATTCTATGATTACTCTCGTCTTTTAAAAAATAAGTATTATTTAGTTTAACCTTGAAGTAAAGTCTTTGTTTTGTCTATAATGTTCCCAGAGTTTTTTGCAATATTCTCGTTTGTTCTTTGTTCTTCGAGAACTTTACGGACAACTTTACCTGCTTCACTGTCATCTTCACCATTTGCGCTACTCGTACTAAAGAATCTTGTTTTATTTTTCCAATGCAAGTAAGGATCATTTGCAGAAACGTTTTTTCTTATATTTACTTCTAGATTTCGTAATAAAACGTTTGAAATTGGTCGTTTCGGTGTTTTCAGTAAAATCAAGGAATGCTTCAACATATCTAGTTCGATAAAACCATTCGTCTGTAGTTAAACTTTTTCTGTTCTCATACAATCCTTTTTATTGGTTGAATTTCTGTTATCAATTTTAGAAAAGTATTTGTTAATAGTCAAATGAACAATTAAATACCAGCTCTTTGGTATTTTGTGATATTTTTTCTTAGAAGTCAAATAAAACATGGTCAGTGATATTTTTCTTGCCTGACTAGTGATGTTTTGTTCAAAATAATGGGAAAATCAACAGTTTAACAAACATTTCTTAAATATATACCTACTTCGCATTAAAAGTAAAATCTAATCGTTCTGGCCACAAGTTTCAAATTAAATTTTATATTTGAATAAACATAAAATTTCGACAAAAACGAGAATTTTTTCAATGAATATTTTGTGTGCGACTGAAACCAAAACGAGGCTCGTTTCCGGAATCCCACCGGGCTGAGGTTTCTCTGCAAATGACGTAGAAAAACAATAATGGAAAAGAAGGTTTGTAGTTTCTTACCTATTATTACGTTTAATTTTTGTTAAATTCGCTAATTTCCCAAACCAACTAGTATCGAATAAAAATTTAAAGATGTTACGATTATTAATCATGAAAAAAATTATTTTTAAACTTACAAATTCAGATTCTACACCAAACTCCAAGCGTCTTCATTAGGACACATGTCAGGCAAAATAATGATTCAGAGTCAGTAAGCGACGGAAAATTAGTAATTTTCAAAAATGTAAGTTACAATTTGTTAGACAAACCTAAACGTAAATTAAACAAATATACCAAAAAATTATTAGTCACATGGTGTGTTTATCGAGTGGCAACCCTATCAACCTAAAGAGAAGCATGACGAATGGGAGGTAGTTGGCGTCCAAAGAAATAATCAAGGTTGAAATTTCTTGTTTTAGTATTTAAAAATATAATTGATCTTCTGTAACTAAACTTCAGGGCAAAGTCAACAATCTAATGGAACGTCTGCTACAAACAAAGGGCATTTACCTATTCCACATAGCCATATTATTAATTTTAATATTCAAGATTTACGATCATTTAAAAAGTCAAAACCGACTAGTGGGATACCTTTCTTAATATTTATTCTTAATTGTGGAACGACTTACCCTGCATTACATTTTCATCGAGGAGGAACAAGTGATTTTTTATCGGCTATGAAACAGCACATCAGCTACGAACAAAAAGATCAAACCTTATTTATTGTTAAAGATAACAGTAAAGCGCTATATAAGTCTCTCGAAGAATTGGACGTTATGTCTGATCAGCGTTCCTCAATTCAGGTATGATTTTTCATTAATCATTACTTTTCCCACATTAAATAACTACAATGTACGGCTTGTAGGGAATCACACAAGGCTTTGCTAAAATTAGTAGAGTGAAGGACACTATCGAAAAATTTCTTTCTCCTAATTCGAATAGTGTAGGAAATATGGAAGATATAGTTAACCAGAATGAAGAAATGTATGTCTCTATTGAGGATGATTTTGATCAAAATGGATTTGCTGTCGTATCAACCGGAGTATACAAAGTAATTTGTTTTATTGAATTGGGACTTTTATTAGAGTTAGCTAAAGTTCATGTTTACTTATAGCCTCCTGATTTAGCGGATAAACTTCCTATTCAAAGAAAAAGTCCATTAAATCCAGAACAGTGGTCGAAGCTTATGGATACTGAAGGACGTGTTAAAGACCCTGAAAATCTGAAAGATATAATTTTCAGAGGGGTAAATACTCTAAGCAAAAAGTCAATATATAGTTAAATGTATGTAAATTTTTTAAGGGCGTAGATCATTCGATTAGGAAAGAGGTATGGAAATTTTTGTTGGGCTATTATAGTTGGGATTCAAACTACAAATCAAGATCTGATCAAAGAAAAGCTAAAGTGTAAGAGTAATCGTAATACATTAATTATTTACGTTTTAAAGTTTTATCTAAAATAACAAAGTGACGACTATTTCCGTATGAAACTACAATGGAAATCAATAAGCAAAGAGCAAGAGACAAGATTTTCCCAGATCAGGGATATGAAGAACTTAATCGGTAAAGAACCTGATATTTTAGGAATATTACAATTATTTTTATGTAATCCATGTACAAAATATAGATAAAGACGTAAACAGAACGGATAGAACTCATGAATATTATGTAGAGAAGAAAAATGTTGACGTGCTTTATGACGTACTTATGACGTATGTCATGTATAACTTCGACCTAAGTTACGTTCAGGGAATGAGTGACTTACTCGCACCAATATTAGCTCTGATGGAAAATGAAGTAGATGCGTTTTGGAGCTTTGCCGGTTTTATGGAAATTGTTGTAAGTATCTTTACATAGAATCAAAAGCTCATGAGAATAATAATGTTGATAAAAATGTTCAATTACGCAGCAACATAACTTTGACAAAGACCAAGCAGGAATGAGAAACCAGTTATTGCAGTTACAAACATTGATCAAATTTTACGATCCAGAATTTTACAGATATTTAAGTAAGTATAAAGTAACTCTTGTATCCAGTTCTTATACAAAGTTTATGGATTTTTACAGTGCAACATGACTCCTGTAATATGTATTTCTGTTTTCGATGGCTTTTAATCATATTTAAAAGAGAATTCAAATTTCCTGAAATCATGCGATTGTGGGAAGTATATTGGACAATGAATCCATGTCCTAATTTCCAATTGCTCCTGTGCGTAGCCGTCCTGTTAGATGCGAAGCAGACAATAATTAATTCCAGATTTGGATTTACGGAAATCTTACGGCATATTAACGATATGTCATATAAGATTGAGCTCGAACCTATGTTAAAAGAAGCTGAAGCGATTTATCTACAACTCTGTTCATATGAGGCTTTACCGGAAAATGTCGCTTCTATTTTCGGCATTCAGGTTCAACGATCCGGAAAAGCTCCTTCTGTTCAGCCATCACCAACGTTTCCTAGGTCACCAAAGAGCTCCAAGCCTAGTCCCAGCAATAATCACTTAGCACCTGATCATGGCGAATCCATTTAACTTGACTTTATTAAATATTTACTAATTTTTTGCTCTCTTCCTACGTAACCGTATAGATTATATACGCGATTTATAGTATACAACATAGTATACTAATATATCAAATTTAAAATTAGGGTTTAATCTTAAAATATTGTACAGTCAGTTGCTAGTTGTGTATATATACGTTTAATTAAATCTTGATCTTATAAATAATTAATAGCAAAATTTTCTTTCAATATAACTAATTAAATACTAATATTTTGGTCAATTTGAATTTCTTATCGGTTGAATTTTCACGACTGTTCCAATTTTCTTTTTTTTCGTTTTCCTTGATTCCTCTCCCGTTTCTCTGCTTGGGTTTCATTCGTTTTTTTTGCTCGTGTTTTGGGTCCCCATTCGGGTTGGGGGTTTTTTTGCCACCTGAGGAGCCCTTTCTTTTTTGAATCGGGGATGGCTTGATCGTGAAAATCAAATTCTATAGTAGTTTGAGGTTCCTTAGATAGGATCTCTTTCACAACACTTCCATCTGTCAAATGTCTATCGCTAATTGGATTTTTTTTCACCCATGAACGAAAAATGTCCCACAACAAGGACATAGGTGCATTTGTCTTAACAGAGTTTTTTTCAGCGTGAGAATAAGAAACTTTATAACCAGCATTTAAAATGGCCGATCGGAAAGCATTTTGTGATGGAGCTGAACATCTTATAGTCGAAGCTAGTGAATCTAACACATAATATAAAGGAACATCTTGCAGCTCCTCTTTAATTACAGTGAAGATGCCTTGAATACGTTCTTTCGTTCCAAGATTCTTAAGATCTGCCAAGTCAACTAGAAGTTGATTTATGAAGTCTAAATTATGAATTCTATCAGACCATATAGGACCGCCTAAATGAAATTTATGTAGACAGAAGGTACAAGTTTCCCCAACAGGTGGACCTCTAGCAAAAGCAAATGTATGCTCAGTTTTCGGAGTGGCCATAGGTTGAAAATGTAAAGACGAACAACCAGAACACTGATATATCATAGATAGTTTACAAACGCTTTTTTTAGCTTGTTGCATTCCGTAGTGAACTTTAACAAATATTCTAACATAAAAATCCACTGATATACTGATTAAAGGTTCAATGTAACGCCCATAACGATTCGCAGCCGATTCAATAGATCTTAATACAATTCTAAGAGCTAGTTCATGACAAGCTTTCGATTTCAGTGAAACTGATCCGTACTTTGCATGACAACTCTCGAAAGCATTACCACATAAAATAGCCAAATCCGTACATGTAACTGCTAATAGGCCTCCGTTTTTAATACATTGAACTGCTCCATCGAGAAAAGGACCAGCGCATCCGTATGGATCTAAATCCACTATATCAAATTGCAATTCTCTTTTTTTGCATTTTTGCATGAGTAGCATAGCATCTTCACAATTGGGTTTTACAATATCTTGAACACCATTTAATTCTATATTTTTTTTAATACACTCAACCGCTTCTGTACTGAAGTCATTACACACAATCTCTGAAATTCCTGGAATCTCTTTAGCAAACCGTATTGATCTTAATCCGGATGCTGCCAAAGCTTCCAATACACGTATTTTAGAACCTTTCTGATTTTTTATATATCCATTTATCACAGTTACAGTTGTATCACGATTGAATTGTTGAACTGGATTATAAAAAGTAGATGATGTCGTGAAAACTTCGGCAAGACCTTCTTTTATTCGTTCTTGTTCAGTTTCACTACTAGCCATTACTCTACAATCTTCAATCTAAGAGAGTTGAAAGTAAGAAAATAAACTATATTTGGGATGATTTAAAGTTTTTGCACGTGGGTAATGGTCGATATAGGCGGTAGGTAAGAAAAGAGTTTCCGCTTCCACTTCAATATCGATACATCGTCAGAAGCGATAACAGAGACGTACTACTTAAGAGTCCTCCAATATACTATTTAGTTTTTTCCATCCATTACGGCTTGATAGTTTAAGTATTAGTTACTTGATTACTTAAAAAGTTCGCAACAATTGGTTAATATTCTATTTTAAAGATTTAATCGATATCGAAATAAATAATCGAATATCGTGTTATATACGATAGAGTAGATTGCTCAATTATCGTCAGAATTTCTCTTTGCCAATATAATGCAATGATATGAAATTGAATCACCTTCGCTACTTAAGTAGAGTATTCTTTAGCTCTAACAACAGTCAAGCAGGTAAAATATATAAGTGGGCAATGAATTATAAAGCAAATCTGGTAACACAAAAATTGGAAACCTCTCTATTCCAAGATATCTTTACACCACAACTTAGTAGACTCATTGATATATTCAAAAAACACAATTATGAACTACGAATTGCTGGTGGTGCTGTTCGTGACCTATTACTGAATATGAGTCCACATGATATAGATTTTGCAACAACAGCAACACCTGATCAGATGAAGGAATTTCTCAAGGCTGAGGATATACGAATGATCAATCTTAAGGGAGAAAAACATGGTACAATTACGTGTAGAATTGATGAAGAAAATTTCGAAGTAACAACACTAAGAATCGACGTTGAAACTGATGGACGACATGCTGAAGTACAATTTACAACAGATTGGCAATTAGATGCATTAAGGAGGGATTTGACTATTAACCAGCTATTTCTAGGCTTTGATGGGACTGTTTACGACTATTATAATGGAATAAACGACCTTCGAGAAAAGAAAGTAAGATTTGTCGGAGATGCAGGTGAAAGAATCAGAGAAGATTATTTAAGAATATTGAGATATTTCCGATTTTATGGAAGAATTTCTGAAGTTGAGAATAATCATGAAGCAGAGACTCTAATGGCAATTAAAGAGAATGTAAGCGGTCTGTCTAATATTTCAGGTGAAAGAATATGGGTAGAACTAAAAAAAATTCTCGATGGAAAATACGCAACAAGTCTAGTTAAAGTCATATACGACACGGGAGTTTCAACACACACTGGTAAGGGAGTTTTTAATTAACAACATTTATATAAATAGCATTATTACAATGAGTTTTGAGGCTGTCAAATTCTTATATTGTGACATAATTTATTCTCTCTCTTTCTAATTAGGATTTCCACAAAACGGAAATCTAAAGGAATTGGACATCGTCTACGAAAGGTCTAAAGATCTCAAGCCGTCTCCCATCACTCTTTACTCCGCCTTATTATCCGACGAAGAAGATGCTGCTGAAGCGAAAAATCGTCTGAAAATGTCAAACGAGGAGCTAGGTCTTATTAGGTTCATTATAAAATATCGAACACTTCTCCCTGATGAAAATCGTCTGACTTGGTGCCAGGATTCTATATATTTGGAAGTTCCAAAGAAAGAAACAAAGCCCACAGTTGAAAGAGTAAAGGAACTATTAAAATATATGGGAGATTCAGAAACTCTAAAATCGTTTAGTGATTGGACTCCACCAAAATTCCCGAATCTAGGCCATAAATTATTGGAAAGAGGAGTAAAGAGTGGACCAACATTGGGTAAAATTTTAATACAATTGAAAGAGAAGTGGAAAGAAAGCAGATATTTATACGGAGAAGAAGAACTCTTAGAGTATGCAATGAAAATAAAAGATAAAATAAAATAAATTCATATATAACTATAAATTTCTTTGAAATCATTAATAAAAAATGTTCATTTAGCCTCTTGAATTATTAACTAATCTACTGTATATCGATATTTATTGTTTTGTATTCTATGCCATTACTGCAAAATATTTCTATTTATTTGCTTGACTCTAAATCGGTTTTACTATTCCTTTTTCCATCGCAATTTTGTATGAAAAGTCCTGCTTCTCTGACCAATACTTCGTATTGGTTTACTCGGCTTCGCTTTTTTCGAATTATCGGCTTGTCATAATTATTTAATTTTGCACTTTGCATCATTCTCCTTTTCCATATATTCTGTTTTGGTAAGTATAGAAGTAATAACAAAATGGCAGAAAAAGTATTTGTTAATGCAGCTATCCAATGACCAAACTTCCACTTTAATAAAAAATGATAGATCCAGAGTGTTGGATATACCCATAACATATTTATTAAAACTCCTGCGACTATTATATAAACTAGACTATTAAAGCACTTTTCGCGTATAGATTGATGTTTCGGTAAAAGACAACGTTTCAGTAGGATAAATAGAGTATAATATACTGCAATAGTAGAGGCAGGACTTGCTGGTGTTGAATATAAAGGTAATATAATGAATATAATTTGGAAAGCTTGATTCATAACTAATATCTATATCTATTTAAAATTGATGGTCTTTAATTTATTAATATTTGAAAAATGATTTCCAATTTTTAAACTATTCATATTTTTTAGTTTTAAACTATTTTTAAAAATTTGAAATATAAAATGTTTACTTATACTTTTGATTTATTTTGGTCTATTTGTAAAAACCTTAACGAGAGAATGTTTCACGAATAATATACAGACAATGAGAATCAAAATTTTAAAAAGAATAATTTACATGTCCATATCATCAGTATTTTCTTTTACTGATTCGACGCATCGAACGTTATATTCTGAAATTAAGGTATTTAAAGTTTCCAAAACCGTTTTCTGTGTTTCTTTTAATGTCTGTATGAATAATTCACATGTTGTTTGATCTAATAAATTATTTAGTTTTTTGAATTAACTTACCCGAATATCTCTTGCCGCTAAACCAGAACGTTTGTAGTCAAAGCTTTCTTTTTGTAATTGAAAGTCAATTCTTAATTCTGCTGCAAAATGAACTAGTTGCTTAGCTTCAAAAATTGTTGACTGAACATGAGTTTCTTTCAATACCGGCCCAATATCTTTCATCAAAGTAAACCAGTATCTAGATAAATAAGATTTATTAATATTTCATGCTGTTTGATTATTCATTAATACTGAATGAAACTTACTTTCTGGGTGCAATATTAGACGATAGTAATTGAACAATAAGTGAAATGCACTCTCCAAATTGCTTATTTGAGTACAGTTCGTGAAATTCGTAGTATTTTCCCAAAAATGTTAATTCAGGACATAATAGCATTCTTTTACCCAAATTACTCAAAACATCTTTGGCTGTAAATTTTCCTGTCTTCTCGTATTCTCTCATTATTCTATTACATTAAATATAATTTCCTCATTACCGAAAAAAGACTGTCAAATAGAGCTACTTACTGGTCAGATATTAAAGCAGACAATTTTCCGTCATTACAGAGCAAAGCCCAATTTAAAGCATTACTATATCTTTGAGATTTCAGAGACTTTGTACTCATTATACGGCAAATAACTTGGTCTGAAAATACGTTAATTGTAGAAAATTTTTTCAGAAATATAGAACTTACATGAGTCTGTTATTCCTTTATCTTGACAAACTCTGAGAACTTTTCGCGCTTTATACTCTGATTGAATGGGAATATTTTCAAGAAGTCGCTGTAAATATCTTTTTCCATAAACTTTGCATTCATCCAAATATGCTACACCAACTTGCCATAAACTGAGAAGCAAAGAAATGTTATCAATTTGTGTATCCAATATTTATTAACTATCACCTTTCATGGCTGAAAAGACTTGAAGCATAATCTAAAAGTAAGAATTCTCTTAAGCGTTCCCCGTACTTCATCTTTTCATTGTCTAATCTGCCCGTATGGAATAGCAAATCAGTTAGATGAGCCGGGAACCACCAATTAGAAAAACTAGAACTACATAGTTTTATTGTTTTTAATAGATCTAAGTCTATAGCTGCCAATAGTATAAAATCCCAATTTTCCAGCTGAGTTTCTCCGCCAAAAGTATCAATGCACTCTTGAGTAAAATTTTGTAGTTCAATTAATTTAGCAGTAGGACGCTTGTACAGCAATACTGCTAATAAATAACCGTACCACGTGTCGCATAGCTCTGAGTGAGTCCTCAATGTTTCTTCGTCACCGATCAATAACTAGAACATTAATTACTTAGTAATATATTTTATAATCAGGACAGAATAGTAATTAAGACCTTCGCTAATAGCTCAACATTTTTACAAGATGATAATTGGCCTTGAGAAATTAGATTTGATAATTGTGTTTTCCACATTCTCCATTCACTGTCAAATTCTCCTGGAGTGCGGCTTTTGGAGAACTGTTTTTTTTTGGGAACAATATATATAAAATTTAAGTATTTAAATATAAAAAAACGACAGACCTCAGGCATAATTGAAATTAAATGAAGTATGGTTTTAAAAGCGTAATTATTTGCATGTGAATGTGATGACAATAATCGAAAAACAAGCTGTGTACGGCCCTGAAGAACTAATCCATAAACCTTGTTGACATAGAAAAATGCTATCAAACTAGTTTCAAAATTATGATTGATCTTACAGTATCCCAATAGCGGGCATCTTTTTCTGGGATAGGTTGTTGCAGTATATGTTGAGTCCATGTCAAAGGCTCTTGAAAATGCGACCATATCCAATTTTGATAGACAGGAACTATACAATCACTGGTTGATGATTGCAAATACAAAATTTCTGTTAAATGCCATATTAATTCTATTATTTCAATCATTTGTAGCTCAGATTCAAGAGTCTTTCGTAAATCTTGTGATTCATTTTCCATAGCTGGTGCTTAAAAAGATACATGATCTCTCTGGGAGTTGTTAAGTTTATAATACTCACTATTTTCTAAATCATCCCTAATGCATTCAATGTTTGCCTTTAAAATAGATCGATATCCCCGACTTATCTTAAGATATCTGCTAGGGAATGCAATTTAAATTTAACATTATAAGTTTACATGAAAAATTACGCTGTCGTGTCTGTTTGCTTGTCTTTCGCCATCTCTTGGGCTTCAAGAAAGGTACCTATAAAATTTTCAATTAATAGATTTTATAAATATACTGAAACGCCATTACCATGCGATTCATTTAGAATTTTTCTTAAGTTTGTAGCATAGATATCTGTATTCCACTTTACTGCATGCAGCTTAGGAGACACCGTACTTCTATTAGTACCATCGTCAATCAAGTCGTCTCTTGATTTAGAACCAAAGACGATTAATTCGTTCCCATAGGACCAAGACGCTGCTGATCCAAATTGCGCCAACACGGGGTCGGCAATCTAGAAGAAATACTCGATTATCGCTCTTTAGTTTACAATTTTTTGCAAGTTAGACATATTCAATAGTTTAAAAAACGCAGACTATTCATATACGACAAATTAGAAATTTTTTAAAACTGATTCCTGGAAGGTGTATAAACACTTACCACTGCTTCTGTTTTCTCAGGCGCTTGATCCATTCTTATACGAAAGTTTAATGATATTTTTCGCCGGCTATACCGGTTTATTTTAATTCATAACCAATATATATTTTTTAAGTTCTAATTTTTTTAGAATATTAAACTCGCAGTATTTTGTTTAAAAGTTTATTATAGAAACAACTTATCATCTATTTATGTATTATTTTCAATTCAACAATTTCATTAAACGTAGTCTATATCGTTAGAAATGCCGAATTGTCCGTTTATAGTTTCTTCAGGAATATGAAATCGACTATTTATATATGCTCTTAAAGCGAAAATATTATCGGTCCATCGGTTAACTGCCACTTTACCGGTTTCCTTAGAGAGTTTGAGTTCTTCAAAGAACTTTAAGAAAACTATTGATAATAAAAAGTTTTTACAATTGAATAACATTACCATTGGATCACAAGCCGATAAAGTTTTGAGAGAATTTCTTGCTTCTTCTAAGTTTTTTTCCAAAACTGCAATCTGTTTTAAAAGTTCAGCTCGTTCTTCCTGAAAATTAACAAGAAACTATATAGAAGATACTTTTCGAAGATTCTACGTAACTGTATCATCTTTTCCAACTGAAATTTGTGCTAATTCTTTATCTTTCTCAGAAATTCTTTGTGCCCTTTCGCTCATTTCGACATCCAATTTATCAATTGTTTTCTTTAGTTGCATGAATTCTTTACTTGGATACGACCAAAAATACACGCTAGTACCAATCTTTTCCGTATCCACTTTCGCATCATCACATAAATTTTGGAGAACGGCTTTTACAGTCATACTAGGAATACCTTTTTCCTTCGCACACTGTCTCTCAAGTTCTTTCAGTTGAAAGAATCCTTTCTATAGAAGTAAGATTTTATTTTTATTAACAAGCCTTGTAAAGCTTACTGTTTCGTGGAAAAATTCTAGCATTCTGTTTTGTTTTTCATCCGCGCTTAATCCTTTTCTTTTCGACTTTGAGCGATAAAAAGATACAATTTCAAAATTAAAATGTTTTTCAGAATTGAGGTAGAAATAAAAAAAACTCTTTAAATTAAATTATTAATGAAAACGTCTTATAAAAGTTTGTGTCTTTTATTTCACCCATTTATAAAAATTTATTCGCTTTTACCATATTTTCGAAAACGTTCTATGTGTGGAAGTTGCGCGCGTTAAGTAAGAAATCGAATGATCATGCGTTCAATTTCCGGTCTGGGTTTGATACTGTCAATGTTCGACTGTGAAAACATTTTAAGTGGGTCGATTTTGTTATTGGAAGTTATCTTTTACAGAGAACAATTTTAGCTATTCGGATAATTTTATTCATAAATATCAATACGCTTAAAGTAAACCTATATGGTTTAAAAACATTAGATATGTCATTGCCGGAAGACTTGGGAACATTTAACAACTCTCTTTATGCCTCTTTGCATCTAATTAAAATTAGTGACCAATTTAATAAAGAGTGTCTTACATATCATATATCAACATAAAAAGTCTGAAATTTTGAACATATAGCAACAAAAATTTAAGTCACAAAGTTTAAGTTCTGTGTAGCTAATCAGACTAGAGTTGAAATACAGCAGAGTTTTCGCAAAATAATATTTCATAAACATTAAATAAACATACTTCATTCCAAAAAGAATATACCACTTTGAGATAGCGGAGCTATACACTGGTCATTTTAATTAGTATTTAGCAGCGATTTTCAAAGAGAACACATAGGCAACAGTCACTGTAATCAAGAAAATATGAAAGCTAAAATATAATATTTTACTGCATTTCCTCGTCTGATGATAGTAAAGTGGTTTTTTCATTAAATCTCCTGGCACCAGGTAAAAGTGGAGGACGAACAGTAGGAACAGGATTAGAATTGCCTTGTGGTTCATTCGTTTGATTAGTTGATACAGTTCCATTAGAGGGCACTTGGGAAGATGATTCCTCTCGCTGCTTTATAGGTAGAGGAGAAATGAAAAATATTTTTCGCGTTTAAATGCAATATATATTATACCTGTTGATATTGCTGATCTCTCTCATATTCCATATCTTCTTTTGGGGCATTAGCTCCCTGTTGTGTATATTGTTGATATTGAGGATGAAAATTGTGAATTGCATCATTAACCATATCCTTTGGATTCATTGTTTCCTAGTAAAGTTTCGTGAAAATTTAGAAAAAATAAAATATTTTATAAATATCAGCTTACCTTTAAATTACTAGATATACTTTGTAGACTTACAGTTCTTCCATGCGTAACAACCTCTTCTTGTGCATAGAGGCTATGAGGAAAAGCGAATCTCAAAGCAATAGCAGCTCCCAACATCTCAATACAAATTATAAAGTTCTGGTAACCAGCTGCAACACTACCAGACCGTATCGATCGACGATGATTGGCTTCAAGGTAGAGGGGATTTATGACTCCAGCTTTCTCAAGAATAGCTAGAAGGAAGCCTAAAAAAAGACAAATATAAACAATATCTGTTTGTCATAGTCATACATGTAATACAAATGTTAATTATATTTACCTTGCCAGAATGAAAGAAAAATGACGCTCTTCACTACTAAAAATTTTAAGACTGGATCATAACTTTGTAGTAACTCCTTTGTGGCAAAATAGAACAAGAAAAGAGCATACAAAGATAAACTGACAGAAAAATTGTAGATAATGCTAATATATAAATAGCCCCATTTTACGTTGAAATCTCCATCTCTATAATATCCGAAACTTTGTAAGATAATAGTTAACAAGGCCATTACAGGTTTAACAATACAGAATTGAAGTGTTGCCTGCAATTCAAATATTTATATAACGATTATCAAGAGGAAAAATTATGTAATAAAAAAGTAGTATTGAATGCTTAAATTAAAAGAAAAATTTACTTTACCTGCTTACAGAATCTCAAAAATCCAATTGTATACTGTCTTCCGGCCAAACAGCACGTACAATATGACCAGCTGGATCTACGGAAACATAGGCAAATAACCGACTGTTTATTATATGAAAATAAACGTACTTAATGGGCTTTCCTCTTATTTCCGACATGATCGCACTTTCTCCTCCGAGATATTCATAGCATAAACTTAAAAAGTTATAGATTACGAATGCTTCGTAGCAATCTCGGACACTACTAAAATAAACGTAAAAATTCTCCCTTGAAAAGAACATGAGACTTAGCCAGGAATCGAAAGCATAAATGGGCACAATAAAGAGAATTCTAACGATCCATCTTTGTTCAGATGGGCAGGAGTAGTAACGGAGATGTAGATATATCTGTTATCATGAATATATGTTAGACAAATAGTCAATATATCTGAACCAGTGAGACATTTTAAGAAAGGTATGAATAAACAAAAACCTTAGCCTACTGGCGTATTACGTTTGAGAAAATGAATCACTAATCCCTATGAGAGGGATATCTATATTGAAATCGTATCCCAGAAAAGAATAATACTCTGTATCAGATTTATTCTGTATTTTTACAAACACTAAATATCCTCTATAAGATGTATTTAAATATTAATGATTCGTCAAACGCCAACAGCATAATTGATTGAAGCGTTATGAAAACTCAGCAAAAAACCACTATCAGAAGTATTTACAGAAATTAGTTTGTTTGACGATGATACTTATTGGTTCCAAAAAAAGGAAATAATCTTTAAAATATACGCTGGAATAAGTCTCTTTTTACGAAAAATAAATATAAAGGCTGGGCGCGGCGAGGAAATATCCCTCTGTAGCAGAGTTAACATCAATTTTAACTGATAGTATTCCATTGTTTTCTTTAAAGAATTTATATCAATTAATATCAAGATAAAATTAATTATCGTATGTTCAATAAGATGATATTAGTATTTTATACATAGCGTTTTATCTGGGAACTAAATTGAATTCAACTCTCACTTCGCAATTGGTATTTATATAGAGCAATTTTATATTTGGAAATATAAGTACCTGATGAACAGTCACAAGTATGGCACTAAAAGCGAATACACCAGCGATTCCTTGTGCCGCAGCTGTTTGAAGAAAAATTTTTCTAACTTCAATCGTTGTGTTCGTTGGAGATATTGTTGAAGTGTACATTGTGGCAGATCACTCAGAATGTGAAATGATCTGTGTAATTTTCTTGCAAGAAGAATTGCAAAATATCACGCTATTGTCTTCAACCAATTCTATTCGTAAATAGGTTTATATAGTAATCATCGATTATTAAGGAAACAAAAATTTAATAAATATACCGTCACTCCAATAGAATTAAAGTGTCAAAGCTTGTTTTAAAAAGCTATTCGGAAATCAGAATACTTTATAGTTCAATTCAAGAGAAAATAAAATCGTTCCAAGTTGATTAAATACACTTGTTCACCACATAAGAATGACGATGACCTTGACCTGAAGAAAGAAACTGTATAAGGTACTATGGATTACATTAATTCTGAATTAATTTTCACAGTGGCGCCTCTTACAGTTGATTTTTTTGGCGAAATATGTAATGGAATATGAAATGTTATAAACAAACTTGTATAAATAACGGTAGAGATGACATTAAAACAAGTGTATTCATAAATCACTTACTTTGTAAAATAAATCGAGTACCGGAAATTTAATGGACCGGAAGCGTTTCTATCTGTTTCTATCCCATGCGATATCTACAAAATTGGCATTTTAACATTGCGATAATTAGCTTATATGTATAATTTTTAAAAATCATATCAGGTTATAATACATTTGACAGTGTATTGCTACGGTTAGTCAGCAGTCTGATCAACTTTAAATGTAATTCACAGGAAGCACAAATAAAAATTCTTTGATTCAAACGAGATAAGAAACAAATGATTGTAATTTTTAATGAGTCACGTTTTTCTTCTAGAAGCTGTACCTAAACAAAAATTCTTTGGAAAAGGCATAGTTTTTAAAAAGTTTCAACCGAAAGAGCGGAAATATGTCTAATCTATTAACTTTTGAAAATCCTATATTTGCTCAATTTGCAATGCACGGAGCTTTCAATATAGCAAAAATGTTTTCCCTGATTCTTTTGGCATTATATAGACGCTATTTTACAAAGGTTTCACTTTAATAATAAATAGATTGTGAATTTTTTAGATTTACATTTTCTTTGATAGAACCCTAAACCAGATGCAACTACATCTAAAACAAACTACGACATTAAAGGATTGGAGAGAGTGACAAAGTAATTTCCTTCTAAGCTATTTTAATCGAGAGTATTCAAATACGTAATGTTATTCAGCAACCATAGAAATGACATGGAAAATATGTATGCCTTTTTTCTGATTGGTATACTCTACGTAATGACCGATCCGAGTCAACAAGCAGCAAGCTTACATTTTAGAATTTTTACTTTAGCAAGAATTGGACACATGATATCAATGCAGGTTAGAGATTTTCTTTGTTATTTAATTGTTATATATAAATAGATGTAAAAAGGGTCTTATTTCAGGTACCAATTCGCCAACCAGCCAGAGGTATTTCTTACATTGTTGGATTATGTTCATGCCTGTCAATGATTTGTAGAGTCATGTCACATTCTAAGACATTCTTTTAGATAGATGTCATATTTCTGCACTTGATTCACTTAAACTTTGATTTTATAAGAGCTTCACTTAGTACTTTTGATTCACACAGCTAACCCACTAAGCTGTTTCCTTAAAGAAAACGATTCCAAAGTCTTATATACAATAAACAGTTTCAAAAATCCTTTAATACTTAAAAAGTCGTAAAAGTTGTATACGAGTTTTTTCCTAATGTATAGTAAATTTACAATAATAATAAATAAACAATAAATTATTTACCAAATTGATAATTAAAAAATATTACACATTCAAAAAAAAGAGCTTAATTCTTAACTTCCGGTATGGTACAGTGTTAAACGCCAAACAAACTCGAAGTTCCCACTTGTAGGATTATTGACATTAAAAAAAAATGGCGTCGACGGCTTCTCGGAGAAGTTCTACGACAGGACCTGGTACGGGCTGGCCCCAAACCATGGATAAGCAAAAGCTACATAGCTCTAATTCGGTTACTTTAGAAAGGACTATTAACCTGTAAAGTATTTTTCACGATTTGCTGTTTTATATAACAAAGTGATCGTTTTTTATGCGGTTCTTTAATTTGGATCGTGTTATTTTCAGTTACCCCCTTACAAATTATACTTTTGGTACAAAAGATCCAATTTATGAAAAAGATACTTCTGTCCAAGCAAGATTTACCCGTATGCGAGAAGAATATGAAAGAGATGGAATGAGACGTAGTGTTGATGGAGTTCTCATTGTTCATGAACATGGATTACCCCATGTCCTTTTGCTTCAATTGGGTCAATCCTTCTTTAAGCTTCCAGGTGGCGAATTAAAGCCTGGGGAAGATCAAGTTGAAGGCCTAAAACGATTTTTAACCGATCTTCTTGGGCGTCATGATAATGTTCCAGTTGATTGGGTTATAGAAGATACAATAGGTAACTGGTGGAGACCCAATTTTGAGCCCTCTCAGGTTTGAAATAAAGTTACTTAAATGAAATAAGCCAAATAATATGCAATACTTTTCTTTAGTATCCATATCTACCTGCTCATATAACGAAACCAAAGGAGCATAAATGGTTGTTTTTGGTTCAGCTACCTGAAAAAGGTTTTATTTTATATTTAACAAAAATGCTAATATTAATTACAATTTTTCCACAGCTTTATTTGCTGTACCTAGAAATTATAAACTAGTCGCCGCTCCACTGTTTGAATTGTACGATAATGCGCAAGGATATGGTCCAATTATAGCTGGACTTCCACAAGCACTTTCAAGGTGAGCACTGAAAGTTCACTGCATTTCCTATTTTATAAAGTGAAATTTATTTTTTAGATTCAAATTTTTATACAATTAATTGGAAGAAATTTTTTTCTAATTGTATGAAAGAAATCAATGATGTCGATAGTTATTTTTTTTTGCTTCTTCGTTGTTTGTGCTCTGAAAGTGAACAAGTGAGAAAACTTTAAACATATTCTCCCCGTTTAAATATTTTGATTTGTAAAATTGTTTTATTATATTTTTTACTTTTTTAAAATTTTTAATAATAAACAAAGTTTTTATAATATTTACAAAGGTCATATGAATGAGGATTCTTTAGTATTAATTTTGTTTAGCTGCTTTCTAATATTTGCATCGACATTGTCCAATATTCCAACCTTTCGGGCTGCCAACTGTAAAAAAATATAAATTAATTTGAACTATACAGGCTGATATTTTCATACTTCAATCTTCCACACCAAATCTACTTCCCAAATATTCGATATGTAGTTAAGAACAAATCCTGTTCCCTGGCTCTGAATTCGTCCTACTCTTCCAGCTCGATGAATGTAGTCAGACAGAAAACTTGGAAAGTTGTAGTTAATTACGTGTTGCGTCTGATTATTATCATTATGAAAAAGTAATATAAATGAAAGAATAAGTAAAATTTCTATATGAATTTACTCTGCAAGTATCCAATCCGCGAGAAAGTATATCCGTTCCTATTAAAACCTCAACTTCTCCCATTTGAAATCTATTATAACGTCCCTCTCGAACACGTTGAGGCATTTTACCGTTGACCATTTCGTGTGCAATGTTGTTTTCGGCCAATAGATAGCTCAAATAACTAGAAGTAGATGATGTATTACAAAATACCATAGTGGCTGTACTTTTTAAAACGTTATGATGTAATCTTTTCAATAAGAGACCTGTTGAAGTTGTATGTAAAATCTTGTTTAAAGTTACTATATAATTTTGTTTCACCATCTTTTTCTGATGACTTTACTCTCTCAAATTTCTGTGATATATGTGGCATCAACTTATGAACTGCAGGAGTTTGTATTCGTTCAAGGGATTCTAACTATTAAAGTGATGGAATATAATTCAACAAGTAAAAAATTTTAAAATACTTTACATCAACTAGCCCACGTAGAGTAGAAATTACATCTTTAGGTATTGTTGCACTAAACAATCCTATTTGAGTACCTAATTCTAATCCATCATGAAGAGATGATTCTACATTTAACTTCCTTAATACTCGGGATGTTAAATGCATGAAGCTGTCATCCATCATGGTATCGCATTCATCGATTATTACATACTTTACCATATCTGTATTATATATTTTGTTAGTCAATAATTTACTTAGCGATCCAGGTGTTGAAATTAATATGTCCATTTTCTTTAATTCTGGATTGTTTATAAATCTCTGTATTTGTGTGTAAATAAACTTTGCATGAAATTTATTCATTTATCCTATTAAAAATGAACAACCTTTGTACTCCGACCGCCAACAAAGTAATGAGGCCTTATATCAGAATGTTTGCACAGATCACAAGCAACGTTCTACAAAAAATATTTAATCTTTAAAAAAGTTATTTAGTTAATAAAGTATAAATCTGTACATAAACTTGTTCAGCTAATTCTCTATTGGGAACCAAGATAACTGCTGAAGGTTGATTAGGTATTGTCTCTCCACTTTTTTGGTATTGAGAGTATAATAAGTTTTGAACTATTGGAATTAGATAGGCTAAAGTTTTCCCACTTCCTGTAAAATGTGGTAGACAAGAGTCAGTTATGTATATCTGTAAATATTAGATAAAGTTCAAATAACCTGTCTCTGCTGAACACAACACGTTTTTCCCGTTCAGAAAATAGGGTATAATCTTAGCTTGTACAGCTGTTGGATCCTTTATATTCATATCTTTTAACGTTTCCACTAAATCAGGTAATATTTCCAAATCGGTAAATGTTCTATCATTGTTAAATGAAGGATTCTAAGTATACGAAAGTCAATTGATGTATATTGCCCCTTCTTATGATATTTTAGTAAACGTACAGAACTAAAAGGATTTAAAGTAAAATGATCACTGGACGATTTCTTATGTTTCCAACCTGCAGACGCTAGACATTTAATGCTCAGAGGTCGGTATCTTGTCCCATAGTAATGGTTGAATTGTTTCCGTTTACAAGTTATAATAGGTTGACCCTTTGGATGATTTGTTTCCTAGAAAGGGAAAAAAAAGCAATCGTAAATATATGTATTTTATCATTCATTTAAAAATACAAATCTTACATGTTCTCTATATCGTTTTACATCTTGTTTTTGTTGTGATTTCTGCAGTTTATACTGCATTTTCACAGGAACTGTAATTCTAGGTAATGTGGTATTGGTAACCTATTGATTGGTAAATGTCATAATATTTTTAACTTTAGCGATCATATAAATACCAAGGTTCGATGAGTGAAGATGCGAAACATCGTGTTCTTGAGTGATAATTGGGGAAATTTACGAAAAGTCAAAAAAAGAAAATAAATATCAAGAATATCTAAAAAGTATTATCTTGCGAAGAAAATATTTGAAATTTTTTATCTTTTCGATAAAAATAAAGTTACAATAGAGTTATTTTACTACTAAACTAAATCTTAAATCAGAACAAAAGAAATTACAAACATAGTTCAATGAACTAAATTCTGATTTCCATACAATGTCCAGTTTGTAACAGAGGGCGCTACTATCGATCAGCTGATGTCACGTGTCCTAATCGTCGAACCAATTGCCGGTTTTTACAAGGAAAAATAAGATAATCGAGATATATTATGAATTAGCCGATATCGGTTTAACTTAAGGAAGTAGGCTGATAGAAATAAGGCCGTTCAAGCACCATCAGTAAAAAAATTTCATTTTCTGGAGAGAAAAGTCAGAAGAACTATCTAAATTGACAAAGACTAAACATCCATCATGCTTCTAACAATCTCATTAAGAAGAACATTCAGTATTGCAAGAAAAATTCAACCACAGTTACTAAAGACTAATTTTTATTTGGTGAGTGTGTAATTCATTTATGAAAAATTTAAATTTGAAAATTAGAACATCTTCTGAGGTTTTATCATTCATGTTTAAGAGCCAAAAATTTTCCTTTGTTAAAGAAATTTTAATTTAAACAAAGACAAAATATACTTTTAATAACGCTTAGATAGTGGCAAAGCATCTGTAATAGCTCATCTTTATCTGTTTCTATTATCGCTTTATGTAAAGAGCAACATTCTACAGTGCATCAGAGAATGATGTACGCCTATACGAATGACTCATAAAGTATTGAATATAAACTGAAAGTATGTCAGAGTATTGGTTATAATTATATCTTATTATAAATTATTGAAGAGATTAATAAAGTATAAAAATTACTCTTTATATATATAAAAATTAAATTGACGTATTGGATAAATAAGTTATTCACTTTTAGTAATTAACTAAAATAAGTTAACAACTAAACAGTCTAGTGAATATTTACTTACCTGAACTAAATAATTTAATGGCGTCTCTCTTTGACTATAACAAACGATATTGGCCTGTATATAAATTTAAAAAATATGTATACAATAGGATAAGAAAATCTTTCAGAGGCCGTACGTTTATTCAAAGTTCAAACAGTTTGAAAATCTTGAGTATCAAGTTCCACTTGTTCTATTTTTAGCGAGGAGTACCGACACAGCGTAGCACCATCTTATCAGTATACGTCTAAATAATTATACTATTGATTCTATCGGTTGTTTTATAACTTGGTACATATGTTCTTTCTTATCTCTATAGCCCAGTGGCCTTGGTCTTCGTTCCTACCAAAGCAACAGACAGGAAAGTTCCATTGCCGTTCCGAAACCCGAAATTATCACTCAGACGAAATCCCACGTTTCAGTGGAGGAGGGAATTGATAGAATAAGATTGGGGGATCGTTACGTTCTATATAAATTACAAAACAATAGAAATGATAATAAATTGGTTTTGTTAATGCCGTGGGTATTTGCCGGCAACAAGGCTGTCAGAAAATACAGAGAATTATATCATGACCGTGGGTGGGATGTTCTTATTGTTCAATGTCATCCGGGTATGGTTATTTGGGTTCCATTGGGTGATGCACATTCTCACAAAGCTATGGATATGATGATTAGTCATCCTGAAATTAAGGATCGCAAACAAATTTTTGTTCATGCTATTAGTGGAGGTATATATTTGTACTTTGGTATGTGGAGAGCAATGAGAAGAAATATGGAAAAGTTCGGTCACATGGCCCCAAAAATGGCAGGACACATTTTTGACAGCGGAATTTATGCTGGTGGTGATGCTACTGCTAATACAGTAGCCAGAATTGCTTTGGATAAGAGACCGATATTACGAAACGTAACATTTCATCTACTTAAGCAGTGGTACACTTCAATGAGTGTTCATACTTGTGACTTGTTGCAAGAATGTCTTGATTCCTTTGCTGATGAGCCTTCATATGCTCCATGCTTGTTTGTAAACGCATTAGATGATGATAAAATTGACTTGAATGCGGTCGATCGTGTCGCAGAGGGTTTAGAGCGTAAAGGAGTACCAGTTATAAATCATAAATGGGAAAAGGGTATGCACACCGGTCACTTAAAAGAACATCCGAAAGAGTATAGGTTTGTTGAAAAATTGGATTATTTTTATTATTTTTTGCTAACTATTACTACTTTTTTTCCAACAGAACTATTTTAAGTGAATTCGTTAAACAATGCAACATGGAGTAATGTGTCTGATTATAAATATTGAAATTATTGATAAATTTTGTTTTTGGATTTAACATTTCTGTATAATATTTCATCTTGCCGTATGAGGGCTCTAGTCATGTCTATCCTTACGAACTATATCAACTCTTAGCAAAAGGAATTTATATTAACAAGATTCTCTCTCTGAGCTTCTATATATTTCTACAAAGGACGCGTTCACGTAGAACTTCAGCAATTTTATGTGAGAAGTGCCAATGTTTTGTCTTCCCTACTTAATTTTTCCCTTTAACTTATTTGAGTATTCATATAAAGTATTTCATCGTTTCACTGTTCAATTTTCTCTATAAACATTATACTGAATTAAACATTATATTGTCATGAATATTCAAAAGATACGAATTCTATATTAGTTATACCAATATATTTGAATTAATCTATAAGGAAACTAGTATATCACTTGTACGGGATAAGATACTTTTTATAATGAACTCCTATAACATCTTACAAATAGTTTTACAATAGTTGCAATAATAAAATTATCCTTATCGTTCATTTTTAATTTGTTTCTAAATTGTATATCTGATGTTATTTTTGTTTATCGATTTATCTTTATTTATTATTAATCGCCTTGAAAGTCAAACAGTCTGTTTAAAATGCATCAGGTGAGGAACATAGTTCCTTTTTTTCAAGAGCATTTCAAGAGTAGCACTTTGACAATTAAGCAATGGTTTTAAATGAACTTGAACCTTTGAAACCCGAAAGAATTTTTTTCATTTTGAACTTAAATATTTCAAGTAGAACGAAAACAGTAGATTCAGTTTGCCCCATACGATCAATTAAGGCAATCAAATAGGTAATATACTTTATAGCTGTTACCTAACTGAGATTTCTATCTAATTGTGTTGCTTTAATATATCACACAATCAAACAGTTCAATCTCCATAACATGCATTTAATATAAGAAAAACCAAATATAAATACTGTAGGTGCTAAAAATAGACCAAAATAACTTTTCTTTTCATAGATAACTACAACCAAACAATCTAAATCAGATTAATTCACAATTTTCTATGACAAACAGTATTTTTACATTTTATTTGTTTGTACATTGTTCTATATATAGAATTTACTACATTGAACAGTTAAACTATATAGTTTTCATTATAATAGCTTTATAAATCGGGAGGAACAAGTGAAATTAAGCATTTTTTAGCAATTATTAGAAGAAACAACATCAAATATGTAATTATATTAATTTTTAAAAAGAATGCAGTTTTTGTTCTAATTCCTTCCGTAATCTGGAGCAATCGCGTGAAGTTTTAAGATAAGTTAAGTATAACGAGACATGTCGTTCCCAGCAATAAATTTAAACATGAATGGCTTGAGATTTTAGGAAAACATCCGGATTTTGAACTAGAGCACTATCGTTTAATTAAACAGAATGGAAGGGTTAATTCAGGCTAATTGAGCATGATTGCACTTTGCCCGAAGGTCTTCATTCTAATAGAATATTTATCATTTCCTTTGTGTTAATTGTTGTTTGTAGTAAATAATGTTATCTTTAAGGTAAGCAGTGAAATAAAGCTGTATTAGGTTAGAAGGTTTTTTATTGTTTTTACTAATCGTTGGCCATTCTATAAAATTTTGTGCTAAATACAGAAACTATAGAAGAACAACACTTAATATGTAACTCTTTTTCCCGCCACATATAACATGAACTTGATTTAGCGAAATCCACCTAGCGGTCGTATCGTTCTGCTAATTTTGCTTTTCATCGAGGTCTTTAATTCCGTATCCGCTTTTTGCCCGTTTGGTCGTGGCAAAACAAATTCTGGAATTATGGATAAACTTACCGGTAACGTTGAATTACTTGTAAAAGGAAGTTCCAATGATGTTGAAGTTGTACAAGTTCAAAGATGTGACACACATTTCCCACTACATACAGTTAGTGAGTGGTTTGTACATGCATATCAATTCTTACGAAATTGTTTTGTTAGCTACCAGTCGGAATACCCCCAATATTACCGACTCCAAGAGAACAACTGGAAGAATTCCTTACATTATCAGACGATGGAGATATATTAAATTTAGACAATGTTCAAAAGTACACTTTAATAAAACTTTTAACCATTTTTTATCAAAAATGTTGCAGATTTCAGCATAGAATACCACAGGAAGAGCGTCTATACTATATGGAAGAAATGCCAGTTCAAACAGACTTTGTTGTTGAAAGGGATATAGCTACCGGAAAACCAATTGCATTAAGCGAAGAATTCTTAGAAAGCACTGGTCATACCGCTCTAAATTCATTATCACTTTCAAGAAAGCCTGGTGATCCTTCTGTTGGAATTAAAGGAAGTTCTGTAAATTTTCCTTTTTGGCCTGGTTTGTAATTTTTATGCTTAAAATGTGTGATAATAATTTTCTTCGTATAAAATATAAACAAGCGTATTGTAGGAAGTTTGGATGAACCTGAGCATAAAAGTAAATACATACCAACTGATACTGTAAATTTTGAGGAAAACTTGCAAACTATACCACCTGGATTTGAAAATGGGATGGAATTTAAAAAGAAAACCATCTCTCCACTAAAGTTTGATATTGCTGACATTCTTGGCAAAGAATATAAAATTAGAGGAAGAAAGAAGGGTGATGGTGATGATAGTCGTGGTGGTAACAATAAAGAGGTTGAGATTGATGATGACGATACTGAAGACGACAGCAACGATAATGGAGAAGGAGGAGAAGATGATGATGATGATGAAACTAGTGATGAATTTGAATTTGGAGATGTTATCAAATTAGAAACTGTTGAAGAAGCTAAGTTCAAAAAACAGATAATTGGTAATGAATATGTCCAAGTTTTAAGTATTAAAGAGAAAATGCCACCATTTGAAGAACTGTTACCTGATGCCGCTTACAAGTGGAGTTTTGAGCCGGATGTCTTTCAGAAACAAGCCATACTTTGCCTTGAGAGGGGAGATAGCGTATTTGTTTGCGCCCATACTTCTGCGGGAAAAACTGCAGTTGCCGAATACGCCATTGCCCTAGCTAGAAAGCATATGACAAAGTAGGTCATGTTCAATGAAAAGTGTTTCGTTGTTATATCATATATCTATTCTTTTAGGGCCATTTATACATCTCCAATTAAAGCTCTATCTAATCAGAAGTTTAGAGATTTCAAAGAAACATTTGTCGATGTTGGCCTTATAACGGGAGATGTTCAAATTAATCAAGAAGCATCTTGCTTAATCATGACAACCGAAATTTTAAGATCAATGCTCTACAATGGTTCGGATGTGATTAGGGATCTGGAGTGGGTAATATTTGACGAAGTGCACTATATAAACGATGCTGACAGAGGTGTTGTTTGGGAGGAAGTTATTATTATGCTCCCGGCTCATGTAAACGTTGTTCTCCTATCGGCAACAATACCAAAAGCCGAAGAATTTGCTGAATGGGTAGCCAGGAATAAAAAACGCAAAGTCTACGTTGTTTGTACACTGCAGCGTCCAGTACCTTTAGAACATTATTTATATACCGGAAGCTCTGTAAAAAACACTAATGAATTATTTTTAATACTTAAAGGTTCAAAATTTGAAAAAAGCGGTTATACTAAAGCTTGCGATGCAAAGAAAGAGAGTTCAAAAACTAAAAAGCCGGTCAATGAACGAGGAGTATGGCTATCCGTCATAGAAATGTTAAAAAAGAAAGAAAAGTTACCTGCAATTTGCTTCACCTTCTCTAAACGAAGGATAGATGAAAATGCTCAACATTTAAAATCGGTAGATCTAAATACGGCTACAGAGAAGAATGAAATTTATACATTTTTTCAACAATCAACATCTAAATTGAAAAGATCGGATCAAGGTTTACCTCAAGTGATGCTAATGCGCGATATTCTTATGAGAGGTATTGGTATACATCATAGCGGTATTCTACCAATATTGAAAGAAGTTGTAGAGATGCTTTTCGCCATGGGTCTAGTAAAGGTACTATTTGCTACTGAAACTTTCGCTATGGGTGTCAATATGCCTGCGAGAACTGTTGTGTTTGATTCGTGTAGGAAACACGACGGAAAGAAATTTAGGGACTTACTTCCTAGTGAGTATATTCAAATGGCCGGGAGAGCTGGCAGAAGAGGAAAAGATACAACTGGAACTGTTATTGTTCTCTGCAAAACAGAAGTAGCTGAATTATCAGATTTGCATAGAATGATGACTGGTCCACCTACTCAACTGCAAAGTCAATTTACGGTTACTTATTCAATGATTCTAAATCTTTTACGCGTAAAGGACATACGAGTTACGGATATGATGAGAAGATCATTTTCGGAATTTGGTTCTAGACGCCAAACCGATAATTTAGAGAAAAAATTGATAGAACTTGAAAAGAAAAGGGAATCTTTACCAGAAATTTTGGATTTTGGTGGAGATTTAGAGGCTTATTACGATACCAATGAACGATATTTGGAAAATCGTACAATGGCTTTAGAAGCGTCACTTGGGTCATTAACCGCTCAGAAATTATTCATTCCCGGTAGATTAGTGATAACAAATAGTGGATTGGCTGCAGTACTTAAAACGGATTTTAATGATAAATCATTTCAAGCTTTCCTTTTGGTAGAGAGAAACGAAAGTAAAGAAAATATAAAATATCCTCAGCCTACTATTTTGCCACTAAAGCTGAAAAAAGTAATTAATCCAAAGTGCTTTACGTCGAAATTAAAATTTGAAAATATCTGCTATTTGTTAAATAAAGTAATAAAGGTAAACGGTGATCGTATTATTGAAGATGAGAAAAAGAGAGCTATCCCCCGCTTTCAAAATGATCCTCCCGGGCAGTCTACAGTCACAGCTATGAAAGAATTAATTAGTTATCTTGAGGAGAATTATGAAAATCCGATTACTCTTGATTATAAGGATTTTAAGCTAAAAGGTGTTACAGAAGTTGACATTTGTCAGAGGGCAAAAGACTTGGAAGATATTCTTTCCACATATTGTTGTGTTCATAGTGCCAATTTTGAAGAGAATTTCGATGCTATACGTGAAAGAAAAATAATGGAAAAAGAATATGAATCTATTAGGCATTTATTGTCCGATGAAAGTCTCCAACTACTCCCTGAATATCGGCAAAAGCTACAAGTTCTTCGTCATTTAGGCTATATCGATGAAGATGATATTGTTCAATTAAAAGGAAGAGTTGCCTGCGAAATGAGCCAGGCCGAACTAATTCTTACAGAACTTGTTTTTGAAAATGCCTTAAATAGCTTAGAACCGGAGGAAATTGCTGCTATACTCTCTTCTATAGTCTTCGAACAATCTAGAGCATCTGAAGCGAAATTAAATAATTCTCTACTTGCGGCTAAGAGGGAATTTGAAAGAGTTGCGTCGAAAGTTGATGACGTTCAAAAACAATTCCTGAGACGAGAAGGCCCCGAAGAGTTCCTCAGCAAATTTAACTTTCAACTAATGGAAGTCGTGTATGAATGGGCAAGAGGAACTTCATTTAAAGAAATAACTAAATTAACCGACGTGCAAGAAGGGATTATCGTTCGTTGTATTCAGAGACTTGACGAAGTTATACGAGATGTAAGAAATGCAGCTAGAATGATAGGCGATCCCCTAATGTTCAAAAAGATGGAGGAAGCGTCCACAAAAATAAAACGTGACATTGTTTTTGCCGCAAGCTTATATACACAATAAAATTTTCTTTTTCGTTACTATCAAAGACAAGTTGTATTTAAAGTATATAGAAAAGGAGTGACCTAATTCTTCCTTACAAAACAGATCTCATTAACAGAATAAAACAGTAGCAAATCAAAACAAAACAATATTTCTCTTATAAGGCATTAAAAAATATTTATAAAACACGGAATATATGCTTTCTTGCATAGATTTTTACTTACCGCTTACTGTATCTCCATGAATCAATCGAAAAATGAAATGCGGTCAAATCATATCCAGCGTGTTTTAATCTATCCAGTAGCATTATTCTCTTTTTCGACATAAATTCCAAGACAAGACAGATTATATCTGTTTCACATCTATTTGAACTGTTTAAAATTTCGATAGCTCTTCTTAGTTTTATGTCCTCTACCATCTCTTCCACGGGCGTTCTGTTACATCGAAGAGCTGCGTCTATAATAGTATTGATAATACTAGCTGAAATTGCAGCTTCAAGAATATCCTCAGTGCTTGCGTCACTTGAAAGACTAACATAGATTGATTTGTCCCCATTATTAAAACTAATTCTATATTTAAGAAGATAACTTTCACAACCGACAGCAAAAGATTTTATCAAGGGAACACCAAGCTTAATTGAATATCTATAATTAGGAGCAAATCCAAATAAAGGTTCTTTTTTGTTGACTTGTTTAATGCTTAGTATTTGATTCGATCGAACAAGTTGTTGACAAACAATATGTAAACGATTCATATTGAACGTTTCATAATTCAATGCTTTTACAGCTCTCCAATTACTGTACAAGTGAGCAAGCATTAATGAAATGAATATGATCATTGTAACTTGTTCATTATTACCCAACAATGGTAGAACGGTTAGGCTAAGTATAAGGCCTAACAAGTTTACCAATGTTTCCTGACTCCCATCCTTCGCGGATACATCTGAGATATTATTATCTCTTGCTTGATGCTGGGTGATTGCCATTCTAGTTGCTCCTCCTGAAACTCCAACAATAGACTTAAGAATACCAGAAATACACAGAATGTAAATTTTGAAATCCGGAAAGAAACTGATGGAATAATCAACAATAAAAGATAAGTCATTGAAAATGTCGGCAGCAAGTCTCCAAGTTTTGTTATAGTCGTCTAGATTTGTGCCAGTATACCAGGTGAACATGATTTTCGATATCATACTTATACCATCCCTTAATATCCAAGCTATTGCTCCGGAGAGTGCAGACGCTGCGGCATCTCCAACACCCATACCTACTAAAATTTTTTGAGTTGATATGGCCATCATTAAGGTGCTGAATAAAGCTTGAAAGCTGTCCCAAATTTGATAGGACATATAGTCTGTACTAACACTTGCTGGGTAGCCAAATGGAAGAAAAATTTCCTTTAGAAGACTAAACTGAAACCGTTTCCTTTTCCCAACAGTTTTGGCAGTTCTTTCCCAAGCACTCATATCCCCGATAATAACTTTCCGCTCGATTTGTTCGATATCATTCCATTCTACAAATTCTGTTCCGGAAGGAGCGAATGTAGAACGTGCTGGAGGCATCTTATCTTCTTTCTCACAACAGGCAGGCACTTGCCGTTGATTTTACCGCAAAGTATCAAGACACGTGGAATGACAACCACTTTAAAATTCAAAACTCAAAATAATACAGATGGCGTTTTCTGAAGATTGTGAGAATTTATTTGAATGGAGGTTAATACCTCCTGTATTGCAATAATGTTTCAAATTTTCTTTGAATTAATTGAAAAATTAGTAAAACTCTTTTTTATTTATGAAACTGGCTGTTAGGTATTTATGAATGGAGGAAATGAGAATATACTAGATAAAATAATAAATAGTAACGACAGATGGCATTATTGACAGCTACCGGATATACAATTGGGCAGGCAAACTAAATAATAATTCTCTAACCACGTGAGAATCTATCTCTGAAAAGATGACAAAAGGCCTTAAAAGTAGTTGAATAAAAACAATAATCAATTGTAACATTAATTTCTAAATTCTTTCTAATAGAGAAGCTCAGCAAGCGTATCTCGTGCCGTAAGAGATATAAAATAGCCCGAAAAGTGCGTATAATTTGAGCGATAATGTGATCTATTGATATATATGCTTCTCTGTCAGGTTCGAGAACACAATCGAAAGGTTAAAAAAGAAGCAAAAAAGAGCAACAAGAAGAAAGGTAAATTATAAACTCTTATAATTGCAGTAATAACTGAGAATGATATCTCAATTTAGTTTGTAAATCGATATATTGTATGTTGAGCCTCTAAAAGTTGTACTATATAGTGGTATTATTCCCTATGTATCTAAGATTAATCTATCGACAAAATTCTTTCTAAACAATAGGTCATTTTTGTTTCTCTTTTACAGCCAAAGATCCTGGTATACCAAACAGTTTACCATTTAAAGATGAGATTCTTGCAGAGGCGGAAGCGCATAGAAAAAGAGTAAAAATAATTTATAAAGTAGACACAATAATCACATACTTAAATTACATGTTTTAGGTTGAAGAAGAGAAGGCAAAACAAAAAAAACAGAGACAAAAACAACGAGAACAAGCTCGTAATAAAAATAGACCAGGATTAGATGACATTATGAAAGATGCTGAAAAAAAACGAAAACAATTTGAAATGAAAGAACAAATGATGGAAGACGATATCGACTTTGAAATGAAAAGTTCACTTTCAGAACAATCTTTCAAACAATATTCAAAGGAGTTATCTAAAGTGATAGAAGCAAGTGATGTTGTTATTCAAGTTTTGGATGCCAGAGATCCAATTGCAACTAGGTGTAAAGCTCTAGAAGAAGCAGTTGTAAGTTCCGGTAGGAAAAAACTAGTGTTATTGTTGAATAAAATTGATTTGATACCGAAAAATAATTTGGATAATTGGTTAGTTTATCTTCGAAAACAATTACCTACAGTAGCATTTAAAGCTTCAACTCAAACTCAGAAAAGCAAACTGGGTCATGGAAAGGGTGCGTGTTACTTTCTATTAAAGAAAAGTGTAATCATCAAAGTCTCATAGTTGATATGAATATATATTTATATAATTTTCACTGATATAATTAAAGTTAATTCATAAGTTACTTATTATTTGCTTTTATTAGGACACTCAACTGAAAGATCGGTATGCATTGGGGCAGACATCTTAATGAAATTATTGGGTAATTATTGTAGAAAGAGTGACGTAAAAACTGCAATATCGGTTGGAATTGTTGGCTTCCCAAATACTGGTAAAAGTTCTATAATTAATTCTTTGAAGAGAGAGAGAGCTTGTGCAACAGGAGCAACGCCTGGCGTAACGAAATCACTACAAGAAATAGTCTTAGATAAGCATATAAAATTAATTGACTCTCCAGGAGTTGTTGTAAAAAAATCTGAAAATGATGTTCTTCAAAACTGTGTTAAGGTTGAATCGATTAGTGATCCCGTTCCCCCTGTAAGCGCTGTTATGCGTCGATGTCCAAAACAACATCTACAAATTTTATATGGAATTCCCAGTTTCAATGATGTTGACGAGTTTTTGAATCAACTAGCAATAAAACAAGGTAAATTAAAGCGAGGGGGTAAAGCTGATTTGTTAGCAGCCGGAAAAGTAGTGATAAATGATTGGAATCAGGGAAGAATTAGATACTATACAGAACCTCCTGAAGTTCCCACTGAAAATAGTCACCTGAGCTCAGAAATAGTGCAAGGAATGTCTGCTGAATTTGATATTGATGCTCTACTGGAAGAGGAAAAAACTGCCCTTGACACAATAAAAGCAAGTGTTGGAGATAACCATGTAAAAGTTGAAAGTTTTGTGAAGGACGAAAGTGATGACGACGAAAACGAAATGGAAGAGGACGGAGAGAGCGTTAAAATTGACGTTGAAAGAATGCTTAAAAATAAGAAAAAGAAAGAAGATAGATTTGAAGGAAATCAATTAAATAAAGATAGAAAGAAAGATTATAAAAAAATGATCAGACAACGAAAGAAAGCAAGTAAGTGATAAATCTGTCTGTTCTTGTACGAATTTAACATCTAAAAAATTTTTTGTAGATAACGTAGCTGAAAATCTTTCTTCTAAGCTTGAATCGGCCTTAGGTAATATGAGTCGAATGGACGAAGATGGAGACTACGAGTTTGATGATCACTTTTGAAAATTTTCTTGTTTACTATTAATAAATTTAAGACTTGTTTAACATGTCAAAAGATTACGAAATTATTTTAGTATAAATCTTTGGTATTTAGCCGTTTTTTCATACCGTGTGCCACTTTAAAATATTTGAAATACTATTAGCTTTTTATAGATGAAATATTTTTTATTCTGAAAGTAAAGCGGTTATGACTTGATAGCATTTATTTTGGGCCAGCTAGAGATCTTGCAAAAAGAGTGGCAATAGCTTGGTCAACATTGCCATGGTTTCTTGTTAATTCTTCAATGACCTGATCCCGAGAAAATCCATAGTTCGTTATTTTATTAATATCAGATTCGGGAAACGTTCTTTGAGGTCCTGTTGCCGTTGCGGAAGGAACTGAAAAAGAGAAAATTTAAACAATTTAAAATATCAATCTGCAGACTAAGGTTAATGAACTTTTCACATTTAACTAAATTTAACAAAAAAAACCTTGAGTTCTTGTAACTTGCTCAGCACTCTTTGCAAGAGCTTCAGCTAATTGTCTATCTTCTTCCATTGTTACTGTTCCATCGTCTGGAGCTTGCATACTTAATCTAGCATTGTCTGGAAGTTCAGCCTCTGCCAAAAATTTCGTTTTCGTTCCTGTTGTTCCTATTACAAGTTCATTGAGCTTTAAGTCGATGACACACTGTAAAAATTGTTTATTATTGTTCTAAACTTAAAAACTATGAAAGAATAAGAAACATTAGTATAACAAAACAAAGTAGACTAAAACTTGAATTTAACTAGATATTAACTGTTTATCATGAACTTTTTTCGACTTTTTAGCAATTTGATTTTCAGGTAAAAATTTAACTTTAGTTCTTGTGGAACCAATTATTAAACAATCTTCTTCTAGATTAATTATACACTACGGAAATATTTAATCATATGTATATTCTACGTAGAAAAAAGACAGTTTCGAATGAATATCGACAAAATGCTTACTTGATGTCTTTTTAGCATGTCTAATCCAAGTAGCATATCCATTGGTTGTTCAAGAATAGAAAACGACGATTGAAGGAAGTCTTTTTCAATTTGGATTTGACCTTTTATAATTAATTCAAATACTAATTTACAACAGCTGCCTATTCAATCTATTTACCCAAATGAACTCTTCCGATAATCTGTTGGGTTCCAACCCCTTTTGCGATACCAGACCATCGAGTATCGACTAAACGCATAATGTTACATCGTTCAGCACAGGCCTTGGACATGATTGTCATTTGAGCGCCTAACACGAATATTTGATTAAACTTTAGATGTAATGAATGTATAATGTTAGAATAATGACTGATACCTGAATCCACAAATGCTTTGACAACATGACCGTTGACTTTGCAATTTATATAGAGCATAACCACTTGACCAAAACTCTCAGGAGAATACTCCATAGCAGTTTCCATGTTGGATTCGACATTTTTTAACCTAAAAATAAATAATTTCTCAGCCAAATGAAAACCTGAATATAGGAAATAAAATCAATTGTACCTGATTTCTTCAGCAATATGTTTTTGAACTTCAGGGTCCATTGGATCTCTCATGAGCAATTGCAATCTTTCTTGTTCTCTTTTCAATTTATCAGCTTTTTGTTGCATTAAAACTTGTGTAAATTTATTAACGTCTCCACTTTCAAGTGCTGAAGCTAAGGGAGGATTTCTCTCTTTAAGGAGAGCCAATTCGTGTGGGGAGTTTCTTAACATTTCCATGAGAACTGCTGGGTTTTCTTGTCCACCACTAGCTTGCGGTTGTGTTGGCCTATTTACCGGAACTTGAATATTTGAAAAGTCCAAAACTACATGGTTAAATAGATAACCCATTATTTTATTCAACAGCTCATTATAAAAACTTAAAAAAAAAACGTTTATATATTGTGTAAGAACTTTATAATAATTTGTTATGAAATTTTAGTCAATGTCCTTTTTCATTAAATTAAATAAGAATATTTTCCCTACAGTTCACTTGGTAACCTAACATTATACCTTTTAATAGTTTTGAGGGAGCTTTGAAACAATTCTATAAAGTTACCTCAAAGTTAATGGCTATTTTGAAAGATTGTTCAACTTTCTTTAGATAAAATGCTCCAGTACTAGATAAAAATCGTTTATAAATTGTTGTACTTAATGTTAGCTGCACGCGCTATTTTAAGAACCAAGTGTAAAACACAAACCATTAGATGAGCCTCCTCTTTGACCAAAAAGTACAACATCACCATCTTTCAAGCCAAATTCTTTCAATTTTTTTTCCCTTCCAGATAATACCCTTCCATTATGTTTCAACTGAAGTTGTTCACCCGGTACAGTGGTTTCAAAAGCAGCTAAGGCCATAAAATTTTCCAGTTCCATGTCTTCACTGACGTCCAGCGAATAAATCTCATCGTTGACTGATGTTAATGTTATTCTCATGATAACTTGACCTTAATTCTGCGAGAAAATGAAAGATAACGCCAATAGTGTTTTTTTTTGGATATATTTCGTATATTTTTCAAAACCAGTTTTTATTTTTGCACTTCCGGTTTGGTCTTGCTAAATTTTCAAACTGTTGATTATTACGAAAGTTCAAAAGTTTTAATGTGTAAATGTAATTTTTAATTCACCGATTACATATATTCAGTCATTTGAATTAAAAATATTTTATAAATAAGTAGCTTCTTATCGTATTTCATTAAAAATAAGAAAGGTAATGTCAGTTGCGAAGTCCTTCAGGTGTTTTTTTTTCGTTCAAAGGTTTTTGAGTGAAAGATACATATAGAAGAAGACAGTGACATTGAAATTAATAACTCTCGAATGTTAGTTGATAAGCACGAGAGGAAAGGTTCAAATGAAAATATGAAAATAAAGTTTGCATTATAATAAATTCATTGTACATTTGCACAATTTGTTCTTTTATCAAACGAAAACTCATTTAAAATATCATTTTCAGAAAACATTGATCAGCTTAAAACAGTTACATCATTAAATTATTAAAGTTAATTGATGTTATTGTTATACATAAACATATATAAATTCAAATTGAAAATAGTTTAAATATTACAAAAATTATAATTCTCGTTAATCTTTTTTGTATGTTGTTGTTTTTCTTTTATAATTGGAATGTTGGAAATTCTGTTACGTCACCATTATCAGTAAATTGTTCCTCTCCGAGTTTATAAGTAATTTTATATTTCAACTTTATTTTATCCTGTAGATATTATAATTTGTAAATTATTAACAAAATTCCAAATACTTATTTATAAAATAAAACCTTATTTGGATTGGAAATCAGCATGACTTGTGTAATAGGGGAGGCGGGTACTATTGGATTAAATGCTGCTAATGAAGTTGAGGATGCGGGTTGTAATTTAATTTTCATTGCCTATTACAATATCAGTGGTAATCAATTCAATATCTTACAAATGTATTTATTTATTTCATGAAAACAAACCTTAGGAACAGCAGCGAGAAATGAAAAAGACGTTAATTGGGCAGAACTTGTACTTAATGTTGATACAACGAATACAGCTACATCAGGCCTGTCGGCAACTGTATTTTTTGTGAAATTTATCATAACTCGAACATTATTCTTATCGTAGCCAACTAAGGGTGTTGTTGAGGCTGTTGGATATATATTTATGAATTATTTATAATTACCAACAATTTTCACTTAATAATATGTATACCGAATTGAATAGTATCTAATGCAACGAAAACGTTGTCTAAAGTCACTGGCTCTGGAGGACTAGAATTGGGAATTAACATTGGCAGATCGTCAATAAGGCTTTTACTATTCGGACTTTCGGATGACACTTTCATTTGTTGCAGCTCAGCTAGAGTTTTAGCCTCCGGTTTCTGATCAAACGTTGCGGGTCTAGTTCATGAAAACGAAATTAATAAAAATAAAAAATAAATTACAAGTGCTCAATTACTTGCTATTCTCAGTTGTTAGGGATTTTCCAAGAATATCCAAATCATCAAAGGCGTTTGTTCCAATGGTGGCTTTCGGTTTCGTACTATTTGTTGAGCTAAAAGCTGATTGTGTCGATGGAGTCAGAATACTGCCCGTAGCTGTACTACCAATATTTGATAGTGGTTGATAAACTGGTGGGTTGTAAATTGGAGGATTGGCCATTTGGTTACTAGTGTTTGAACCAAATATTGATGTAGTTTGGCTATTGGAGAAAATATCGCCTAATTGGACCAAGTCATCATCTTTTTGTTCAGATGTAGTGGTAGGTTCTAATTGTGGTGTCGTCTCCAGTTTTGTATTTAATCCTAGCTCATCAAGCTGCGTTCGCAAAATATCTACTGAATTCTTAGCACCGAAGTCCAAGTCAAGTAACGAAGAGGGATCATTGTTTGTTGCCGCAACTGTAGAGCAATTTGCATCGGTTGATATTTTTTCTTTGAACGAAGTCATAACTCTAGCGACAGAATCGTTTGTTTCCAATATTTGATTAATACCATCATTATCTTGTTCATCTGCATCGCTGGCTAACCTGAACAAATTTGGTCTCGCCTTTTCTAAATTATCATATAATTCTTTCATAATCTCTCGATCTGACTGAGCTGTGTTTGCATTGTGATAAACATTGAGCATTTCGTTCAACAGCTTAACATTGTTATTCACAGTTTCCAACTCTGATGTTCTTTTAGATATCTTTTCCATTCTTTCAGCATCTTGCTTAACCATATTTTTAATTAAACGATTAGCTGCCTGTAAATCTTCTGGATTTTTACTACTGAGTAATTTTTGCAATTGCTTCGACTTTGTATCGTCATTAAATATGGAATTGCGCTCTTTTTCAGGAGTGGGAGGAACCAAGATATCGATATGCTATATTTTATTAATAAATATACAATGGTATTATTCATTTTTTATACGAATATATCTTAGTACAACCTGATCAATATATGTCGGATCGTCTTTAACAATTTTTTGCTTTTTCAACATTTGATAGGCCTCCATAATTTTAGTTTCTTGTTTCAAACCTTTTGCCCAACTGTATAATAACTCTATAACTTTTTTCTTAACTTTATCTGTAGTATACGGTCCTGCGTACTGAAAATTTATAATTATTATTAACTCTTAAACATATTTCAAAGATGTCATACTTTAGGAGATACTAGTTTAATCATTTCATTGAGAAAACGAAATTTTCCAATTTCTTGATGAAATCTTTTACCACAATTCCTTACGCAAGCTTCCAGAGTCTAGGGAATATATTTTATGATGAATATATTTGATAATAAATATAATATGCTTACAGATAATGCATGCAAACATTCTCTTTCTTGAGGCGATTGTACTTTGTAAGCGAGTAGGCGAATGGCAATTTGGGGACCTTCTAGATGTTTGTTGACTTGATCGCAAAATGCCATAATAACGTCCGTATCTTCATCTTGGTTTGATGGATTAGTAATCTTACCTATTGGAAAAAAATATTCACAATTTTTATTTTTTTGACCGGTTTCACGATGGCCTTGAACAGAATAAGCAAACTGGCGTATTGTTTACAATAAAATTGAAAGGATTTAAATAGCATCTCTCTTAAACTCTTTATCAAGCATAATTGAAAACATTATCAATATTAAATAAACGAGATATTACTTAATAAAGTTTCCAAAGTATCATCCTCTACTGTCGCCATTTTGGATGATGCAGGCGATAGAATTATGGGATAGAAGTGAGGTGCTCTATTCTATATAAGTTTTATAAATAAAACACCAAACTGAAAAGAGCGTAGAAGTAGGTTCCTGACATAACCGCGGGAAACTTGAATGTTATAATAGAATTTTCGAAGTAGTATATTGAAAAAAATATAACATTCTTCAAATGATGAATAAATTAACAAAGTATTCACAATTAGAAAAAAATTCATTAAGAATTAAAGAACAATGAATTATATTCAATTAACGAAAAAAGCTACTACCCAGCACCTCGAGTTTCACCATTTATATTCAGATTTTTCAAACTATTAAAGATTTCTTTCAATTTGCTTTCTCCTAAAATATTACTAAGAGTATCTTTATGAATATCAGAGTTAGATAGTAAAGTATTGATTCTGTATATGTTAATTAATTGCTCTTTTTTATAAGTTCTAGAAAGCTCTAAGTATTTAACGTAAAAACTTTCAATATCTTTAAGATTTTTCTTTTGATTGAGACGAACTTCTCTAGTCTCAATTTTTTCTATCTGATTGTATAAGAATTTTATCCAATAGTCTGTCCTATTTAGATTGTATTCAATACATTCTTTATTACAGTTGAATCCGTCGGATAAGACAAGGCGAGCTTGGATATTCTCCACCACCCATGCAACTAGCTCTTCTTTTGATTTCTTGGCTTCTATAACAGTTGAGTCATCTTTATCATAAGCTGGAAACAATATTAAAGATGGTACTCTGACAGGTTTAAGTCTTATGGGAACATTTCTCACATCTATCTTTCCAAATGATAAAAATTTTGTATGATTAAAGTACCTGGCTAATTCGATGTAGATATGATTATAAGTCAAACAAGAAGCACAATTTGGGCTTGTAAAATATACAATAACATCTTTGTCTTGCGAAATGAAAGACTTAAAATTTTTGGAATTTAAAGAGACAACACAGGCTGGTGCTGAAGGATTACACTGAGGAATATCTGATTCTGGTTCGGCCTTGTTTTCCTTGAGATTATTTTCGTGATAGTCGAATATGAATTTCGATAAATTTTCAAATGTTATTTCTTCTTTCATTATGCTTACTAATTCTCTACTTTTATCTATTATTACAGCTTTTCCTATATTAAAATCATCATCTTTTAAACCCAATCTATTGGCCAAAACCCATGACTTTTTCGAATTGAGTATTCGAATGTTTAAGGATTTATTAGAACAACCCCAATTATTAAATTGGAATTTATTCCCCTCTAAATTTATAGCGCTGGGTAGATTTGTTTTGCTTGAAGTCCAACGATTAGCTTTCCTAAAATTTTGTAACTGACATCTAGTGTGCTCCACATGCTTTATTCTATTGGATATAGAATGAGCATAGGTTGCAGGAATAATCGAATTAACAGCATTGTCAATAAAACTGCACGGAGATTGACCAGTAATACAAATATCACTTCCGACTAATGTGCAAGCACAGCACTTTGTCCTAAGAAACGTTTTTCTATTATTTGAGCAGAAATCAGCCAGTTCAGAATAAGTTTTCACTTTGGTCCTATAGTCATCTTCCATTTCTTTAAGGATCGTATCAATTCTTACAGGAGTTTCGTTGTAGCAGGAATAGTATTGTAATGCAGCGGAACGAACAATATAAGATAAATTGCCATTAGGAGGCAGTAATGAATGTTCAGGTGAAAATATAAGTAACAAATTCTTACTCTTTAACAAACTTGAAAGACCTAAACTTTTAGTGTAAGACGGTTGCCACTTCCCGACAAACGTCTGACTCTAAGAGAGAAAAAGAACAATTTTAAACTAATATTCAAACGATAATAAATAGAGAGAAACGTTACTTGTGATTTGCATAGTGTTACCCATTCTTTGAGTGCACTACTTGTAAAATCTTTACCAGTATAATAGATTGAAGAGTTAAATGTTCTTAAGAAAACAATTTGACCGGATTGATGAAGATGAAGTACTTTAGCGGTAAAAATATTTGTAACCACTCCAAATTTAACATCAGTAATAGTATCTGCTTCGTGAAAACGAATCGAAGCGAAATGAAATTGAGTCAAGTTTGTTCTATTGTTTGCCAAAGGGTCGATAAAAGCAATAACAGAGAACTAGAAAAGCATAATTCAATATGTTAAGTAAGCGTTGTTCTTTTGCATTTAATTATATAGTATCTACCTCGTTTAACTTTGTAAAAGATTCTACTCTCTCTATTGTTGGGAGATACGTATAAGGTTTCATCATGATAGAAACCCATGAAATAATCTCCTCTGAAGTTAATAAACCATTATATTTAATACCATTCCATCCTTGCTTAAATAAATACAGAGTAGGAAAAGATAGAAAACGATTTTGTTGTCGGCAGGCACCATCTGGCCACCAGCAATTTATGGCAACAAAGCGTAAAGTTGAATTTTGCTCTGTAAGAAGGTATCTTGATGTTTTTTCAAACTCACTGCGAGCTGATACTGATCTATAATAACAATTATTATCGTACGAAAAACAGCTTTTAAGTAATATCCTACCTAGCACACCATGGGGCATAATAATAAACGAGAATATAATAACCGGTTTTTAATAATTTAATTGCATTCTGCATGTCTCCATTATGAGCATCAATGACATAAGAAGTAGGGGGAAAAAAGGGCGTTGGTGGAAGTTGTTCCCTCGTAATAGATTGCTGATTATTTCCGGATCTATAATTGTATGAAAAAGATAAATTTTAAACTTCGAACACTACGAATAAAAAGAACTACTCAAATACAATGAGGCTGTTTACTTTTTATAATATATATTTTTCTTGGTAGAAAATTAAAAAATAACTTACCCATAGGAATATTGATTAACGTATGTGAATACTACGGCCGATATAAAAGCTATTACTTCTGGATGCTTGAGCATGAATCTAACGACTTTGATAAAAAACTTGCATGCAAAAGTCAAACCCGGAAGTCGAGCCATGGACATTGTCAACATCATTTTTTTCCTGTAATAGATAGCTGAAGAGTACTGGCCATACTAGAATCGCTAGTCAGGTTGTAGCCATATGAAATTGTTAACGTTTAGCAACTTAAGAGGATTAGGCAGCCTAGCGACTTTACACAATTCTCCTCCTTTTTTATTTTTAATTGGATTATTTACAGCATCTTAAAGATGAGCTGGTATGAATTATTACAATCATATAAAATTTAAAAATATACATCTAACAATGTCATAATTTTCAGGAATCCTTTTCAAAAACATGTTATTATGCCTAGAACAAATGCGATCTCCAAAATGGTATTAAATTTTCTATACGTTGCAACACAAAATCGAAACATTTGCTTTTTGTATTTTTTAGGAGGAAAAGGAATTTGAGAAAGAAGTTCGAAGAATAGAAATGTAAGATATTTAGATAGAATCTCAGTTAATTAGTAAAACATTCTTCATACAACACATTTCCTATAGGCTTCAGGAAAACTCGAGAAAACTATACAAAGATATGAAAAATGTTCAAGAGGCTTTAAGTGGTAAGTAAAACTGATAACGTAAAATAGAGTGAAAGAGACAGACAGAGAGAGAGAGAAAGATTAGTAAATTCTATGTTTACTTCACAAGATCAATCAAAAATAGAAAGTAAATTGGCAAATGAAATGTCAAGTTCAGGTAGAGATAATGATGAATTAAAGGTACTATTCGATGCATGGTATGCTCAAGTAACTATTCTAACCAGTCTAACTGGAGAGCAAGTTACAAATATTCAGAAAACATTTACGGAACCAATGAAAAAGTAAATATAATAAATAGTTTTAAATGCTTAATGCTATAGATATACGTATATATTTCTTATATTCCACAGATTTACACAATATTTTCCAAGTACTCTTCAGGCAATCAGTAAAAGAAATCAATCACTTTTTGTAAGTATTCTTTCTTTAATATGCAAAAATATAAACTCATTTAAATATAATTATGCTTGCTGCTATTCATAGGAATATAGCAAATGCTTTAGTAAAGTTGAAAAATACCAAGGTAGAGAAAGGACTGGAAGTAATGTTGTTAAACTTGAAAATGTAAAGTATTCTATTGTTTCTATTACAAAAACAATAAAAAAGAATTTCTTAAATAGAGCAAACGAATGATGGATAAGTGCAGAAAAGAATATGAAACGCAACAGAAAATACTAAAATTATCGCTACCGCAATTTTATGAGACCAGAGTGGATTATGTTAGGCCAAGTCTTCATTCGTTTATTCAAAATCGCTTAAATTATGCAACTGAAGCTCATAAAAGATACGAACAAGCTGCTAATAGCATATGTGTAATTATTCCTTCGGATGAAGATTGCATTGAGGGCATTGAAAAAAACCTTTGTGACATTAAGGCCTTATCAATAACTGCAGACGATTGAAAGTGAATTTCTAAATCTCTAAGCAAATTTTTAGCTGTTGAATTTTTATTTTAGAAATTTTATTTTAGAAAAAGTTTCATGCAATAAAGCTGATATTTGGGATCTGTTTTTATTCAATATGTATCTCTTGACAACCCTTTTCCAAAGGAATATTAACCCTATTAGAGTTGTTTTATCTGAAGAGCTGATTCTGGATTTTATCTAATTAAAAGGAGCTCTACTCTAGTAGATAAAAATCATTCATTTATTTAGTTTTTTGGTAATGCTGCTCCATAAATTTTACTGATTGATAGTACGGTGATTTCATTATCATTCATTCTAATGTAATGATTAATACAAGTCAAGACTTCAAAAAAAAATTCTCAATGTGGGTTTAAGTAAAAGCTATTTCAGATAAAAAAAATCGAGTATAACTTTAAATCTTAACTAGAATGTTATAAATATCAAACAGAGTTAGATTGAAACATTCAACTATATTTTTCATCTTAAATCAACTAATTCACTAATTAAAAAAAAAAGTGCTCTCATATCACAGACTTAAAATTAACATGTGTAAAATTTAGTAAAAGTTACGCTGCATCGCTCTCAGCTTGACTCTTCAGGACTTGCTCACCCCTAACTTTTGGTGTTTGATATCCACTGAGAGGAAAATGACAACATTAATAGTATATTGTTGATCAAATAAGACGAGAATAAACTTACTCTCCGTCAGGACCAAGAGACCCAGCTATAATGGGAGATCCCTCATCACTGTATAAAAATTACATTAGCATTCATGCAAAGATAACTTTCATTTAAGAATTATCTTACATAATCAAGGGTTGGAAGTGATATTCTGGTTTTCTAATTTGATCCAAGCTAGGCCTTTTCATTTGAGATATATTTTTCTTAAGTCTTGTCACTTCCTCCTGACAATTTAATAATTCTTCATGAGATTGATATATACGCTGATTAATTCTTTGGTAAGCGTCAACAAATGTCGCTACAAGTAGCTGGCATTGAGCTAAGTCTGCACCAGGTTTTGGGACGGATGGCACAAGATCAGCAGATAGAAGAGGTGTTAAATCCACAGTTGTAGTATCATACATTCCTTGTTGCATAATCTAAATTTTACAAATATTTTTATGACAAATTTCAGTGGGTAGTACGACTATTTCAAACCTTATCTAATGCAATTTCAACATTTTTCATATACGCCTTTAAAATTTGTTTATCTCTGAATTGAAATAATAAAACATGTAAATTTCATTTATCGATTTCATATAAGAAAAATTTACTTTGAAGCAGTTCTTAAAGATTTCTCGGCATCGTCAATTTTTTGTTGAAGACGAATATGATCCTTATCAAATTTCCTTGTCTGACGCTCCAAGTTATCGCCTCTGTCTGTTTGCTTCTTAAGTTTGGTCTTTAAGAAATTGTTCTCTTGAGCGATACTCGCGTCTTTAATGGCTTGTCTCCTCAATTCTTCCAATTGGCTTGTTTGCTCTTTCAATAATTTCTGAGCCTTCTCTTCTCTCTTCAGAGCAGAAGCTAATTCATCACAGACTGATTCTAATTGTTGTTTTGACACCATATTTCCAGCTTGTTGAATTAAATCATTTACTTCAGATTTTAATTGCGATAGATCAGCATCTTTTCGTTCATTGTCCTCACTGTCGGCTTTCAGTTGTAAAAGTTCAGAATGTAAATCTCTCCTGTGCAACTCTGAAGCATGTAGTTTCTTTGTAAAATTAAGCAATTGCTGTTGAAGGCCAACTTGGACTGCTTGAATTGTTGAATCTCTATAAGTTGTACGTCTTTGAGCATTTGCTAACCCTTTTCCCAGTTGACTAATAAGGGAATCTTTACTAAAGTCATTATCTACATGATTATAATAATTTGAAAGCGAAGTTAACATTTTCATGAAACTGTTTCTGGACGAGTTTTCAATCAATTTTCTATCTTCTACTAATTTAAAGAAAGAGAATTTTTTTACTTATTTTTACATCATAAAAATAGTAGAAATAGGAAACTCACGTTGTTTTTGAGAAAGTACGATTTGTAAATCTACCATACTAGATGCAACATCTGATATCAGAGCTTGATTTTTGAAATTGGATTGTTCATTATTGTTAGTTTGTTGAACGCAAACTCTTTTTAAACCGGAAACTGCGTCGTCAACCACGATAAAGGTAGAGCGTTGTGCTAGAAGAGTATTCAATCGGTTTGATGCTATTACACAAATAACAATCGATCTAAATTTTAATAAAGGAGAAGTTGTGCATTTAGATTTTAGTTTTGGATGATCTTGTTCGAAATTTAGTGCTGATATCAAAGCTTGTACGTCGGTTTTAAAATTTGTCAGTGCCTTATTTTCTTTCAGGATCAAACGACGCTGATTAATTAAATTTACAGTTCGATTATGGAGTGGCATCAATGCTCCTGAAAGCATTGTTACAGCTAATTGTAAAGAGTTTTGCTGCTGAGCAAAAGCTTGAACAGAGCTTCGTAATTGTTCATTTTCCTCTTGAAGTGAGGCGCGCACATTACCGCTTGATTTAACTCTATTTAGAGCTTGATCGGCTAATGCTTTGGTTTGCTTTTGCTGAGTTTCGACTTGTTTAAGGACTTGTTTATAATGGGTTTCTAGGGCATTTTTCTGTTCTTCCCAGAGTTTTGATCGTTCGTCATTAACATTCTTAAGAGATTCTATTTCCTTAATTCTGTTTTCGTCTATTTCTTTTATTGCTCGAGACTGTCTCTCGACAATTTCTTGTAATTCTCGTAGTTTTTCATCTGCCTCAGAAAGAGTTTGAATTACAACGGCAACTTGTTCATTCAAAAGAACGACGACTTGAGACCACGTTAAACTTCCATTTGGTTGTTTTCCGACAAATTTACCATTTTTTAATTGATGATAAACGCAGTGTATATAATTCGTTCTTGATTCTTCGTCATTTTTCAATTTTTCCTGAAGTTTTTTGAATTCACTTAGTAAGCTTTCTCTCTGCTCTCTTTCTTTAGACAGTCCATTTTTGGCAGATTTTAAATCCGTTCTTAATTTAGCCAAAAAGGTTTCCTTGTCTGTGTAATCCGTTTTACATTTTTTAAGCTCTTTACTAGCAGCTACTTGAGCCTGCTTTGTATTCTCTAGGGATCTCTCTTTTGCATGGTAAAGCTGTTTAAAATGTTCTTTTTCCCTCTTTTCTTTACTAATATTCTCTTTAGCAGCTGAACTCTGTTGTAATATTAATCCTTATACTAATAATGTTTTACAGAAGATCATGTAGACATACCTCTTCACTTAGCTCTTTTACTTTCTTTTTATACTCCTGTAGCACTTTACGGACGCCATTGACGCAGTTAGATCCAGAATAAGTGACGCTATCTGTTATTAAAAACAGTTCTTCTATAAATAGACGAAAGACAGCATTGCAAATGACATACTTTTTAAAACCTTTCTCCTTTGAGAATCTTGAAGCTGATAACCATTCAGTAAGCCTTCAATTTCTGCTATATTCGATTCATAATTTCGCTTCAGATCAGTTTGAGTTTGTTTGGCCTGTTGAAACATTGACAGTTAGATAAGTTTTTGGCCAGATATTTTTTGATTAACCTCATTTAATTCTTTTTTTAATTGGTCTATATGAGTTTGATGTAATTCTAATTGACCACAAAGTTTGGTCATAACTGATTTTTTCTCTCCATGCTCCTCCTTTAGTTGTTTCTTCAGCGTTTTAAAATCTGCTTGAAGTCTATAAACGTTTTATGTATAAATATTTTCATCAATAGAAAATGGATAATATATTTATAAAAAAAACTGTTACTGATTATATTTGTGGCGAATATCGTGAGACGTTTGTTTTTCCTCCTCGAATTGGCTTTGAATATTTCTATATATACGTTTTAATTCATTAAATAGTTGAATTTTTTTATAAGAATGTTTAAATACTTACAGTAATTGCTTATTCAGTTTATCAGTGGTTTCTATGGATTCTATTTTCGATGTTCTTTCAACTTCCATACTTCCGGTTAGATCTTTAATCTTCAACTAAATTTGAAATCACACTTCCTAAAGATGATTATTTCAGGATTTCATGACTTACTTGAAGAACTTCTGCATTAAATTTACTTTCCAAGTGGGCAGCTCTTTCAGATTCCAACTGATCTTCCAGGTGTTTAACTCTCTCCTGAGATATCTAATCGAAATTTTCGAATCATGACTAAATTTGTATACGCGAAATAAAGAAAACTGTTTACATCATATTGAACAATCATATTTTGTTCTTTTTCGCGAATGTGATTCAATTCTTCAAAATTATCGCGAATAACGTCAGCTTGCTGTTTCTTTTCTATTTGAATTCCTTTCAATCGTTCACTTAAAATTTTGACTTGCCTTGAAGAAGAAATAAAAAATAAATTGTTAATGATTAAATGCATAAATTGACTTACGAATCTCTGTCTTCGAACTCGACTTTTAACTTATCTCTCTCCCTTTCAAGCTTTGAGTTTGTTGATACCAAATCGGACAATCTAGCTTCCTAAGCAGAGGAATTCACTAATAAATATTAATATAAACAAGCTATTAATTTAAAACTACAAACTTGATCTTTTAGAGCTTTCATGTGTCGTTCTGCCTCTTTTCTCGCTTCTCCTTTACTATTGTTAAGATCCCCATATAGTTTCTCTATCTCTGTTGACATATCTGTCATTCTCTCTGTTTTACATAATAAATACCAATTAAATTCATACTCTAAGATATAAGAAAGATATTGTATTACTTTGCATATTCTCATTAAGTTCTGTTAGAACTTTTTCCTTATCAACGTTAGCTCTCTTTTCATTGTTTAAATCTCTCATCAGCTTGGTCATTTCATATTCAGAGCTCTGTCTGGTTGCTTCGCTTTTTTCAAGCTGTGCCCGAATCTTTGCAACGTCATTTAAAGCATCCCCCAACTAGAAAAGAGTTTTTATTTGATTTTTATAAAGTTTATAACTTTACAACAAATTATGAATATTATGCTTAAAAATAAATTTACCTCTTCATTATTCTTAGAAAATGTATCTACTCTTTCTCTTTCCAGATCGTTACATTTCTTACGCCATGTCGTAACTTTTTGATGTAAATTAGCAATTTCCTCTTGTAAATCCCTGACATGAGATTTTAGAGAGCGATTCTCCGCTTTAATTGTTCCGCTGCTGATGCTAAGATTCAGCGCGTCAATAGAGTATAAACTTGCTAAGCTTGTATCCTAAAATAACACAAGAAAAGTATGTCATAGACCTAAAGGAAGATTCAACGAACTGTTTGCAAAGTAGAAGACATGTATGATACCCCTTCCTTCTCATTTTCCTCGGGTCTTTCGAAATTGTTCATCTCAACTGAGTTTAAATGGGCGATAACGCAGCGTTATTAGGGTGAACCCGTTCTAACTTGTTCAAGCTGTAAATCAGGTGTCTTTATCAATAATTTGAAAGTAAAGGAATTTTGTTGTCAAGAAAAGGATGCATGCAAAACGTACTTTTCATCCGCTTGTGTTTTAAGGTGGGAGCAAGTGCTTCGCTATCAAATTTAAACAAAGAAATAAATAGGAGCCAAAAGTTAGGTCACGTGATTGTCGGCAAAGATTGTGTGCTTCGCGATAATAAGGGAATGTGGAATGTTCCGAAAAATTAGACTGGTTCAAGCTCAGGAGATAGGGTGATATGAAAAACCCTTAATTAAGTACTTTAAAATAATGCAACGACAAAACATTTCCAAATGACATATAAGTAATGATAATTAATTTTACTTAATTGAACTTTTACACTTTTCACTGGGACGTAGTCTGGATTTTAAATATATTTATTTAAAATTTAAATTTTGCACTTTATATTTTAATAAAATGAATTTAAAATTAATTAACTTTATCTTACTCTTAATCTTGGACCTTCTAGGAATAAGTAGATCTATAAATTATATTGAATTCCTTGAAGAAGAAAATAATAGAAGGAATCGAGCCAAAAACCCAGTAAGAGTTTACAAATCAGCTAATAAATTTTTATTTTAGAGTTTAATCAGTATTTTGGAGATGACTTCAGAATTCGTTACTATTTTTGCGACCCAGAAGGCTCAGATATAACAAATTCTAACAATCTATGCAAACCTTCCTTTAACGATCTACCAAGCGCCAATTATGAAACGCAAATTTACAAAATGTGTATATCTTCCAAGAGTTCAGTTAGATCCTTAGCAGGGCGAAATAAGTCGTGCGGAGAAAATGAGCTAGAACAGTACGAATCAGCTGATGGATTTATAGTTTTGCGTAGGTTTGGTGAGGATTGCTCTAAAAATTTGACATCAAAAGCTATTTGTGGATACGCTCATCTTCGATGGTTGGGAAGCCTGGCGGGAATATGTGCATCAGGCAGCAAATTAAATGATGATGATACTGCTGGTGCAATATGTCGCTCGCTTCATTCATCTAAGAGCTCTTGGACAAAGAAACCTTTCCTACGAAGTGCCATCGGAATCAACCATTTTCGTTACAACTTTAGAATGTCTAGTCGGCACTACCTTGAATTGATGAGAATACCAAGATCTAAAACTTGCAATAGAAAATCAGCACTTTTTGTATCATGCGATGATCATAAAGAATATCCAGATATGCATATTAATATTTTCGATTACAGTATGCAATTCTATCGACCTGGAGAGTATTTTTCCTGGAGATATTGCGGGCCTACACAACTAATATATGATTATGTTATTGGGAGAAATCCTCGAGATTCCTATGATAGTTCAATGACGATTAAACAGTGCAGCTCCAGTTGTGCTTCGGATGATATGTGCAAAGCTTTTCTTTTCGTTGGTTCTATATTGCCGATGGGTAGGGGAGTGTGTTATAGAACTAATCATCACTGTCCAGATATTTTAGATTTAGACTCTGATGGCTTCAGGAAGCCTCTACCTATTTACAGCTATTTGGCACCTGGACAGTATGTATATAAAAAAACTGCTAGATTTTGTGGGGATTATTCTTCGAGATATATAAGATATTATCATGATGCTATATCAGAAAGTTGCCTAGTTGTCTTACCAAGTGTAACTTATCAAAATGGTATAAAAGAATGCAATCATTTAAACATGAGTCTTATTATGCTTAATAAAAACCTACTCAACTACATTTCAACATTTTTCTCAGAAGGAGAATATATTTGGGTGGGAGCAACAAGAGTTGGCAGTGGCTATTATTGGGAGAATACTTATGATAAGATGAAAGGAAGACGAGGTAATAAAATCGACTCTCTCACATTTCCCATTCAATCTTTAGACAATGGAAACTGTTTTTCAACACACCTTCTTTATAAGAATGATACGAGACATAGAAATAGATATCAGAAAACAAAATTTGCAAATTTTTCAAATATTACAACATGTAAAACTAGGCTTACAGCAATTTGTTATAGGCCTCGCTTTGGATGGGAACAAAGCGCTCTATTTAAACTATTTTCAAGAGAAATAAAAGAGAAACAGAGTTATGTAAAGTATTTAAGTGTTGTTGTAGTATATATATTTACAAATATATTAACTAAAATATATTCTAGCTTCAATTCTCCGATTTGGGAAAGAGTTGCTCTGAAAATTCATGCTATCCCCCTTACAACGAAATTCCTTCTAGTAAAAACACTAATGAGGTTAAAAAGTCTTTAATATCTTCGTCAAGTGAAGGAATAACACAGCTTAACTCAATAGATCATCTTCTAAGTTTAAAACAATACAGCTCATTTAATTGTAGTATGATACAGTTTGAGGGAGGTAATGAAGATATATTTTGCGGTATGCTTAATGTTAAGTGGAAAGGTATGTGGAGTCCTATTTGTTTAACTCTACCTACCGGAGCCGAAAATATTGATTTGAAAACTAAATCAGTTGTTGAAAGTATATGTTATTCTTTTGGTTTATCTTACAAACATTTTTTAAATGTTGTTATACCGAGAAAGTTTCGTAAATTTACGTTAAACTTAGATTTAGATATTTTTTCTAAAGATTATGCTTCAGCTGCTCATTTCTTTCAACATAAAGGAATAAAAAGAAGATCGAATTGTTTTAAGAATTTGGGAATTCAAATTTGGTGCTCGTTCAAAGATTCTCGTATTATTCCTAGAAACTTATATCAGCATTTGGAAAGAAGCCAATTCGGCGAATACAATTATTATACTTTCGAAATCTACAAACCTGGTAAATTGAAACTATCAGACCGAACTTGTAAACATTTCAGTCTATTAGAAGATTTAAGTCAAATAAGAAAGACAGTGCAGTCTGTTGACGAATGTGCAAAGGAGTGTACAAAATTCTCGGACTGTCGAAGTTTTCTGGTTGTGTTTGTAGAAAATCGAATTCGATGTAGGATTCCTCAGCGGAGTTGTGATGATGATAAAAGTGATAGAATACGATATATACCACCAGGCGTATTTATATATATTAAAACTTATAGATTTTGCAGAAGAGCAACTGATTTGGCTGAAAAGAGTTATAAGTTTGACAAAGAAAATGGTTGGTGTCTTCTTCTTGAAGAGAATCTAGACTATAAAGAATCATTGAAGTTTTGTAAAACTAATGAAATGAACGTGTTACGGCAAATGAGTTTTTCACTAGCAGAAGAATTAAACGGCAAGAACATATGGGTAGCGGTTAAAGTGATTAACGGTCAATTCTTTTACGACAGCAATTTTAATAAAAAGCTAAGAAGAGTTCAGGGTATTAATTTACTGGGAAATAGAGATACAAAAGATAAAGATTGTTTTATTAGATCGTCTTCTTCTACTACCTTGATAAAGAGAACAAACTGCACAGAAAAAAATACTGTTGTATGTTATCGACCTCTTTTTGGAGATTGGTCAGTTTGGTCAGAATGGTCAGAGTGTAGTTGTCAGAATGATACAGATTCTAATCTTAGGTTTAGAACACGTGAATATAATGATCCACCGCCATATCCCTTGTTCTTCACAGGTTCGAGAATAGAAAAACAAAATATGGCTTGTTTAAATTTAAATATTGATAATACCGCAAAAATGAATTTGGTGGATTCGACAATAAAAGACATTTGTCATAAAAAAACAGCTTCAATATATATAAGAAAGCAAAAAGACGTAATAACGGAACAAGATTGCATAAATACATGTTTAAAACTTAAAAATTGCACTGAAGCTGTTCTCAAAGACACTGAGGAAGGTAGAATATGTTTTACCTCTAGCAAACCTTGCGCATTCGATATGACAGATTCAACAATATATAGAAAATCCAATGGCGTATGTTCACCTTCTTTTGGTGACGGTTCGAATAATTTATGCTCACTAAAAAGGCCTACTCTATTACAAAATAACAATACTGGAATTTGCTTGGCAAATATTGGTACTTTAAATAAAACAGCAGCTATTGAGTCTTGTAAAAGAATAAATATGCAACTAATTAAAATATCAGATGAAATAAGTCAATTAGAGCTTCCCCGATATATTTATGATACATTTGGAGAATTGGAAAGTTGGACATCAATTAAAATATTCTATAAAAATTTGTTAGTTTGGGATAATATGGTATGGTACGATGACCACAAACTTCGCAAGAAACTTAACTCTAAAGATGGAAATTGTGTGACTGTAGTATTCAAGAAGAACAATAGTTATAAGTTAAGCAGAACGAATTGCCATGAGAAGAAACAATCAATCTGTTGGAGGCCCTATAAAGGCTTTTGGACAACATGGACAGGTTGGTCATATTGCGGAACGCGGAACAAAACTAAAGAAACTTTGGAAGCTTGTAAAGAAATTTCTAAAAACGAATATGTTGTATTGTCATTAGGCCTTCAAGTAAGGAAGCGATATTGTCAATCCCCTCCTCCAGTAAGGCGAGAATTAGCTTGCTCTGGAAAATCTTTTGATTATAGATATTACCGAGGGCCTATTTTTAATATATTATTGTCTTTAACAATTATTTCCTGCTTAATTTTGTTTAGTATGACTTGGTGTTTTAGCTTATGGTTGTTAAGAAGATTAAAGCGTCGTTTGCTTAAAGTAAAGCTTGAAAGACAAATAGCTATTCTTACAGCTAGAGAGGATTTCGTAAATAAATCACTATAATGAATCACTAAAACAAATATTCTAAATTTTAATGTTATCTTCTTTGAAAAAAAATTTTAGTTTAAATTCATCAAAACGAGAAAAAAGCTTTAAAAATTAGTTTAATATATTAATATATAAAGTACAAATATTCGTTTATTTCCATAAGAGGAAACAATTTATGTTAAAAACATCTACACGCAAGACGTGTCAAAAAATTCAGAAAACGAAAGGAAAAGAAAATCCTTTACAAAAAGATTTAAGATTTTATAAATCATAAAAATTAATACACATAACTGTCCCCTAAAAAATATTGAGAACAACAAAGCTCTTTTTGCAGTACTGGAGCTATTCGTTTATTTTGTTGTCAGTGGACACTCAACTCTTTCATAAGGAATATTTTTCGCTTTTCCACCAGTTTTTATAGATTAGACTCAGCTACGTGTAATCATGAAAATTTCCTTATTACGCCGGGAAACTATTATAATTTTAACTGTTCTCACAACAACCTTCTTACCATTTCATCACGCTGATTCAAGTCACACAATCAGTGGTAAGCAATTACAGAAAACGACTAAAAAATTAGTTCAAATGCTCTATATAAAAACAACAAAAATGGTATGTAACAAAATTTGAGGAAAAAATAAAAATCTTTTTGCCAGCATTCATTTCAACAAAACAAACTTAAATATATTTGTAATAATTTTAGGAAAAAATAAATTTAGCATATATTCATTTTTCTTCAACAATTGACAATATGAATATCTTTATGTTTACTTTTTAAAGGTCCTGATCAACCAAAAGAAACAGAAAAAGGTTCTGATCAACCAAAAGTAGGAACAGGTTTTGATAAACCAAAAGAAGCAGAAAAAGGTTCTGATCAACCAAAAGTAGGAACAGGTTCTGATCAACCAAAAGAAGCAGAAAAAGGTTCTGATCAACCAAAAGAAACAGAAAAAGGTCCTGATCAACCAAAAGTAGGCACAGGTTTTGATCAACCAAAAGAAGCAGAAAAAGGTTCTGATCAACCAAAAGTAGGAACAGGTTCTGATCAACCAAAAGAAACAGAAAAAGGTTCTGATCAACCAAAAGAAACAGAAAAAGGTCCTGATCAACCAAAAGTAGGTGATCAACCAAAAGAAACAGAAAAAGGTTCTGATCAACCAAAAGAAACAGAAAAAGGTCCTGATCAACCAAAAGTAGGTGATCAACCAAAAGAAACAGAAAAAGGTTCTGATCAACCAAAAGAAACAGAAAAAGGTTCTGATCAACCAAAAGAAACAGAAAAAGGTCCTGATCTACCAAAAGTAGGAACAGGTTCTGATCAACCAAAAGAAACAGAAAAAGGTCCTGATCTACCAAAAGTAGGAACAGGTTTTGATCAACCAAAAGAAGCAGAAAAAGGTTCTGATCAACCAAAAGTAGGAACAGGTTCTGATCAACCAAAAGAAGCAGAAAAAGGTTCTGATCAACCAAAAGAAACAGAAAAAGGTTCTGATCAACCAAAAGTAGGAACAGGTTCTGATCAACCAAAAGAAACAGAAAAAGGTCCTGATCTACCAAAAGTAGGAACAGGTTTTGATCAACCAAAAGAAGCAGAAAAAGGTTCTGATCAACCAAAAGTAGGAACAGGTTCTGATCAACCAAAAGAAGCAGAAAAAGGTTCTGATCAACCAAAATTAGGTACAGGTTCTGATCAACCAAAAGAAACAGAAAAAGGTTCTGATCAACCAAAAGTAGGAACAGGTTTTGATCAACCAAAAGAAACAGAAAAAGGTTCTGATCAACCAAAAGTAGGAACAGGTTTTGATCAACCAAAAGAAACAGAAAAAGGTCCTGATCAACCAAAAGTAGGTGATCAACCAAAAGAAACAGAAAAAGGTTCTGATCAACCAAAAGAAACAGAAAAAGGTCCTGATCAACCAAAAGTAGGAACAGGTTTTGATCAACCAAAAGGAACAGAAAAAGGTCCTGATCAACCAAAAGTAGGTGATCAACCAAAAGAAACAGAAAAAGGTTCTGATCAACCAAAAGAAACAGAAAAAGATCATGATCAACCAAAAGGAACAGAAACAGGTTTTATATTTTTAAATACCATTCAATAAATATCATTTTAGATCGTGATTATTTAGTATCTACTTTTCATTTGCATAGATGGCCAACCAAAAGATATACCAAATCCTATTCCTGCAGAAAATTCAAAGATACCAGGTTTGATATATTTTTTTAAATGTTAAAAGAATTTTATAGATAAACTTTCCATGTTGCACGAGTGATTTTTATGTATTTGCCTCATTTAATTTTGTTTTTTTTGTGCATTAATTTTTTCATAGAAAACTACTTGAAAAAACCTACAGAAGATGTAGAAAAGGAAAGTTCCAGTAGGTTTATGGCATATCTGGTGACTGTTGTGGTACTAGCCATTTGTGGCTATATAACATATCATAATAGACGAAAAGTTTGTAAGAAAAGTACTTTTGTTCAATTTTAAATTGATAATGTTTCAGATCTTAGGGTTTATTATTGAAGGTAGAAAGCAATATAAAGGTAAAAGAAGCGAGTCAACTAGGTATCATAAATTAGAAGCAAATATGCAAGAAACTCTGGCTACACCCGGTCCGCCAAAAAGTGCTAAAGAATATGTCTATTGAATTTCCAAAAATAAGTTGAATTTTTAAGAGCACATCTTTTGTACCATTTGAGGTTTTTATTTTTTATATTTTGATTGCTCAATAGTATTTGAGCATTTCTTCAAATTAACTGATCTATTTACAAATATTTGATTTGCTTTTTTGTTCTATAAATTAAATACAACTGCTCGTTTTTTAAAAAATGTTCAAAATAAAAAGTTTGAAATTGCTTTATATTTGTAGACGGAGCTGCAATCATGTGAGCATGCGCACTATGTTTTTTTTCAGGTGTGACATAGTGAATTAAGCGAATCATACATGCAATAGAGATATACCGCTTTCACCCAAAACGTATAGAATGGTAGATAGTCTTGTACAGGTAAATAGATCCTAACGAATATAGGCAAAGGTGAGCTTCTGTTTATTATTGAGCCCTAGCGTTATCTTCTTGGTTGTTTTAAATTGGCATTGTGTATTATTGTATAATCAAGCCTTAAGGTTCCATAGAATGTGTAATACTAAAAAAATATAGTTGTTTATTTTGCCATTTAAAATTTAGCCCTGTAACATGATTTTGTTAAAATGTAGTTATACCGTTTGCTCATATAAAATATTCTGAGATTAATTGATTTGCATTCCTTTCCAATGACTTATCTTCCTTATCTGAGAAAAGTTTATGAAAAAAGTGTGTGCCAGCGCAAAGCACTTAGGGAATTCCCCATTACTCAAAAAAGCGTTAGAAATCATTGTTCTCACACCTTAGTCAATGACCAGAACATTCACAATATGTTCGTTGTTAAAATATACTAGAATTTTAAATACAACAATAAGGATTTATTTAAAGAAACTAAAGAACTTATTAACGGACACCGAATTATAATCTGTTTAAGAGCTTTATTTGCTCAATTGTATCTTATTGATAGAAATATTTATGCGTAAAGAATATCCTTGAATCTTGCAACGGTATGTAAAACATTCACTTTTTTAAAAATAGCTTTTATCTTCGATTATTAGCCAATATTAGTTATATTTCATACATTCTTTATGAAAGAGAATGTTTAATTTATTAATAGATATAAAAGTGTACTTTATATATCATCCTAACTATATCCCATTCTTGATTGGTTACGGAAAGACGCTCCATTATCAAAGCTTATCTGTGATAAGAATTCCTATCTCTTACCTGTCGGCCTAAGTGGCCTATTATTGGAATGCTATAGCAAACAGACGATCATTCTGACTTTATTCACCTAGAACAGTCTATATTTGCTTCAATTTCGAGTATTGCACGATTGATTCCCTCTACCAAATTATATGTTCGGTGTTCTTTTAGCAGTATCAGCTTTAATTCTTTCAATCTCTCTTTTCGCTTATAAACGGTATGGTCATAAAGTTCCTTCAGATCAAAAGATAGAAAACTCCAATTGGATTTCAAAAGAGACGAATCTAAATCAGGATGAATCAGTAAATGTCGAAAATACTGCAGAGATCTTAAGGTATAATAATAGAACAAACTGACTGGCCATAAAGAGTCATATTTTTATTAGGCAAGAGGGAAAATTCCCATTAACTACTTTATGTGAATTTATGGTAACTGTATCCTCCTTGTAGGAGATAATTGAAAGGACCACACCCCTTTGTGAATGTGTTTATTTGTTTAATCTTGTCCTTCTTAGTTAAATAACTTTATACTATATTTGTTAGATGTAAACTTTTCTGTCTTTCTTTTAAATAGACCTCAAGTCGACCGTTGGAAGCTAATACGAGAATCACTGAACAACAAGGAACTCTTTAATATCTCTTCAAATATGGGTGTCACCACCGTAATTAAAGATTATGGCTCTGATATCTTGGAGGCGATAAGGGAAAATGATTTGGAAAAGCTTAAATCAATATTTGAGAAAGAATTAAAGTCTGAACATAAAATACAAAAGTTGGTCATTGCTGATATCAAACATAGGCCGACTAAAAAATTCGCATGTCCTCTTATACTTGCCTCTCGACAAGAAGATCCAAGAATAATGGAATATTTCTTGAAAAAAGGAGTAGATCCAAATTACGTTCATCAAACAGTTTATAGCTCTAGACGACGAGAGAAACTTACCCCTTTACATATAAGTGTTGACTTAGGTCTTTATGCAACAGTAGAATTGTTACTGTTGGCGAGTGCAAACCCAAACATTGGTGATCATAATCGCGAGACCCCCTTACATATCGCCGTTAAGAAACCAGACCGAATTATGGCAAGAATGTTGCTTTCTAGAGGAGCTGATCCTCAGTTAACAGACTCTAAACAAAATGCTCCGTTACATACTGCTACTTTATATGGCCATTTGCAATTAGTTAGACTATTATTGCATCACAATGCAGACGTCTTTCAAAAAGGACAAGATGGAGCTATTGCTCCCTATATTGCAGCGAGAGAAGGCCATATTCATTTGTTACAGTTGTTTTCTGCCAGAGAAATTAGTTGTGTTAATATAAAATTGCCATGTTTCGGAGATAGGCGTGAAAAAACTCCTCTTCACATAACTGCCGAAAATGGACATAGAGAAGCCATGAAAGCTTTAATAGAACAATTTAACGCTGCCATAGATATAAATGATTCCCACGAAAATACTCCTCTACATTGTGTTGTATTAAATGAATGGTTACCCCAAAAAGGAATGCGGGATAAGGATGATTTTACTGCTTGTGCAAGAATTCTACTGAAACATAGAGTCGCAATTAACGATAAAAATATCCATGGAGAGACGGCTCTTCATTTAGCAGCTGCTAATCATTATCAAAGGATTGTGGAGATTTTATTAGCTCTGGGAGCAAACCCTTTTATTGAAAATTCTAAAGGGCAAAAACCTATCGATGTAACACCAAGGAACGATACAGTAACTCAACAACTGTTGAAAAATGCTATGCATTCTAGACCCCGAAATCCTGATCTTTCAAATTCTATGGATACTGTTAGACTACAGCAAATTCTTGGGGAATACAGTGTTGCTGAATCAGAGGTAGATTAAAAATTATTTTGACCAAATTTTTAATATAACTATTTTACAGACCCTTCCAAAAGAACTCATTTATCATTCAACACACTCGCCGAATTCAAAACGCCATCTTAATAAAACTCATGACACTTCTGCCTATATGGGCACTGAAGCTGAACATTATAATACTAGCCACTACGGCAGTAGACCTCATAATAGAATGTCAAATATGACAGCGGGAACATCTATAAATTCTATATTTGAGCAACCACAACAAAATAAGCCTAACAAAACTAGCACTATGAAAAGTGGCCCAAATGACGCGAAGCAAAGGGGAGGTTTAGATATTAGTCGAGAAAATGCAACTCAAACTTCGAATCTTCAGTTGCACGATGCATCAACAGGAACGGGTGCTGCATATGAACCACTAATGACCAGGTCAGAGACCAGATCAGAAAGACCTCAAAGATCGTTAAACAAACAGGAACTTGATAGAAGAGACGCGGAAGATAGAAAAAAGCGGGAATTAGAAGAAGAGTTAGCTAAGAGGCAAGATAGATTAATTCTTCTTATGAAAGAGGAAGAAGAAGAAAAGCAAAAAATTGAGGAAAAATTAAAGAGATTGGAGGAAGAAAAAGAAAGAGAAAAACTTCGAGCTGAAGAGACACTCCGAAGGAGGAGACAAGAAGAAGAGGAATTGCGAAGATTGGAAGAGGAAGAAAGATTAAGACAACAAGAAGAGGAAATTAAAAGACTAGAAGAAGAGAAAGCTAAAAGAAAACAAGAATTAGAAAGAATAAAGAGAGAAGAGCAACGTATAAGATACGAACAGGAACAACAACGTTTAAAACTTGAACAAGAAGATCGAGAAAGAGAGGCGGCTAAAGAAGCTGACAAACAAAGAGAAAAGAAGAAAAAGAAAGAAGAAGTTCAAAAGACAAGGAGACTGAATGCAGGCATTACTGAGCAAGTTGAAGAACAGCTGAAACTTCAAGGTTATAAACCATATGTAGATTCAAAAGGGCGAGTTTTCTTATTAGATATGAATGGAAAAGTTGTTCTTGATGGCGAAGGTCGTCCAATGAATCTCCAAATAACACCACCTCAGCAAGAAACAGTTACGATCATTCAGGGAGTTGATATCTTTGATCGTCCTATTTTTATAACGCACACTGGAAAATTAATTGCAACAAATGCTAATGGTCAACCCATAATTGATCCTAGTGGTAAACCAGTTTTAGCCTCCTCGCAGCCTCTTGCAAGTACGACTATTGGGTACAGACCTTTATTAGATCAAAATGGAGAACAGGTTTTTGATGCTGACAAAAAGCCGCTATTCTTAGATGCAAATGGCCTTGTCATTCTGCCATCTGCTGGAGTATATAATGGAAACGATGCTGACAGTTTTTACAGTGCTGACTTTACCAATGCATCGTTTCGATCTTTTGATACTTCTATAACACAATCTGAGGAGCCAAATCAGCAGGTGAGCGATGCTGTCCTCCAAACAGTAAAAGATTATACTGGTTCTACTCCAAAAACGCCGACTCCCCGATACGTATCTCACCCGTCTACTCCTCCAAGAACTGAAGCTGTGACACCTTTATGCAAAACTAAAGCTGATGATAGTATCAGAGTAGAAGATGGTTCTACCTCCCCTGATCTCACTCCTAATGTTAGTCTTCGAAATGCCGTTCAGCGACCTAGGGCAGCTGCAAGAAAGCATAGGCCTGATGAAGTTTGGACAGTGAATAATCCGTCTTCCAAAGCAGGTGAGCATAATAACGCGTGGCCACAAAGGCTTGTTTCGACCGATAACCGAACTCCAACAGGTTACGTTATCACGAGAGCCGTAAGTAGCGATTCAACGGCCTCAAGACGCTCTATTGTTAGCGAATCGTCTGAAGCGGAGACAGTTGTCGAAAAACAGGATAACGATGTAGTACAAACTGTTACTAAAGAATCGTCTCAGTTAGGTTTTGCTGAATTTATCGAAGTGGTATCTAGTAGTTCTTCGTCCACCGAAGATATAAAAACTGACGTCGGCGAAGACAATCAAAGAGAACCCAGTGGGCAAGGACAGAGACAACATTATTTGGAACAACAGTATAGGGAGAAGGAGGAGGAAAAGGAGGAAATGTTGACATTGAGTGAAAACTTAGGAATGCGGCTGGAAATTAAAGGTAGCAATGACTTACCGAATATTTCAGCAGATGATGAGGTTCGCTTGATAACATCTCAAGTCGCTAAGTTTTCAAATGAGAAAAGTGTAATTTCGCCTGTTGCGTGTAGTTCACCGACAGAGGATATGGAAGTTCGCGAATTATTATCTAGAAGTCCGCGTGGCAAAAAACGTGTAATCGTTACACCCGAAAGCATTCATAACCTTTCGTCCTCTTCATCATCAACAGCCCCAATTTCGAATATTTCTGATATAAAGGCTAGAATGCATGATAGAGACATCGCGAGACGAGAATTCTTCTCTGTACCACCCCTCAATATTGAATCTGGTGGAGAGCTTTCAGAGAACGAAATATCTAGATATAGCGTTTTCTCCGATAATCCTCCGACTCCTCCTCCGATTATTTCGCAAACTGTTCGTGCAAAGTCCACATCAGATTTGTACGTTTCGCCCTATGCACGTCGAGCGGCTAATCGCCGTCTTCTTTTGTCCACCGCCGTACCCAAACCATATAAATCATTCGGTAAAGTTGATGTTAACACTGATGCTTTAAAAGAGTTTGTCTCTATACCCAGGAGCGAACATGGCTCCACAGAAATTCACAAATCCCAAATGGATTCAATTAGTGAGGTTTTAGGAGGCGAGGAGTTTACTTTTGGACTAATAATAAAACCAAGAGAGGATGGTAGTTTAATTGTAAAGGAGGAAAATGAATCAATATCAGGAGCAAAATCAACTCCGTCACTCAATTTTGACGAACCTAGACCCAACATACCTACTATGAGTTTAGATACTGACTTTGAAAAACTGTTAGCTGAGTATAAAACAAACAAGGGTAAACCAATTCAAATAAAGGAAACAAAACTAACTCAAAGAGAAACATTTATCTTAGCGAAATCGGAAAATATTGAGGCAGCTGATCAAATTAAAGTCAAAGAACAGCTAGCTAAACAAGATGAGCAAATAGTTTCATCAGAGTCATCAAGAAAACTTAAGGAAAGAGTAAACATTGCATCTGTACGAGATAAAATAGGGCTCTACGAATCTCATACAGCTAAAGAAATTCAGGATATTGTAACGGAAAGTGAAAGTGAGGCAGAATTTGGCGAGGAAGGGGTTCTTCAGACGGAAGAGGTTAAAAATAAATTAGAGGCTCTTGGATTTAAATTAACAGAATTGGAAGATGGGTCACCAAAAAGACGGAGGAAAATTGAAGTATTAAGGGAACAAACCAGTGTAAAAGTAGACAGACCCCATAATATTGATGAGACATCTATAAGTTTGAAAGCTGACCCATCGGAAAGATCTTACGATCTTAGCAGTAGCGAAGAATATGAACCGGAAATTCCTCAAGGTGTTACACTTGAGGGCTTAAACTACCTTGAAACTTCGGTTGACGATCCATCTTCTATGGTATTAAAAAAGAGCTCCTCCTCTTTAGACAAAGTCGAGGATGTCATTCCGATTTCTAGGTCTCCAATAAGAAGCTCTAGACATTCTGTAAACTCTGATTTAGAAGGTAGTACACAAAAACGTTCTTCGTCGGTCCCTGTCCTTGATGAGAGTGACGATGAAGTACTTATAGATAACGAACCGTCACTGCGTGATAGGTCACAATCTAATCCTTACATACTAGAAAGCAAAGACGATAAAAATAAAAGTCAACATTGGTACGGAACGAAAAACAAAGACTTTGTCACAGATGTTGATGAAATCTTGACCGTTGAACGAAGTGCAGGTGAAATTTTATCTATAAAGATGCATACAGAGACAGACTTAGATCAAGCATCGTTGAATCCTGTACAAAGAATAGATACACCAAAAGAAACTGATTTACGTCACATGGAAACAAATATTGATGATTATGAAGAATCAAAACCAAATTACTTACAACGTGAAATACAAATGCAAGAAAAATCAAAACCACAACCACAGGATTCTTCTCAAACAGCAATTAAAGGTCACAATCAAGGTTTACAAGGGAATACAAACGTAAATATTTATGAACAGTTCGGTCAACCACATACTCAATATTCTTCGACAGAAGCATACGCTGGAATTGAGACAAATATAGATGATTTTAATGAACCTCAAAGAGTTTTATCTATAACTGAAATAGATAGAAATTCAAATCAATTACTAGAAATTCAGGCCGATAAGTTAACAATATCTGAGACTAAAGACAATAGTAATAAATCTACTGACAATTCAAGTAACTCCTCACTTAATATTGACGAAAGGTTGGATAGATTAGAAACAAATATCGATGATATCGCTCAAGAAAATATAGAACCGGCTCTAAGAAGTGAAAATAAAGTGAAAGGAGAAAATTTGCAACCAATCTTGGAATCAGGTTTTGTCCACGAGACAAATCTTGACGATATGCCTAGTTCCAAAATAACTGTTTCAGAACAACAAACTGAAAAGATTGCTGAAGGACTTGGCCTAGTTATGACAAATATTGATGAATATTCTGAAGAGCCTCGATCAGGAAAAAGAGCTGTTCAAAAGCTTTCAGAACAGCCTATTGGACATCATCCACAAGAAACGAATATCGATAACTGGCAAAGTAATTCGTCAAGACCAGAGGATGATTCTTCAAACCTTCAACCAAAAAGTCATATTGAAACTGATATCGACGATCTTTCAACTGTTTTCGATAAGGAACCGAGGTCTGGTCGAAGACATGATCCTCCAGTTAGCTCAATGCCAATAGATGAAAGTGCTCAGAAACATATGGAGACCAATATTGATGATTTTCCCACGAATATTTCTTCATCGTCAGAATTATCTCAAAACGTTCCAAGAGCTCAGCAAAGAGTTTCTCATGAAGATACTGAGAAAAATAAAGGATTCGGACAGCTACCTGAGGAACTTTTGAAAGAACCAAAATCTGGTAGAACGCCTGATAAGATAAAAGAGCCTGACACACGCACAAAGGTTTTAGAAGAAACCAATATTGATAACTTGCCTATCAATGAAAATAAACCTAAAGCGACTGAATCTGATTACCATGAAGAAGAGCAAAGAAAACCATTTTTAATGACTGATATTGACGATCCAACGATGGTTTTTTCCAGAGAACCAAGGTCAGGAAGAAATCCTGAACTATATGCTGGGGAAGCTGAACAACAAAATGTGAAAACACATACAGTAGAAACTGACATAGACAATGCTCCTATTGAGATGGTGGTCAGTGAAACGAAACCTGTCAGTGGTGATGTTAAGAAGCCATTAATTGACGACAGAGCTTCAGAAATGAAAAAAATAGGTTTTGAAACTAATATTGATGACTTTGAAGAAAATAGGCTTTTGAAGGACGAACAAGCTGCTCAAGACTCACCACTAAGGCCAGATACTAGAACGAGCCACTTAGAAACAAATATTGATGACATTCCAAAATATCAATCTGATGCAGTTGAAAAAGATCAAACATTTCCTAAAACTGCTCAGAACAATCCTATACTTGCAACTTCAGTAGCAGCTGCAGTTGGAGGTATAGCATATCAATCAGCGGCTGAACCATGTACGGAAACAAATCTAGATGATGAAATACAATTGATTAGTAAAAGTGGAGAAACAAGTGAGGAGGACGAGAAAGAACTTGATAAGCGCATAGAAGTTGCCCCAATTGAACCTGACCAATCATCTTCAGATAGTTCGTCCTCGTCTTCTGTTAGTAGTGATGGTGAGGTTGAATACAAGCTAAATGACTTCTCCGAGGAGCCTGGTAGCAAGAGGCCTAGAAACTTAAAACTGAGTATTGTTGAAGAGGAATCAGATGACGAAGTTAACTCTTCAGAGGAATTAAATATCCCTGCTCCGGAGCAAATTATGAGGCCAACATCTAAAAACAAAAGAAAGCGTGCACCCCTTTCACCCCTTTCTCCTCCACTACCCAATTGTCCTCCTCCTCCGGATCAGCAGAGGTCCTCATTTTATATTGTACCAGATAGCCCAAAATCCACCGTACCTGGTAGGCCCAAATCTATCATTGCTCAATCTCCAATGTCTCCTACTATTTATGAGGCTGAGGAGCCATCAGAATCAATCGAAAACATTCCTCGTAAAATTGACGATAGGAGAGCACTACCTCTTCAATCCTCATCACCTGCAAGTGAATCTCCGCCCAGCCTACAAAGGAATGCAATTCCCTCTCAAATATCTCCGATAGGTCAGAAAACTGGCAGTCCAAAGAGACGACCTAGAGATCCACCCCCACTTCCACCTCAGGCGATAAGTTCTCCAACAAAGCTTGAGAAAGAACAGCTTGTTGAACTGTTTCCAAGGGAATCGGATTCAACATTCGCTATGCAAAGTGAAGAGCCTCTTTTACAGACCGGTCAAATACATGAACAATATCCACCAACTGAAGGATTCAGCAAGCCCAAAGAATATGAGTCCAAAACCATATATAGTGATTCTGCTAGACCTGAATCGCTTATTGAACCTCCGATAATGCCTCCATCTCCCACAGAGGATCAACAATGGCAATTAGAGCAGCTACGCAGAGCTAAAGAGGAATCGACCAATCAAACACCTCCTAAGCCGACTGGCGAAGCCCGTAAACCAGTACCCTTGACGTTTGTTAGAGGAGTTTATAGACCAACTGAAGTTAAATTCGTACCGGGCCAAATAAATCCTAAATCAGATACGTCACCAGCTGCTGATGAGGTATATGACTTGCCTATAAGATCCCCTAGAGCTTACGTGGAGAGTGACAGCCACGTAGTGAGCGCGCTTTGGTCGAGTGCTATAAACACAAATCCAGAAACGGTTTATGCGAAAAAATCCGAGCCACAAGACAAAAAAACATACGAACAATTTGCTCAAGAAGATACTGATATTATGAAGACGAATGAGCGTAAAGGATTTTTTAAAGGATTTCCATCACTAACTAGGAAATCAAAAGCAAAATCAGATGATGAAGGAATAGTTACCAGAGGATCTAAAACTGATGAGGAGATATTGTCAGATACAGACAGGGAGAAATCATGGGATGCCTCTAAAATGGCTGCTTTCTTTAAGGGGAGGAAGAGAAGCAAATCTAAAGATAGAGAAAGTGAAACTTTTGATGATACCGAACAATCTTTCGGACCTGACGACAGTCCAAAAAAGAAATCAATATTCAAATTCCCTTCTTTACGAAAGAAGAAAGATAGTAAATCTGAAGCACAGGATGTCCCTATATCTCCTGATGGTCAGCCTTACGGTATAGAAAAGACTGTTATGGGCTCTAGCGTTGAGCGATCTGATACAGTTAAAGAAGCAAAACGTAAAGCAGGTTTTCTGAGTTTCCTAAAAAGACGCAGCAGCGATGTTGTGTCACCAGAGAGGGAAGTCAAAAACTTTATTAATGAAAGGGGACAATTCGTCAATGAGAGAGGAATTCTTATTGATGATAGAGGACGGATGATAAATAACAGAGGACAACTTATAAATGATCAAGGACAATTGATCAATGATCAAGGACAGCTAATAAATGATCAAGGACAATTGATCGATGAGTACGGAAGACTAAAAACTGATCAAGGTCATCAATTTGAAAATTATGAAAGGTTCACAAACAATCAAGGATACCAAAGAAATTCTAGGAGCCGGTTAATAGATAACAGAGGAAGACTAGTCAACGAAAAGGGTCAGCTGATCAATGAAATAGGTCAAATAATTGATGAAAAGGGTAATATAATAGACCCTAGAATTCCAGAAACCGAACCCCATCATAGGGACAGAGGCCAATTATTTAATGAAAAAGGTCAGCTAGTTGATAGCTTCGGCAGGCTCATAAACGAGCAGGGACAACTGATCGACGGTTTCGGAAGACCAGTCGATGAAAGAGGTCACTTAATCAACAACCGAGGTCAATTAATAGATCACAATGGAAGATTGATCAATGAAAAAGGTCAATTGATTAACAAACTAGGTCAACTAATAAATGAAAAAGGTCAATTAGTAAATGAAAAAGGATTCCTAGTAGACGAACAAGGTCGCATGATAAATAACAGAGGTCAATTAATAAACGAAAGGGGCCAATTTGTTAATGAAAAAGGACAATTACTTAATGATTATGGTCAACCCGTAAATGATAAAGGTCAATTAATAGATGCATACGGAGAAGTTTTGCCCGTTGTGACTTTGTTAAGTGACGAAGATTTAAAAAGTACTTCACCAAAATTAAGAGTTAGAGAAACAGATATTGATTCCGATTTACCTACAAGTAATATTTCTGAGAGACCTTTAAGTAAAGATGATAATGAACAAATAACTGCAGAGAAAGAGACTCCAGCGTCTCTATACCATAAAATGCTAGCCAATTCATGGTCAAATACAAAGCCTGATCCTACACAAGTACGACAAATGCCAAAACAAACAAGAGGATCAACAGCCTCAAATCAATCAAGCAGTTAGTAAAATAATACCTAATTATCCCTAGATAATCTAAACTAGATTCTCACACTTGATTATGATTTACCTAGAGAATGATAGTTGACTAAAATCAAATATATATTATCATAAAACAATATTAAAAATAGAGCGAGAGTGAGAGAGAGAGCGAGAGAAAGAAAACTAATAAAGGTGCACTGAAACACGCCTTTTAAAGAGATTAAAAATCTTTTTGTGGCCACGTGTAAATCAATTTTTTATTATTTTTGTATTTTATTATATTATTTTATTTTCTCAATATCTTTGTTATTATTTTATCATCATTTAGTCTATTTGTATTATAGCAGTATACCTCTTTTTTACAATATTTGTGGCGGCATGAAGTGCTTCAGTACGCCTTTCGGATATTAATTTTTTATCAGTAACAAATTACATTAAATGATGATTGTTTTCTTTTTTTCTTACGAAATTATACTGAATTTATCATTTATTGTTTATTTTCTCACCTGCAGGATTATCTGAAAATGAGCCTGGTATGAATAGAAATTCAGACAGTTTATACGATGAATCGCAGCCCAGTGGAATTTACAGACAAAATTCAGGGAATCAATCAGGAAAATCTATTTTGAGACATCATGGACGATACGAAGATGGAGATATTGGAATGCGAAGTAGGCCTAATAGATTTGAAAGCGAAGGCGAAGCCGATACAGAAGGTTTTGATGAATCACGAGGTGACTTGGATCCTATTAATTCCCTCCCTAGGAGGCCGTTAATGCCTAGACGTATGGGCTTTCCTGAAAAACAACCTTCAACACCTCATACTAATGATACAACACCTCCAGTTTATATTGGAGATGAAAATCAAAAGCCTGCTGAGATAGATTACACAAAATTTGGTCTGGCAGCCAAACTATTTGCTGATAGAATTGGACCCCCTCCACCGATTGAAAAGTCAAAAACAATGTATATGACTATGGTTAATGACATTCCAGAGGACGTCAGATTGAACCGTCAATCGACGAGTTCAGAAGTTTTCATTCCAGCTAGATCAAGAATTCCAGCGGAAGTACTAAATGCGCCTAAAGTTGAACTTCCAGAACCAGACGACAATAAACTAACTCCGCAATGGGTAATTGTCCGAGGACGAGCAGTAAGACGTCGAAAGAAGAAAACGAGAAGAGGAAAGACAAAGATTGTTACTGAATTAGACCTTGCTGGAAGAAGAATCTTCTTCAAAGTTGGTTCAAACTGGCAAGATTTGGCTTACTCATTATTCGCTCAACGTCAACCTGAAGCTTCGACAAGGAGAATGATTCAAGAAATTCGCATGAAATGGTCCGGTTATTTGCCAAATCAGGTACAACAAATGATGAGACGTTGGTGGAAAGATAGAGGTCAGTACGCTACTATAGAAGCCTTGAAAGTCGGTTTGGACGCCTCTAAAATTCCATACTTAATGGAGCAATTCGAACACGATACCGGCACTACGACTTGTACTGACACGGAAACGGATGGCGAAGAATTGGCTTTATCGGAAATGAGTGACGTTGATGAAGATGTAAATAGACTTATCCAAGAATACGAAGTAAAATCATTAAATTCAAGTTTCGAATCGGGAGATTTCAATCTCAGTGTGGATAATCTATTAAGACCGTCATCACGCCATCAATCGAGAAATTCTAGCTTCTTCGATGAGAGTATCATAACTGAAGGTGGAACTAGAATTTCAAAACCTCATTTTGCTATTGATAAGCCCCAAAGTGCTGAGGTATGTATTATTTATAATTGAAATTAATGACCAACAAAGGATAATTTTATTCTTTTTTTTTACGTTTTAGTACCGGCACGAAAGTACAGTCTGATAATGTTTTAATAACCTGAAGAAAGTCTGGAATACACTCCTTTCTACTTGATCTTTTTCCACGAAGTGCTAATAAATGGTGTAAAAGTACTTTTTAAAAAAAAAAAACCAAAAACAAAATGTACAATCACTGTTAGTTTTAATTTCTTTTTCTCTGTTATTTTTTAAAAGCCATGTCTTGTTTCTTTTTTGGCTCTTTTGGCACAAGATTTACTTAAAAGATGTAAATAGTTTTATTATTAAAGGGAAGAAATTGTACTTTATATTTTAATCAACTTTAGAAATTCACATAAAAGAAAGAAATAACAAAAAAAACAAAACAATTGAGTAAGAAGAGTTTCATTTTAGTTTTATTCTTTGTCTTTTTTGTCCTCATTATCGTTTAATTTTGTTCTTATTAACAAAGATTTATCTTTTTTTAATACTATTTATTGTTAAGTTAATAATAAATTTATATAAGTACTTATAAATTTGCTTTTAAACTCTTGACAAGATTAGAAATATTATAAAATTCTTTATCTCTTCTACCTTCTTCAGTGTTTAAATAGGATTGGAAATATTGAATTGATTCTAAAATTAGATTTATTCCATCAACCTCTACATGCCCTTGACGATATAGCCAAAAGCTTGCTAAAGCGTAATTTTTCATCCAGAAAACTGGAAAAGGTTGCTTCCTTTCGTATTTTTTTATGTGATGGTTATATATCTAAAAATATATACAATACTCTTATCGACAGAATTTTTATATAGCAACTTGAATAGTGGCTATTTTTAACAGAATTATCTACCTTCCAACTTGAATAGTAGCCCTTCTCTTTCATTTCATTATGTTTTGACGTAGATGCAAAGTTGAAGAGGAAAATAGCAGCGTTAATTCTTCACAAAGAAAAAAATATAAAGATGAAAATATAAAGATTAAAAGAAGATATTATACTTTGCATCCCAAATTATCCTATTGGCTATATACTCCCATGATTTAGGATCGAATCTAAGTAATACATACAGTATATAGATTGTTTTAAATGAGTTTAATTAATTTTCAACAACAAACTTTGAATCGTACGAATATGGCCACGAATCGTATAGATATCCATATTTCTGAATGTAGGAGACAAGAGAAATATCATTGTCTTTTGGATAAAATTGGTGGCATACACCAATAGGTAGTAAAAAGAAAGACTTTTGATAGGATATCTCCTCCTGATGGGCTCCGATACAAACGTAGACACCTGGTGTAGTTTCTCTGTGTCATAGATAAAATCAATCATTAAAAATAGACACTTTAATTTTAACGCAACAATTACTTTTCAAAAATGTTCACTTTCAAAAATCTGTTCAATGTAAAAGTTGTCTCTGTGTCTCTAAGATGCCATTGTTCAGCAGGAAATTCTAAAGACTTGATTGTGTTTTTCAATCTCGGAACGCTCCAGTTATAGGTCATCAGCTATTTGTTTATATGAATTAAAGGGGAGGTAAAGAAAGTATTTGTGTAATCGTTCATAAACAATTAGAAAACAATAGGTAAATGAATTATTCCTACTTCCATATCTATAATTTTTAAATCAGGCCTATAATTTTCACATAACTGTAGATAAGGGATAGTTGTTGCGGATAGATCTCCGTGAGTAAAAATTGTTGAATTGTGAGGTATTGTATCCATCACTAGTTTAGCATAATCAGTAACAACTGATGTATTAGAGAAGTTGCAGAGGTCAAAATTTTTCTATTGAAGAAAATAGAAACGCTTATGAATATTCATTAACTAAAAGAATAAGATAGTAAAAAAATGTTTACTCCTTGCCAAAAGAGAAGTAATAGTATTGAAATCGCTTTAAATATATATATAATAGTATTATTTAAATACTTTTTGAAATATCTGTAATAACAAAAAAAGGTAAAATACACAAGTCTATATAAATATTAATATAACTACAAGATTAAATCTTTATATCCGGTTGCAACGAAGATAATTACTCCTATATCAGTTTGCATATAAAATCTTTCAATCTGTTGAAAAAGTTACATTAATATGAAAATATTTAATCAACATTTAAAAATAAGCAATTTCAACCAACCACGCCTAAGTACAAGTCATTTTCAACATCTAAATTAGCTCTCCATGAAAAGAATATCTGATATGTGAAAATCATGATAATTAACAATCCATCCGAGTTGAGCTTCCTGTCCTTTATACTTCTGTTGTTGTTGTTGTTTTTTTCAGTTTTAACCGTATTTCAATTATATATATTATATAATAATATAACAAACTTTCTAAGTGAAATAGATATACCAAGAATTCCTAAGAAGAAAAAAGGAGGTTTGGCATCTCTCCAGAAATGTATTACGTAATATCTAAAAAAAATTGCTGTTTTAAGTGCCATAAATAGTCTTACTTGAAGAGAGCAGACTTAAAACCCAACACCGTAATTATTAAATATACAATTAATGTTGTAATCGTTGAAATTCTCTTAATTAAACTAATAAAACTATGCTAATTAGTTGAAAGAAATAAAAATTATCGTATTAGTTAATTAATTAAAGAGGAAAATGTAATAATATTTTAAAATAGATTTGAAATGTCAAGGTTGTTTACTTTAAATGTTTTACAAGTGTTGCATCTTTTCCTTTTTTAGCCTATTTAACAGGAAGGAAGGATTTTACAATGGACTACGATATTACGAGCTAAGAAAAAAATATTTCATTCTACTTGCCAAACTAAAAGTACCATATTCATATCGGAATATATGAATTAAAAATCCTTTAATCGTTGAACAGTTGCCCCATGACCATCTGGCGTTACTTAAATAATCGCTTAATGGTAAATAAACGTATGGTAGTAGGCCTATAATCCCCCAAAGGCTAACAATAGTAAGTTCACCGACTGTAAACTGGAGAAAATGTAACGTTATATTTATAGTTCTATCTGTAATTAAAGGTATACTTTTAATTTTAAAAGTGTACTGAAGACCCAAAATCCAGCACAAGCAACATAAATAACAATAGTATGTTGATTGCATAATGAAAGTCCGCATATAAAAGCTCCAACTCTCGCAACCTATTGAAGAAGTATAGTATACACACTTATATACTGTATAAATGTATATAAAAATATTTATAAGGGGGCGAAGGACGGTGACAATAGTTGTTTATTCTTACTTGATATATTTCGTCTTTATCTTTTTTCAAATTGAATACAAATAAAGAATAGAATAGGATGCATACGAAGAAATTATTTAGAGCAAATACTTCAGCTGTTATAGACCATAACCAAGTTATACGGTTGAAAGAAAATAACAAAAAAGCAATAAAGCTTGAATAATAGCAGTTTGTTTTTCTGTTAAAAAAAACAGCTTGAATGTATATTAATATTAAACATTAACGTTCAAGTTATCCTTTTTGTTAAAAAGAAATATTCACCTCAACACTAAAAAAGTTAAAAGACTTGAGGCCGAAGCTGCTATTACAGCATTTAGGATATTGACCCTCCAGGCAGGATTACCGTAAGGTATTACTTTGTTTATAAAGTAACAAAGTAGTGTCATAAGAGGATAACCAGGCGGATGAGCGACCTTGAATAAGATACGTTTAATAAAAAAATTTGTGACAAAATTAGATGTAACAGATATTATTCACGTACTCCCAATTCGAAACCGCTCATTATGATATCACCTGAAATAATCAGTATATTTTATGTGTATTTATGAATTGTTTAGTGTCAGTATTAATCTAAAAAAAAAAGACTTCTAGAACGGTTAATAAGTTTAATTATATGTAATCAAGAATTTCATTCACATTATAGCTAGGTATGTGTATTATTTGCTAACGAATTTCAAATTTAATAACAATACAAGAAAAGAGATGTGTTGAAAAGAAATGTGCTGGAGAAAATATTGTGCAGTTTATCTCAAATCTAACCCGAATCTCCTCCTGGTATAGACGGATAAACAGTTCGTACATATACTGACAAAGCTATACAGAAGGAACCGATACTAAACAGCAGATGATTATTCCAATTTTCATCTTTATTGGTAATTCTTAAACTGTTTTATATACGAGCGATAATGCAAGTTAAACCAAGAAACAATTAAAAACTGACTCTTTTAATTTATCCTTGTTATGATCAGCTATTGTATGAGTTGTATTAATAACTTTACGTTTAACTCGAGCCATAATTATAGTTTATGTCTAACTCAGAATTCAATGATTTATCAATTCAAATTCGAATTGTTTTGTTCGAACAAGTTTTCTTTTTCGAACGCTTGTGCTACATTTCCGAAACTACGAAAATGTCTTGACGCCCAATAAGATCATGTTAAGGTCAATGTGAACTCTGCTCAAGGACGGAATTCGAATAGACAGCAACTCTACAGATATGCCGGAGGAAGGTGTAAGTAATTCTGTCAACGTTCAATTTGTGTTGGATAAAATTCTGCAACTAACAATAATTCATAAAACGTATTGAAAAATATCGGCAACTTTTAACTAGCAGCTTTTTAAACAATGAATACAAATATCGACACAGTTTCAGACCGAGAGAGGCTTTTGTTTTAAAAATTTGCACAACTTTAAAGTTTTTTTCTCCTACATTCGAACGTAACTATAGTTTTCGCGAGTAAGAAAAAAGATCTTTCGTATTGTTGCTTTCGTGAATATAAAATAGGTCTTCTGTCGGCCAATTTTATCAGAACATTCGGGTTTAACACGTTGTTGCTTTACCATGTTCAGATATGATTCGAACAATTTTTTTAACAATTACGGATATGTAATGTTTTTTTTTTAATTTTCTATTTAAATAAAGATTTAATTGAAAAATGTTCTTTTTTTCTTTTCTATTTTCTTTTTGTTTTAAATGCTTCACTGTTAATTTTTTTATTTATATAGTATTTTATGTTATATTTTCTATGAGGCTTTTCAAGCGTTACATCTTACTATATATATATACTCTTTCTTTTGAATAGGGTCAAGTAAAAAATCATAGGAGAATGTCGTCAGACACGGGCGATTTTCGAGAAGCAACTAGAAGAGATGCCCAAATAGCAATGCATAAGGAACTCGATCATTTAGCTCTAACATGTCCTGATCATATGCGGAAACAAGTAAGAGCTGACTTGGATGGATATGAAAGGATTTTCAAACGTTTCCTTAGCGAAACTGGGCCAAGTGTTCAATGGGAAAAAATTAACTTACTTCCTAAGGAAGCGGTAAGTGTATTCAATTTAATGTACGCTATTTATAAAGCAAAAAAAACTTCATACGTTTATATAACCCGAAAATCTCTGAAAATCGTGCAAGTCAAAGAAAGGACGTGGCAAAGCAAAAGCACGTTTAAGGTTATTTTAGGATACATTGTAATCGATTATTGAACGCATATATTAGAAATAATATAAACTGTATATTTTACTTCCTCTATGAAAACAGTATAATAACATTTTTGTTTTCCTTACTTTAAAATATTTACTATCAAGAAAAATCATTCTTTATCAATTAGTAGTGTTTTATTTATAGATCATAACCATATCAACAGTTCGGCAACTTATAATGACAGCTTAGATAACCGATATAATTAATAATATTTATCTATTCTTATGAAATATTTTATCATATCTTCTATAGATTAAACCCTATTCTGAAATTGAAACCCCCTCCAAGTCTCAAATAAAATCCATGTTGGACAAATTAGTAGTATTAAAATTGAATGGTGGTTTAGGTACAACTATGGGTTGTACTGGACCAAAATCAGTAATATCTGTAAGAAGTGAATTTACATTTTTGGATTTGACTGTACAACAAATTGAGGTATTAAAACAATAAAATAATAAGTCTAATTTCTGTTTGTGGTTCTATATGAATTTTTATACTATTAGAATTTGAACAAAGTTTACGATTGCGATGTACCTTTGGTATTGATGAATTCATTTAACACTGAGGAAGATACTGAAAAAGTCTTGGGAAAATATAATAACATCAAAGTGAACATCAGAAGCTTTATGCAATTCAAGTAAAAAAAATATATATTCTGTATAAAAAAAAACAACTGGCTAATAACTATTGTGTTCTTCTAGGTATCCGCGTATTCATAAAGAATCTTTATTGCCTATACCAAGAGGTTATTCAAACAATGACCTTGAAGGGTAAAAAATTTACTTATTAGTTATCTTTTCTTCAAGCACAAATATTTAACAAAAAGTATTATTTTGTTAATGCCTTAATATATTATTGATCAGAATTTTTAATATCTATTTATATATGTATATATTGTTCACTGTTAATCTTTTGAATCTATCTCAATTTTCATTCAGAGAATCTCAGTATGGAATTTTTTTTAACTGAATCTTGTCCCAATTTTTTATTTTATATCTAATCATTTATGTAGAATTTTGCTATTTATTATTTAATATCACGGCAAACAGTTCCACTTATAATTTTTGGCGGTATATCTCTTTTGATGTAGATGTTTTTTAAATTTCTGGTTTCTTTCAAGGTTTATTATTAAAGACAAAACATTTACGAGGATAAGATTAGAGAGATTATGGATTAGAGAGATTATTTGATTTATTATTAATAGGACAGATTAAATTTATTAACCGTAAATCATAATTATAATAGTAATAATAGTTTTTTTTTCATGTATTTCCATAGGTGGTATCCTCCTGGTCACGGTGACATTTACGAGAGCTTCAACAATTCTGGTCTATTGGATGAATTTATTGCAGCTGGTAAAGAATATGTATTTGTATCAAATATTGATAATCTTGGAGCCACAGTTGATGTCAGTATCCTTTTTAAGGAATAATAATAAGTTTATATTTGGCTTTTTATTAAAAAAAATATATATTTAATTAAAAGAAAAGTATTTCCTTAACTCTTTTAAGATATTTTAAATTTTCTGCTACGCCAATCGGTTGTCAGTCCTGAATTTTTGATGGAGGTTACCGATAAAACAAGGGCCGATGTTAAGGTATGAATTGAATATTTATAATAATTTTATATAGAATTTATACATTTACCTACTACTCCTTAGGGTGGTACTCTCGTTGAATATGAGGGTCGAATGAGATTGTTGGAAATCGCACAAGTACCAAAAGATCACGTTGACGAATTTAAGAGCGTAAACAAATTCAGGTTTATAGAATTTTAACGAAATGTTCAATGTTTATATAATAAACTTTTTAAATTGATAGAATTTTTAACACTAATAACTTATGGATCAAGCTGTCAGCAATCAAAAGAGTAATCGAAGACGATTCGTTACATATGGAAATTATTGTTAATCCCAAAGTATATATCTAATTATTAGTTGTTTCCTTTTAACTGTTCTGTTCAAAGGGAATATATTAATATTTTATATTTATAATTTGATTTGTTTAGACCTTGGATAATGGAGTCAATGTTATACAACTTGAAAGAGCTGTTGGTGCCGCCATTAAGAGTTTTGACGGAGCTATTGGTAAAAAAAAATCTATTTCTTAGAGTAATTTTTATTGTTGCAATTTTATTTAAGGTATCAATGTGCCAAGGAGTCGTTTCTTACCCGTAAAGTCAACCTCTGACTTGCTAATTGTCATGTCAAACTTATACAGTCTTAAAGCCGGATCTTTAACTATGAATCCGTTAAGATCGTTCCCATCTGTTCCCTTGGTTAAATTAGGCACAGCCTTTAAAAAAGTGAAGGATTTCTTGAGTCGCTTTGCGGATATTCCCGATTTGTTGGAATTGGATCACTTGACGGTATCTGGAGACGTCACGTTTGGAAAAGGAGTTGCGTTAAAAGTAAAGTTACATTTTTACAATAATATTCAGTTGTTCAATAATTAATATCATTTTAAAGGGAACTGTTATCATTATTGCTAATCATGGGGATAGAATTGACATACCTCACGGTGCCATGCTAGAAAACAAAATCGTTTCTGGAAATTTGCGTATTTTGGATCATTAGAATGTTATTCACTACATATTTGGATATATTTGGGTTTGAAATGAAGATAGAAGAAGAGAGAATATAATGTTTATGTAACTCTCTGCAAAAAATAATCAAGTCTATTTCCGTATATAGCTGTGTTACCCTATAAAATAGAAATATTAAAACCCTATTTAATATAGCATTACAGATAGTCCATCTGTTAGTGAAATATGTATAATCTGCAATTACTTTCTGAATACAACCCTGACGTGTCTAAAAACTGATAAACGGCTCGTATTTTATATATTATTTTACCGTTATTAAACGGTCAAGTCGATAAAAAAAGGTTAACAATGCAATCAATATTCTTTTTTTTAATCTTAAATGCCCAACATAGTTTTAAATATAGACATGTAACAGATGGGACTGTTCGAAAACACGTTCATTAATCCACATTTAAAAAAATCTGCGGGCTTCCATGACAAATACTATTCCGATTGCTCTATAGTATCCTTTTTTTGCGCATGACTATTCGCACCTAAGCGCATGCGTAGTGGATGAGAATAGCCGGGTATTTCGAGTGTGGAATCGTAGTATAAACGATAATTTGTTGACATTCTTCATATACGTTTTTGGATTTTAATTCTCCCTCAAGCGATCCAGACAGGATGGAAACTCTTTTGGAACAACAACGGAGATTTCATGAAGAGCGAGAAAGATTGATGGATACTATGGCAAAGGAGATGTTGTACGAAAAGAAAATGGTTAGTACCCTTCATAAAAATCTTATTGAAATCTATTAAAAACTATCATTTCAGCATAGAGAAAGAATAAATTCAGACCATCGATTGAAGTTGTTACTCGATGTAAGTATATTTAAATATTAACCCATAGATTGTCTAATTAATCTCCCAATAACTTCCTTAGAGGTATACTGATGCCACATCAGAATTAAAGGAGCTCTACGATGACAAGGATGGAGCAGTTAAGCAAGAAATTGCTGCTCTTTCAGGTCCTAATGAATTTGGAGAATTTTACATGCGTCTGAAATCCATAAAAGAGTTCCATAGAAAACATCCAAATGAAGTAAGTAAATTTTATTAAATATATAAATTCAGTGGATTTATTTCAATCAAATTTAAATGAAAACAGCAAGTAAGCGTCCCCATGGCAGCTGAATTCGAAGAATTGGATAGACTTAGAGAAAATCCTGAAATGGATACAGTTCCATTAGTTGAATTTTCTGATGAAGAAGGTTATGGTAAATACTTGGATTTGCATCACATGTATCAAATGTTTATTAATTTGAAAGGAGTTGAGGTAAGCTTTCAATGTTAGGTTCAAATATATTTGAATCTTTAATACAAAGATACTATTTTTGTACAAATAGAAAGCTGATTATATAAGTTATCTCACTTCATTTGACCGACTCTTTGAAATATCAAAAGAGAGAAAAAATAATGCTTATAGAGATTATCTAAAATCTCTGTTGGATTATCTCAATGACTTTTTGCTTAGAGTCCAGCCTTTATTTGATATCAATCAAGAGATGGATATTATTATAAATGAATTCAAAATAAAATGGATGGATGGAACCTTTCCAGGATGGCCTGTATGTTTTGATTTTTAGTTTATATTATATATATGTACAAAAGAGTGATATCTAATTTTTATAATATAGAAAGAAACTGCTGGAGCCTTGACTCATACTGGCGCTCATTTGGATCTTTCAGCGTTTAGCACTCCAGACGAACTTGCCTCCTTGGGTCTTGACAGATTGAAGTCAGCTCTTATGGCTCTTGGTTTGAAATGTGGAGGTACACTGGAGGAGAGAGCAAAAAGATTATTTGCAACGAAAGGAAAAAGTCTTGATGAACTTGATCCGAGCTTGTTTGCTCGAACGAAGACAAAAGAACAAGAGAAAAAAGAAAATGAGGCACTCAGGGAACGTCATAGGGAAATTGCACTCCTAGAAGCTCAAGTTTATCGTTTCTCAGAATTATTATCAGAGCAGAGAGCAGCCACCAGAGACAATGTTCAAAGAAAACAAGCTAGAGGAGCTGATGAAAGAGATGAAAGCGACGACGAGGAAGAACCTAACATTGAAAGCGATGATGACAATGATGATGATATTCCATACAATCCAAAAAATTTACCCTTGGGTTGGGATGGAAAACCAATACCCTATTGGCTTTACAAGTTACACGGCCTCAACCTTAGCTATAGCTGCGAAATCTGTGGCAATTATACTTACAAAGGACCGAAAGCTTTTCAAAGGCATTTTTCTGAGTGGAGACACGCACACGGCATGAGATGTCTTGGTATACCAAATACAGCTCATTTTGCAAACGTTACACATATTGAAGATGCAATTGCTTTATGGCAAAAGTTAAAAGTAACAAAAGACGTTGAGCGTTGGAAGCCGGAAACTGAAGAAGAATACGAAGATTCTGCCGGAAATGTTGTAAATAAGAAAACGTTTGATGACTTGAAACGTCAAGGTTTATTGTGAGAATGAGAAACGTTTTATTTTAGTTATTTACTTTTTCTAATGTCAATAAAAAATCAACAAGCCGGAAAGTAAACAAAATGCTATGTCGATAAGAGCTTCTTATAGTTTACTGAATAACGAGTAGTCAAGACTTGAAGAAAATTAAAAAATCATTTTGGTTTCTTCTTATAAATCATCTACTTAAGTTAGAGAGGTGTATCAAAAAACTATTCAGTCTAAAAGCGATAATTGGGCAAAGCCGTGCAGTGCCTTTTCGTCTTGCTTCTCATTTACATTTCCGGTAGAATTCTGTAAACAAAAACATGTTTAATTTGAAATCTCTTAACAAATTGTTTCTAACCAGGGCAAAAGTAACATTTTTAGTATTCTCATCACTGTCCAATAGCTTTTGGAGATTTGCTGCAACTACTATCATGTCTTTTCCATCAACTAAATCTGCCTCCACTAATTCCCGAGATATACTATCTGCAGTATCTGTTAAACAATTTCATTTTCATTCCATTAAATTGTTGGAAGTTTGGAAAGTAGATCATTTACCTTGTCCTCTGGTGAACTCAAATTTTATATCATTTAATTCTCCTTTAGTATTTCTCAGTCTCAAAACAAAGTTAAGGGGCGTTGAACCAACAGCTGGAGCTGCTTCTGGTACTGGAGCTGCTGTTTCCTCCTCCTCGACTGGGGAAGCTTCTTTCACACGTGGAGTCTGCATTATTTTGATCTAACATTTAAAAAGTACTTATATATGTTTCAAATGGTTTTCTCACTCTTGATTCGTCGTTGCATGCTAATTTTCCTTCTTCAGAATTTTTATCCATTTCATCATCAGAAAATTCCCAAGTACCACCTTCAGTCTTATGCAAGCGGCCACTAGACCCTGGTACACGTTTTGGCTGAAATATTATTATTACTTTATTGCAAGTTTAGCTAATGAAAAATATATTAACCTTTGCTTGTTGAACGTGGGATAAATCACTCAGGAGATATTTTCGAATATGATCCCTATCCTGATAAGTAAAAAATATTATAACAATTAAAAAAAATTTGTTCAAGCTAAAAGCTCTTGAACACTTAATAAAAAAAAATCTAAGTGCACCTTTGCTTTTTTGAAAAACTCGTGTTTCAAGAGTTGATGGGCAGTAGGCCTATTACTTGGATCTTTTCTGAGACAATCACTTATCATTTTGCGAAACATCTGAAATAATAGCACTCATAACTTTTTTCAAGATCATTGTGTAAATTGTAATAGTTGAATTTTTTTCAATTGTTATAAAGGTCGTACTAACTTTACTGTATGCTTTATACTGTTCCTTATCAGTTACTCCAGTATCAAGGCCAGGGGGATCATTTTGCAAAGTCAGCATGAGAACTTTCATTGGTGGAAATTTATGATAGGGTGCAGTTCCAGTGGCTAATTCAATGGCTGTAATTCCAAAACTCCAGATATCGGCTTTGTATGTATATCCAGCAACTTGTTCCATAACTTCAGGTGCCATCCAGCAGGGAGTTCCAACAAATGTATGTCTTACTTTCTCTCCCCTAGAATTTGTTGAGGAATCTGCTAGCCAGGCACTAACACCGAAATCTCCTATTAAAACGGAACCATCCTCTGATAATAGGATATTGCCTGCCTTAATATCTCTATGCAGTTGATTTGTTGAATGGAGATAATCAAGACCTTTGAGTACTTCTTTCATAACAGTAGCTAAAGTAATTTCATCAATAACTCCATGCCTATATTTTTCGCCTTGTTTGATTCTAAATTTTATAATATCCAAGAGGCTACCACCACCGCATAATTGCATTACCATCCATAACTCATCCTTAACAACAAACGAAGTATAATAACTAACGACATTCTCTTGATTACATTGACTCATAGCATGTATTTCTTTCCCTAATTCCTCTGGAGTGGTGTTGCATTTTTCTAGGTTTATTCGCTTTATAGCGCATCTCTCCTTTAAGGGTATACAGTAGGCGGATTGAACTATGGCCGTTGCTCCCGCTCCTACACAGATAAGCAATTTTACCGATCGCTTTGAAATTATTGTTAGACTTTTATTTAACAAAAGCTACATTTAGAGACTTGGTTATAAAAATAAACCTTAAATATATGAAAGATAATTATATCCCGGAGAAAAGAATAATATTTATTTTTCTCTTAAACAAAACACTGTTGTGTTACAAAACCAATGTCATAGAGTTAATTATTATTTTAAAAGATAGCTCTCTACCTATAACATGATGTAATTCATATTCCTCCTTGTTGTTAGGCCATTTCTTGACATCGGCTTTCGTAGCTGTCGCCATTTTTCTTTATCGAATATAATTCAAAATTCACACTTTATGCTATCCATTAGTATTGAAAGCGACCTCTACATAACAAATTCTGCGGTCAATTTCGCAAGCTACCGGAACTATTAGTAATATATTGTAAGTAGTTGATGATATTCTATTAAAAATCCCTTAAAAAATAGTTTGTAACCTTTCAATTAATGTCCCTATGTAATAATAATTGCTGTTGATTTGGTAGGAAAAAAATCCTAATGGTAGTCCATCGAATAACTGATGAAGTATTTTGTGCATTTCATTAAAAATATCTTGAAATCTCTACTATCTTCTATATCAGAATTCAAATTAACATATAAAATTTTGAATAAGACATAGAATAACTATATTTCTTGAACAAATAACATTAAAACGACTCGAAACTGTTCAATCTCAACAGTTTTAATATTTTAAGTTTTTTTTTTTGATTCCTCAAAACATTCTTCATTTTCTTTGTGAAATCAATAAATTATTATTATTCTTCTTATCAACCAGAAATTGAAAAGAACAAAAGGAAGTTTTAATAAATTCGGCTAAAATGGGTTTGTTATCAATTCTTAAGAAAATTCGTGAAAAGGAGAAAGAAGTCAGAATACTAATTCTGTAAATACATATTCTATTTTTTAGATTATTTTATAATTTGTTAATTTTATTATGTAATTTATTGTCTACTTCTTGGAAAATAGCGGATTAGACAATGCCGGTAAAACCACTATCCTTAAAAAGTTCAACGGAGAAGATATTGATACCATATCACCAACTTTAGGCTTTAATATTAAAACTTTAGAACATAAAGGGTAGGTTATTTACTTCTTGAACAGTTGCATTAAATAAGATTCAAGTTTAATTTGTTTACCTTTTATTTAGATTTAAAATGAATATTTGGGACGTTGGTGGACAGAAATCTTTAAGATCTTATTGGAGAAACTATTTTGAAAGCACGGACGGTTTAATTTGGGTTGTTGACAGTGCAGATAGGAGAAGAATGAAGGACTGTAAAAAAGAGTTGGATGATCTACTTGTTGAAGAGGTAAGATAGTAATTTTAAATTTGTATTGAAAGCTAATTGTTACTCTATTTAAATTTATAAAAACCGTAAACAGAGACTAGCGGGTGCAACTTTACTAGTTTTCGCTAATAAACAAGATCTACCTGGAGCTATGAGTGGAGAAGAAATTAAAAAAGAATTACAATTAGAGAAAATAACGTCTCATAAATGGAAAATTGAAGCGTGTAGTGCAGTTACGGGAGAAAAACTCTTGGAAGGAATTGATTGGTTGATAACTGATATTTCTGAGAGAATTTTTACTGTTGATTAAAATTGAATCAATAAAACTTCTATTAATTTTAATATTTTATATTTTGAATGATAGGGAACATTCAAAAATCAACTTTTCTTTAATACATTTTTTATGGGAATGATATAACAGCAAATATAACTAATTAGGCAAATAATATGTATTTTTGCGTAATAGATAATTAATTACTTAACTAATCTACTAACTATTTGTGAAAATTTATAGTTTGATAAGATCATTATAGACGTATGAAGGAAAATCGATATGTATTCGAACTGGTACCAGTCACATATACTGAAAGTTGAAAATATTTTTTTGCATTTTCTTAGTTCCTTCCACACATACTTCAGCCAGTCCCACATTTTTAAGGTTTAGTGTATAGGCTAACACAAAATGCGATTTATCTTAAGGTCACATTAACTTTACTGATAATTTTTAACATGTAAGCTAGTACAGTATGTTGCACCGTATCATTTCTTGATATACATTGTGTGTTTATACATTGAGGATATAATAAAGAGATGGATGCATCATTTAATGAAGACGATCATCAAAAGTTTGATGTTGTTGTAATTGGTGCGGGTGTCTCAGGTTTGACAGCTGCTAGAACGCTGCTTAAACGAAATAAACAAACATCTTTAATTGTTTTGGAAGCAAAAGGTGAACAAAATAATCTGATAATTTTTATTTAATATCTAAAATACAGTGTTATAACATTATTTTTTCATCTTTTCTGCAGAGAGAATTGGCGGAAGAACTTATGGAGAATATATCGATTGCGGTAATGGAAAAACTAAGAAATGGGATCTTGGAGGTCAATGGGTTGGAGAGTAAATATTCTACTTTCTTTCGTTGCTTTCGTTAATAGTATAACATTCCATCTAAGCTATCAAACAAATGTAATGAAACTACTGGAAGAATTAGAATTAGATACATATCCTCAATATATGAAAGGAAAGAAGATTTTGCAATTAAGCGATAATTTAATAAGGTATTACTCAACAAATATTCCATCTATGCCCTGGTATGCTCTCTTGGACTTTGCTTATCTTCTACACAAAGTATAATATCCAGAATCAATGAAATATGTACAGTATATTATAACAATTAATTAATTAATAGATTAATAAAATGACAAAAAATTTCCCCTTGGACGATCCCTATTCCTTTCCCAATGCTGAAAAATGGGATAATATAACTGTTGCAGAAGCATTGGACCAAATGAGCTTTTTCCCAAAACGTATAGGAATTATTAAGATTTCAATGAAAAATATATCATTCATCCCTTTATCTTTTCAGTTATGAAGGAAACTTTAAATGCAGCTTTTGCAACTTTATTTGGAGCGGATATAAATCATATATCATTTCTATATTTTGTATACTTTTCGGCTACTTCAAATGGATTTGATAGGCTAATTGGTGATGTTAAAGATCATGCCCAAAGACTTAGAATTGTTGGAGGAGCTTATCAAATTGCGGATAAATTAGCCGAATATATAGGCAAAGATAATATTCGCCTTAATTGTCCTGTTGTTTCTATTAAACAAGAAAACGATATCACTACTGTCACTTGCTTGAATGGAGAAACTTTTGAATGCAAATACGTTATTTTGGCAATTCCTCCACAAACTATCGGTAACAAATAATTAATGAGTAACTCTTAACAAAAAAATAACATTCACTATTTGTAGCCCAAATTCAATTTACACCAAGTCTTAACTCTGGAAGGATGCATGTCCTTCAAAAGTTACCTTTGGGACATCTTACCAAGTTTATAATAACATACAAGAAACCATTTTGGAGAGATAATGGCTTTTCCGGCGAAATATTAACCACTGGTGGACAGTCAATAATTCCCAATTGCAGTAGAGGTCCAAATTGTATTGTTTTTGATGCAACTACACTAGAAAATGATGCGGCTTTAGTTGGTTTTATAGGCGGTTCTCAACATTTTGAATATTCTGCTAAAACGCTTGAAGAGACAAAGATAGCGGTAACTTCTCATCTTGCTGAATGCTTCGGAAATGAGGCATTAGACTATGTTTCGTACGCTGAAAAGAATTGGACTGAGGAACGTTACAACGGCGGATGCCCTGTAGCTGTTTGTAGTACAGGTCTAATGTCTTTGCTAAACGGTAGCTTAAGGGATAAACACGGAAGGTATACTTATCTGAGTGCACATTAGCTAGTTATCTAAACAAGATGTGTGTATTTTTAGTGTTCATTTTGCCGGTACTGAATCTGCTAACGTTTGCTGCGGCTATATAAGCGGTGCCGTTCAAGCTGGTGAAAGAGCAGCACTTGAGGTTCTTAATAAATTTATATACTCAATTTGCATATGATTTACATAATAATATTGTTATTTTTTTGTCAAAACTAGGTATCGGAGTTGCTATTCCCGGGAACTGTATCAACAGCAGAAATGGAGAAAGTTTCTTGTTTACAAACAAGATTAAGAGCTAAGAATAAGTCATGTTTTACAACAAAATTACTATATTTTGGTTTAATAGCTGGCGGTATAGCCTCACTATATATGCTTACAAAGAGGAAACTCTTATAGATTCTTACAAATCACTAATATCTGCTTTCAGATATACAATTCTTCTTGATTGAATTTGTTTATTTTGATTATATTTTAAGAATGAAATACAATTTTAGACGAAGTTCTATTTATTCTATGAGAAAATCTTGTCAATGAATGAGCTTTAAAGGCGGATTTTGCTTGAATTTTACTTTTGTTTGCATGTTTAAGTTTTTGCTTTTCCGGATCAATCAATGGATTAAATATACTCCATAAGTCGGGACGCCGTTCATTTAATAAATCTTGAACAGTTTTATCTTCTGGTAATATACCTTTGAGAATTTCATCAAAATTTAGTAATTGATTTCGCCCTTCAAGACCCTCTTTCCATGCAGTTGATATTTCTTTCATAATACGTAAACCCTTTTAAAAAGGAAAGGCGAAAATATTACATTTCGTATAAATACCGTACTGTATATATTTCTATATTACCTCGTTTTCAGCTTGAGAATCGACATGCCAAATTTTTAGGACTTCTGATTCTTGCTTTAACATATCTAAATGTTGAGTTATCTGCTCCAAGTCCATTTGAGTTTGTAGAACCTCTTGACGCCGTTGTATAACTTCATCTTTAGTAATGCCTAAATGATTTTCAACTTCTCTTAACTTTATAGTAGTTTCTTTAAATTCATCACGTAAAGTTTCAATTTCTCTGGAAAATACACCACGTAACTCTATTAAATCTTGTTGATCTTTTGGAGAAATTGAAGGAATATCTTGAATTTTATGGAATTCATTATCGTTATCAAATTCATCGAAAGCCCTATCTTCGAATTCTAAATGAAATTTCCAGATAAAAGTATAAGATGAAGAAAAAGATAAGTACTTACTCTTCCCAGTGATGTCACCCATCAGAATATCCGTGGTATCAACATTACCCCTCGTTCTACGTTGTTTACCTACTTTCGACAACATTAATCTTCTTTTTTTTATATCAAAATGTCTTTATTAGAAGGTTTTTTATTTTTTTTTCAATACTTTTCTTGTATTTATAAATAATAAGAAATTGAATTTAAATAACAAAAAATCTCATTAAGTATATTTCAAACTGCAGTGTGTTTTTCAAAAAGGACAGAGATTACAAAGCATCTTTCGAACTACCAGGTTTATCCATTTCCGTACGAGTCTTAATAAGGTCTTTAGCAACTTCCTTTCCAGTGTCTTTTGCTATTCGCTTTGCTACTGCCTTAACTCCAAGACTAAGAGAAAACAGGGAAAGAAGATAGGATTAATAATTATTTTAAAGATCTTTTAATTATAGCCTTACTTTTTTGCATTGTTAACTGTCATGCCTATATTGACTGCGCTATATAAAGCGTCTTCAGTTGCCGCTCCAGACTGTTCTCCGTATCTAATGATAAAAGGATGATAGAAAAAAACAGCATTTAATATCAACTATTAACATTACTTGTGTTTAACTGTTTTCACTGATTCATCGGCTAACCCTCTTGCTAATGTAAACGCCGCATGTTCTAGACTTAAGTATACTGTAACAGCTCCTTGAACCCCGTGAGCTCCAATTAATAATGCATCGTCTAATTTTGAGCACTCTTGATTCTCCTTTGGGGTAGTCCAACTCTTGGGTAACACTTTCTCAGCCCCTTTTCGAAGGTGAGGAGCAGCGTATACTGCTAAATGTTTCGTTGCAGATCCTACGCAGCTAACTAAATAGACATGGAATTGCTATTCAATTTTCTGATTAAATGAAGTGGTTTACCAATAGTTGAGGAGACTGAAACTGCAGCTTTACTACAAGTGCGAATAGTTTTTAGACCCTTTTGAACATCTGGACGTACTTGGACATCTTTTTCAGTAGGTGCCATCCTATCTCTGACTGCTGAACCTCCTAGAATGTTTAATTGGTATTTATTTCTCTCGTTTTTTAAGTTATTAAAACACTATGACACCTTACCCTTGAGTAGCCATCCACTTATTTTATGAACCCCAAAATCAACACCTTTCGCAATATATTCGGCGGCTGTAATTAATAACAAATGTAGGCTATTTAGATTCTAATAAAGATATATATTTACTTCTCTCTATTCCTTCAGCAACTTTTTCACTACCCCTTTTGTGTTCTAATCTTTGATACTTATCTTCAGATTCTTCAACGGCTTCTTCACCCTCTTCAATACTTAGCATAGAATACTCTTTAATCAAATTCTCAAAGGTTTGTCTATCAGTTAGCGTGGTGTTGTCTGGTAAGATAACACCTATAGCATGATCAACCCCTTTTTCCAAATCTGGAAACATATAAGCTCCCCAAATTGATTGTAAAGATGGAGATTGATTTGGTACTAATGGATATGTCCATGATCCAACCTTAAGAAAAGCAGGAGCTCCAGTTCTAATTCTATCTGCTTCATTTCGAAATTTGTATATTCCTAACTTGGATGGATACGAAGGAGCCGAAACAAGACCATCGGCAGAAATATAAAATATCTGAGCCTCAGAGATAGCTAATAATTCAGTGGCATTGCAATTTTCATCACTTGTAGCTGTTTCAATACCATCAATTTCCATAATTTCTAATAGTTCATTCTCTTGATTTTGTAAATTGTTTGATTTCGATTGCGGTTGCTGATTTTTTAAAATTTTTAATCTATCAACTACATTCTTCTTTGCAGATTCTAGTTTTTTCTTTTTTCCCTCTGTTGACCCTCTACTAATTCCTAATGCTTCTTCAATAAAGATTAAGCTTGTTTTGTAAAGATCAATAGCTTCTTGAATAATACCTTCTTCATCTTTAAGTAGAGCTTCACTTACAAATTTTAAAGCTTTCGTAAAAATGATATCAAACCTTTCTGATATTTGACTATCAGAAGGTTTCGATGCTGGAGGAGCTATTGCCTCTGCCATTTTTATAATTTAAACTAAATACAAAGTTGAGTGTTAGACACAAGATTATTAGTCATCAAGAATAATGTTACCTAATTTATCGAGGTGGATTGATATGATTACTTAATGGAAAGGATGTTTCTCAAAAATTTTATCAGCTGTTCAGCTTATCACCAAGGCTTTGGTCTTTAAATTGAAACTTGTTTATTACAACCGGAAGTATCAAACCGGAAATCAAGTATACATATATATTGCGAGATGGCTCCATCTATCTTTAAAATTAGTAATAAAAATTTTCGATTATTAAATAGCTCTGAATATAATAAGTTATTTATAGTTAGATAAACAGCTTTCTGGCTGCCAAAAAGAGAACATAGAGAGTATAAAAAACTGTAATTTAGACAAAACAAAATCTTATCATTTAATTGACTTTTAATAAAAACCTGTTACAAAAGAATGCTAATTTAAGTGATAAATTGCTTTTGGAATGAATTATTGAATAAACTATAACGTACAAATTAACGAATTTTTTTATGTTGGTAAATACTGGTTGTTAGAATCATCCATCCTCATCTGGTATAAAGATGTTAAAGAGACAAGACAAATAAACGTTGTATAACGTGCAATTAGTTTTAATTGATCAGTTCTCAACCATTTCGCCAACCATTCCTATATTCATAGCGCTGCATAGAACATTTTCAGTGGCCATCCCACTCTGTTCTCCATATCTGTTTTCAATTTAGTCTATAGCAACTTACGCCTTCACTAGAATTTAATCTTACTTATGTCTCATGGTTTTTATTGATTCCTCGGCTAAACTTTTAGCCAAAACTGCGGCAGCATTCTCAAGACTAACGAAAACTTTAAACATGCCCTTGAAACCTCCGGAACCAATTAGTATGGCATTATCTAATCTTGATCTATTTTTCGTATCTTTGACCTTAGTCCAACTATCTGGAAGAACTTTTTCCGTTCCTTTTCGTAAGTGCGGGCCGGCGAAAGTAGCTCCCTTAATTACAGCACCGCTTAAGTAATTAACTACAGATTCGATAAAAAGTATAAAATTTAGAGTATTTTAAGGAATGGAATGTCAAGTGGTAATGTAATGATATATCACCGACTGAAGATGAAATATTTGCTGCTACTTCACTGCACTGCCGTACGATTTGTAAGCTATTCTGCACCTCTGGCTTAACATTTACCTCCTCTGCGCTTGGGGTTAGCCTATCCCTTAAGCCTGCTCCTCCTGTTGAATTATTCATTTAGTAATGTGAAAAAAGAAAACTGTTCAGCTTTTATATCATTGCCTTTTTTCACCCAACAACCTAATTTGGAGACGCCGTTAAAAACACCTGTGGCAATCCAACCCGCAGCTGTCAGTAAAGTTACCTTTTTAAAAATTAATTATAGAAATTATTTGCAACTTTAACAACATTTTTCTAAATTTTCAGAGACTATTTCGCTTTTGGTTTTCTCTTCGTCTCTTCCATATTCTCCTGAAATTTTTAGCATAGAATATTCTTGTATTATATTCTCAAAACTCTGTTTATCGTATTCAGATGTTGTTTGGGGGAGAATAACACCAACTGAATGTTCTAGTCCCATTTCCTCATTGGGGAATATAAATGAGCCATAATCTGATTTAAAAACGGGAGATATATCAGGTACCAGCGCATAAGACCAGGAGCCTAATTTCAATTCGACAGCGGGCAATGAATTTTCATTATTTGCGTCAATTGCAATTGGAGAAATTGTTAATTGGGAAGGATACGATGGTGCAGAAACTACTCCTGTAGGTGCTATGTAAAATAATTGAGCTCCCTCAATAACAAGATGATGATTGTTAGTTTCTTTGCTTTCTTTAATCTTTTCAATTTCAACGTTTTCTACAATCTGTCTATTTTGTAATTCTTTAGCACTAGTTTCCACTTTTGTTGCAGACTTTTCTGCATTTGCGGTCTGGTTTTCATCTATTTTGGAAAAAAACACAATTCTTTCTTGCACGCTAGTTGCCTTTTCGTGATTGGCAGATAAATATGTATCTGTATTGTTAGATTGATCTGTCATGTTTAAAATATCCGCTGAGGGGAGGTTTTTCGAATTATACTTGGCAAGAGCAGGTAGATTTTTCTTGAATAAACTGATATAAAGTTATCAATTATTCATAATCTATCTAAAAGTACGTTTAAACAATGTCTCAAGTCTTGAAGACTCTCTTAAATGGAATTCTAGCTTATTAAAAAGTAGACTTCGTAATGTGCCAAGTTCGTTGATAAGCCGGAAACAGAAAGGTTTTAAACGCTCCATCTGTCGACTACTTTTTCAAACACAATTATTGTTGATTGCACATTATTTTGTAAGTGAAGTAGTCCAAAGAATTAATACTATAAAAAAACAAAAATCTGTTTAAATTTAGCTCTTTAGAGTGATCCCTCTTTTAAGACTACAAGTAACGCTGCTGGAATTGATAAGAATTATAATTTCGGAAATTCACTAAAAATCGCTCACCAGCATGTCTTATATTCAGGATGGTTTATTCGTCGGAGGAATTGACGATGCAATAGATTCGAAATATTTACGAAAGAAGGGAATAAAACAAATTTTATCAATTCATATAAAAGTATGTTATTAACAGAATGTAACAATATTTCCTGCTACTAATGATAACAATTAAAAGTGAAAGTGACTTTAATTTCATTTCAGCCAATTCCTATAGAATATCGTGAAGACTTTGAATACAAATGGGTACATGCAATAGACACTCCGTCACAAGATTTATTGTTTCATTTTCAAGAATGTATCGACTTTATAGAAAGTGGTCGTCAATTGGGAGCAACACTTATTCATTGGTTTGTTACGCAATTTATCCTACATAACTGATTATGTATTTATATGCTATTTAAAGTAGTTAAACTAATCGTAAATATTATCTAATATACTAATAATTGCTAGCACTATAAATAATGTATATTTAAATATTATTTTTCTAGTGAATATGGTATATCTCGAAGCGTCACGATAGCTGTAGCCTATTTGATGCAAAAATTATCTCTATCTCTGAATGAATCGCTTGACCTTATCAAAACACATCGTCCTGGGGTTAGACCAAATAGTGGATTTCTCAAACAGTTAAAACTATTCGAAAGAATGAACTTCACGATAGACGAAAGAAATAAAGAATTTAAAATATATAAATTAGAAAATCTTGCAGATAAAATTAGTTCAGGTAGAATTAATGTTTTCTTTCAAATGCAATTATTAAATAATCTCTTGGATGCAGGAGCGTCGATTAAAGATGATAATTTAAGATCTCAATTGGCCAGAGATCCTAATATGGACAGAGATAGTACACATGGAACTACTGATGCCGTTTACTATTGTGGAAAGTGTCGAAAGCCTCTTTTCTACGATAATTCGATAATTTTACATGATGACGACAAAACGACCGAAACGTGTTATTCTTCATTATTTATTGAACCAGTAAAATGGATGGAGGAGAACATTCAAACTTTAGAGGGCAAGGTTAGTATTCATAATGTCCACAAAGTAATTTATATTAATGTAAGATAATAATAGTAATAAAAATAATAATATAATAGGTTTACTGCCCTAAATGTAAAGCAAAGATAGGAAGATTTAACTGGTCTGGTTCCAAGTGCACTTGCGGCTCCTGGGTTACGCCGTCCTTCCACATTCGAAATGATATGGTCTATAAGCCAATGCCTCGGACGAAATAGCAATCATTTTGAACTTTAACTATTATCGTTATTTTTAAATAAATTCAATACTAAATAGAAAGTTTCTGAAATAATCAATTTATACGGAAATTTAAAGAGTACTGTTGATCTATGAAACTTAATAGGTGGCGCAAAACAACTTGAGTATAAATCAGGAACGTAAGGAGCATTATACATTGGAAACAGAAACTCTCTCTATATATAAAAAGATAGTACGACGTTATATTCAGTGTTTGTAATTCTAATAATTAACAATTACTGTATAGTAAGTAAACAATCATTCATCATTTAACCTAATGCACTTAGCGTCCTACCTGCAGAATATGGATTTCGTAGAAGCATCCACTCGTACTAGAGTACAAAACTGCATAAGCGAAGTAATTGCAGCGCTTAGTCGTAACATGCTAGAATGCGAACAATCTATTAGGATTGAAGGTTTTCTTGCAGTGACTGTAGATGAAAAAAAAGTAGCATTAGTTAATGTTAACGAAAGTGCTATAGGTCCACCGAAAGATCGAGTTGAGTACATAAGCGTCAGGAATAATGATACCTGTGATACACCAGTTGTAAAAATGGTTATACCTGAGGTTGTCCTAAGTTCATCAGTTGAGAAGCCGAAGCGTAAAACAAAAAAATGGAGAGATGCTCGTTTCTTGAACAACAGTGGTAGCGATCTTCAATCTGAGGAATTGAATAATGAAGAAGCCAATGGCAAAGGCCAATCGGGTAGACTATTTACGAAAGATCGAGAAAAGTTCTATTGTAGACCTTGCAGAAAGACATTTAGGAATAGAGTTCATTTGAAAAATCACGAAAAAGTTTGTCGTCACTATTCAACATCTGAAGATGATACTTTTAACAGATCTATCAGACAAAGAGCTGAATCATCTGAGCTGTATTATTGTAAAATATGCAATAAAACATTTACAGATCGGCATAGTTATACAAGAGATTATTACATACACGCAAATGCTAGAGTTTCAAAATCGATTGCCTGTTCAATTTGCAATTTAACATTTGAGAATATGCGCGTGCTTGATGAACATTTACAATATGAGCATAAGAACGACGACGAATTGAAAGACGAAACTCAGTATATATATACTTGTGAAAAATGTGAAGAAATTTTCAAAATGAAAGAAGACTATGACAATCATTTGGCATCGTGTGAGTCATTATGTAGCAGTTGCGGCGGAACGAGTGGTTGATAAATCATATCTGAGCAGGATAAACAATGATTAGGGTTTAAGGAGTATGAAAAGTTTAGTACTATTTTTTTTTAAACAGAATTGTATTATTCATCGTAACAAACTTAATACAATATAACCCTTTTGATCATTCCTTTTTAATAAATGATCTTTCACCTTTTAAAAAAAATTGATAAACTTTTTAAGCTATCACTTCCTCTTTATACGTGATAAATAGTTATTAAGAAAAAAAAAACAAAACTTTTTGGGAAGGTTATAGAGTATATATGGCAGTAGGCAAAAAAAAGGCTAACGAAAGCATGCTACAACTCTTCAAAGAAAGCTACACGGGCCATAGTCGTTCCTGACTGAATTTCATCAACTTCTTCCCCTAATAAGGAACTGTCCTCAACTTTTAACACTTCTATATTTGAACGTAAATTTTCGAGTCTTTCTTTTAAATTATTACTTTTTTGAATATAATCCTCTCTTTCCCTTTCCATTTCTAGCGTTAAATTATCAGTCAGGGGTGTTTCGAACGGCGGCAGGGGTGATAAAAGAGAAGGGTCGCTTTGAAGACGCCTTTGACGTTCGGCTTCACTGTTCTTCCTTAATTTATCGTTCTCTTGGCGAAGCTTTTCGATAAGCTGGCCGCGCTGCTCGCATTCCTCAAAGATACCTGAATTATTTAAGACCGTTAATTAAAAGAATACTAGAGCAGATTGCAACTTACCAATGGCTAATCTCTCGCCATTCGCGACTTTAATACGTAATAAAATATTTTCCTGTTGGATCTTTTCAACTAAGCTTAAAGCTTCTTTTGATTTCGAATTCAATAAACTAATCTCTTGTTCATATTGTCTATTTTTATCACCGAGTAATTCAACTGTTTCTTCCGATCGAGATAAAGCATCGTACGCGGTACTAATTTCCTCTTCCATCTGCGCTAGTCTTTGTTGTAAAAGAGTCAATTTTTGTTCCAAGTCACGTTTTTCTTCCAAAATTCTATCTCTGCTTTTCTTATCAAATTCCAATTGTTGAAGGCGTCTAGCCTTCTCTTCGTTTGCGTGAGTTTTCATTTGTTGTATTTCCATTGATTCCGGTTTTCTTCGTTGATCGTATAATTCATGATTACCTTTGCACAATTCCCAAATTAGATTATTAATTTTCAATTTCGATGTGAAAAAAACATATTCTTTCATATCGTCAATTTTTTCTACAAACTTTACAGTAAACTTTTTATCTGAGATCGTAACAGTTTGAATACTATTCCAGCCGAATGAGTATGTCGGCGTTAATTTCTTATCGATATCATATAAATGGATCCCGTGTGCATCCACCCCCAACCAATGATCAATATTTTTTCTATCTCGAATTTGGAAATAGTTAATACCGTACATTTCTAAATCTTGAGCTAACTTTAGATAGTGCAGCTCTGCGTCCTCTCGGGGAAAGCCGACGTGATCTCTCCAGTATATTACTATTCTCTCTTCCCACATGGCAGGTGTCATGTTATATTGCTCCAACACCCTCTTTGGTAGAAGATCTTCCGGAGCAAAGACAGCACCAAGTTTATATACAGTTCGATCGAAATCTCCAAAGTGAGCTTGAATTGCATACGACGCTAACAGAACAGCTGCTTCGGCAGAACATTCTATGTCCATATTAATGATTGACTGTTTGACTTGTAGAAAGAATAAGTGTTGTGTAATATCCTGAATGAGATCTTCTATCTTTTCCGGATAAAATTTGACTAAAAACATCAGTTGAACAGGAAAACTTTGAGGAAGGTCTTGTTCGACTATCTTCTTTTTTGGACAAAGCCAATTTATAAATCCTTTATTGTCAGAGTATTGAAGCCCAAAATACCATGTTTCTCTTAAACCAATCGTTCTGCAAACTAGGTCAAAAAGTTCTTGGCCAGTGGTTTTAGAGGAGATGCTGAAGCTAAGCTCAGCGTCCATTGTCGAAACACGAACTGGAATGGTTTTCTGCTTGAACTTCGATGTCATGTTGGGTTATTAGAAAAAGTTCTAGTGATATCTTGAATTAATACAGGCTTTCAAAGGCTATTTGACGGTTAAACGCATTTCCTTCAAACACATTCTTCAAATTCTTGAAGCAAAATGTCTGCTGATAGGCACCTGGTAAAATTTTTAAATTCATTGCTAATTAGAAAGCGGAACAGGTACCCCTGTTTAAAGCGAACTTATGAATTTAATACATGACTTCAAATAGGGACCGACTCCTATCAGATAATTCGAGTTTTTTATTCTACTTATATATAAATAATAAATGGATTATGAAATAAAAGCAATTGAAGCGAACAACTTTTGTTGTACGCAACTCTATACTTTTCTTTTGGATCATTAATCCGCAATAGGTTTATTTCTTTCAAATTAATAGTCAAACAACTCAATAGCCATTAATGAGGTTGAAATCAATTCTTTACCGTTTGAAAACCTAATTAATTACGAACTTCGAGGTGTTCGCTACTTCGAAAAGTAACAATTTTATATGATCATTAAAAAAGATAGAAAGAAGAAAACATACGAATAGAGAAGAAAAGATGAGATGTAATCACACGTAATTCTAGAAGAAATTTGTCGTTTATTGATAGCAAAGAGGGAAACAAAGATAAAAAGAGACAAACAATAATAAAAACAATGATACAATAAATGTCTTTAAAAACGTCTTTAATAAATAATCTATTAGTGGATTATTGATGTTTGTAATATTTTTCTGTGTTGTTTTCAAGGCTTTCAGAATATATAAATCAGATCTTTATCTATTCTTATAAATACCCTTTGACGTAAATACTGTTATGGAAACATTTAATCATATATAGGCTAAATGTCACTGTACCAATAACCTATTTTAGGTATTCCAGTCAGCAAACAACATAAAACATTAGCCTTTCTCTTAAAAGATTTATTACATAATATCTGCATATCTCTTTTTAGCATTGTGTCATATATCGTTGTTTACTATGACAAACTACAATAACCTTTTTTTTAATTATCTCATCTGAGAAACAGTACAAAACATAATTTGAAGCGAGAATTTTTCGCCTTTTACATTTACTTTCTCTCCCTTCTTTCCAGATGTTTCCGATCGTCTTTGTTCTATAGAGCTAAACAGGGAGCTGTACATCTTTCCCACCCTTTTCCGAACCTTAGTGGGTGTTATTTCTTACCCATTTGGGAAAAAGTTTATTTTACTTTTCTTTTTCTTTTTTTTCTTTCCGTCTTTTTATATTTTCTTTAAGAAAACTTTTCCTTGCATTATATAAGTTTACTTTTACCGTAAGAATTAATTAGCTAAGTAACTCTATATCGTGATAAATATTCATATTAAAAAGGTATTTATTCTCTATAAATTCTTAAAACTTTCTCATTCCTGGATAAATTGATCTGTCGTTGTTTATCTTAGAGAGAGAGACAGAGAGAGAGAGAGAGACAAGGATAATTCAGGCAGAGGGACACTTAGAATATTTGCGCTTAGAGTAATACTAGTACAAATTTTCCTTTCATAAAATAATATAAATAGACCGCCGTAATCTATGATGGTTGGTATTAAGTGTTTATGTTACAATTTTTAATTATTCGACTGTTAATTAGATTAACTAATACATTTGACATAGTAGTCGACTATGGTCTATAATGAGCCTCTATTGTTTTCTCTATTCTTCTTTTGAAAATATTAGAATACTATTAAATTATTAAATTATATATTGTGAAACCGTAACGCTTTACTTTGCGCACGGATAGTAGTAGCACATTCACGAGCGTTTATTTCAAACTAGCAATTTACGACATAAATAATAAACAACTAATTAACCGGAATAGTCAATAAGATTAACGCTTATTATTCGGACAAACGTTCCAGAGACAACACATGTCCGATAAATCAAAGCAATTTGTACCTGCAAAAACAATAAGAATTAATTAAAGGTTAGAAATTTATCAACAGCAGTGTTGCTTACGTTTCCTTCTGGCACCTTGTAAACTCCGTAAAAGTTTAATGGTTAAAGGGTTACGCTTTGGAAATGAAATATCAGTATCCATAAAACTTTCCCTCTGTAACGAAAAAATTTCCAAATTTGTCAATTTTTCACTTTCAAAAGCTTTAAAACTAAATAAATAATGATTAATTATTAAAATCGTACAAAAACTTACTTCCATTGATAATACATGGTCAGTTACTGAGAGTAGAAGTACAAAAGCAAGAAAATATCCTTTGTAATTTGCCATAGTCCTTACTGATGAACGCTCTGATGCTATATGAATAGTAGTGAGCCCAAATTAACATAAACAGTTGTTTCCCTCCCCCATTTGAAAAGCTTTCTTTGTTTTTTTTTCAAGTCCTATTAACTTACTCTTTATGTAAATTGAATATTTGAATTTAATCTGAAAGTTTGTAATTAAATAAAAAACAGTTACATGTCTAGAAAGTTAATTATTGAATTCAATAATTAAATGATTGTTTGTTTTAAAAAAATAAATGGGAAAAAATAGGAGAGAATGACTTAAAAATCCGTGCTGCCATCTCTATTTATTGTTCATAATAAAAGTAAGAAGTAGGATCGAAACTATCCAATTCTAGAGAAACATTTATCTAAAATATATAATATAAAAAACGGACTGTTAAGATGTTTACAAAACAAATCATAAGATCGACATATTTTATCAATTAAAGACATGCTGGAGCTTTTTATGTTGACAGAATTATAAACTTTCTTTATACATATATACAGTATATCTATATATATATATATATATATATAGATATATCTTATTTATTATATAATAAAGAAAAGGGAGAGAGAGAGAGAGAGAGAGAGAGAGAGAGAGAGAAAGAAAGACATATCTTTAGACACTATTAAAGAAGAAAGAGAAAAAAAAGGGGAGCATAAGCAAGCAAAGTATTTCTATATACCAAATAGAAAGGAAAAAAAAAATACAAAGTCATTTATTAACAAAAACCTTATTGTTACAGATGTTAACAGCAATCGATACTAAAGAATAGAAAGTAAAGAAAATATGCCTTGTAAATACAATAAATCAAATATGTATATCATAGTATAAGGTATACAGTATGCAAATAAATTAGTTATACAATAAGATAGTTTATATATACATATGCATATATATATATATATAATTATCTTTAGTAAATCTTTCTAACTTCGTATATAACCTTATAAACGTAATAAAGATGTTAATACTAAAAAGTTGAATATTTTTTATACGATTTTCGTCCGATATTAAAATTGCCCAATTCAAAAATAAAATGTATAGTCACGTCTTGTATTTTAGTGTAAACTAATTTAATTGGTGATATTGATAAAAAAAACTGGTATTTTTTTTTTTTTTGTTTTTAAAAGGCTTGAAATCTAAATATTTCAACTTTGCTTTTTTCTTTATAGAATGTTAGAATAAACTCTTTTAGCCAGATAAATATATGGGTTAATAGGATGGCTTTTCTTTACCCTTTTATATAATGGTTAAAGTGATTTTTTTCTTCTTCTTCTTCTTCTCTTCACCTTGTTCCCCATTCTTATTCTTTTACTATGTTATTAAAATAGCCTATTTCGATTTGTGTAAGGCAACCCGCTTATAAAAGCGAATTTATAAAGAATCTATTATCGTAGGAACAGTCCATAAAAGATTTAAACTAGTCAGTTAAATGTAAAAATTTTTCTTCTTTTTCTTTAATCGTTTACTTAAAACTATTTAGGAAATACATAAAACTTGAAGAAGCTATACTCTTTCTGTCTATTTTGCTACCTAAGTAGACAATGAAAGTCTTTTCTTATATGATAGTATAATTGTTAATTTATCGTATATTTTTGTGGGTGTAACCTGTCAACGAAATTAAAAGTACACATTTAGCAAGGATAACGGATTCATTACCATAGCTTAACTTAACTGTTTCCATTCAGTAGTATAACAAAGTTCAGGTGGGATTATATTACTTATTCAAGTTTGAAGTGCTAATTAAATAACAAAACCCTCTTACTTATTCTAATGAACGTAGCCACCGTATTAGTTATATATATATACTGCTTGGGCGGCATATTATTACAAAAACCAATTATTTTCGCAGCTTTTCATTTTTATTACGACCAAGAGTAATCGATTCTAAACAAAATAACTGGGTTTTTGCTTCAAAGCGCCGTCCATGACAATAATCTGTTTATTTAATAGGGTATTGGTTTAGAGTAATTGAATTTTGGACCCAGGAACCACTTTAGAAAGGAAATATATCTTTGCTTCGAGCTTAGTCTTTACTTAATTACTATAAATAAAGACGTCGTTTAATTTTTGCCATTATCGGTAAAAGTTAACTTTTTAAACGAGCTATTCTCAATTCACAAAGCGCCTTTCTAAAGGTGAGCAAAGCACCATCTTTTGGTGTAAAAATAATCCAACAATAGATGTCGCCTGTGCGGTTGCTAACCGGTCATTGCAATCCCGATCTCGAGCTGGATCAGACATCGACTGAAGACTGCGAAACTTTCTAAAAAAATAACGGATAAAAAGAAGACTTTTCTGGTTTATTTAACGAGACTATCAGAACAATGCGTTTAATATCAGCTTTGCTTCTGTCTTTTATAATTGGAGGTAAGTTGATTCATTTTTTTGGCGCGAGAAATTCGAGAGCGTTTTACGATAGCTTTTTTTATAGTAGGGGCGGTTTTTCGGGACGCCCGCCAAATCTTCTCAAATTTCTCTCTTGATTAATTAACTCGTTTTGTTTGCATTCTACTAACGCCTACCAGAGTTTAAATCAACATTTCCCCTTATTATTGGTGTTTGTTCCCGCTTTCACCTTCGGTTACATAACGATGCCGAATCACGTCCGACGTATTTTTCGCTTACGTAAAGTTACGTTCGAACGTATCTGGAAGAGGGCATAAAGTTCTTTTATCACTAGATAACAACACAAAATGAAAACAGGCGGTATCTGCTTTTTCTTTTACGAGAGTCGATGAATAGATATTCAAACTCACAAATCGGGGTTTGACAATTTGATTAATTGTAAGTTGAGTAGGTATAATTTTTCATTCACAAAACCGAATGTAAGCCACGTGATGCTATATTTTTTTAGAATATATTTTTTTACAAACACCTGTTCAATCTTACGCCCAACTAGGCGATGTAGTGTAACTAGGCTTATACAAACGAAAACGATTGCATTTTTATTCGGGATTAATGGCAGCCTGCGCCGGATGGATTTTTGATTTGGTTACTATATACTATATATATACATGTCTATATCTATATATACATATATAGATATCTATAAAATAGTACGAACTAGGAACAAATTGTTTTATCGCTATAGAGATGACACTCGTTAATTATTCAAAAGGGGAAAAAAGGCCTACAAGACGATTTGTTTATTCTCCGTCCTACTTAATTGATAGTGGAGTGCAGTAAGTCTTTTTCACTCAAGTATTCCTGTTTTGAACGTTTTAATTAAGAGACAGAGTTTATTGTATTCGACTAATAACCTATCTCCGGGAGAAGATTAGAACGGATTATCTCGACAGGGTGTGATTTCAGTTTTATTTATACTTTTATCTTTATTCTTTTATTTCAATTCACCACCCGTTCCCTCTACCCCGTCTCTCTAACTCAGTCGCTCATTCACTCTCTCACTCACTCACTCACTCAATCCCTCACTCACTCACTCCCTCCCTCCCCTTCCTATCACGCAATATTTCCTTTCTCCCGTTATCCGGAAGTTGAAGAAAAAAAAAAGCTCCCGTTTGAGCTTCCAGTTTTCGAACCAAAGCGTAAATCTGTAAACATTTCCTCGTTAGTCACGCGATACTATTTAACGGTTTATTACTGTATAAACGGAAAGGTATTATGCAATAGCTTTCGTTTTTCCCCAAACTTTCGAGGGTTGAAAAGCATGAAAGACTAATGGAATTCGTCACGGTTGACAACTTAAAGGGATATATTTATGAATATCATCCGCAGCTGAACAAAGAGAAAATATTATTATACGTTCAAAATCGCAGCTGTACACACATTATAGAGGAGAAGTCGAAAGAGGGTGAGAAGAATACATTTAATTGTAGGGCGTCTATTGGGCGTTTAATCACGGTAATCGGTCAACTTAGACGAAAGATCGATTTTCATTTTTCGAGTCATATTCTATATTTTTCTTTTCTTTTTGAATTCCACCCGCCCTTATACGGTTTAACGTTTCGCTAGAATGGCAAAAAAAGAGCAGCAAGATAAGAATCAATTTCGACTCCATTCGATGTTTACTCGAGCTTGAAAAATAGGCTATATATCCATTTCGGAATTTTCGCATGAAACGTAAACAGGGTTCGTGAGCCTCTTTATTTACCATCTCCCTCATCATCTAGGCCCTAAAAATGTAAAAATTGTTCTCTATCTCACTCTCTCCTTTCCATAATCGACTTTCTCGGTTATAATAAAGGGAATGAAGTGGCACTCATCTCCCCCGTTCCCCAATCTTTTTACCCTTTTCTTTAGAAAATCGCCTCGCGCTCCATTTATATTGTCGGCCCTTAGGGCTATTTTTACAAAATTTCTTCGCCTCGGCCGAATTGCGTAAAGATCACTGTAAACAGACAGTCGCCGCCCTTTTGAACAGCTGTAGTACGTTAAGAGTTTAGGCCTAGAAACGCGTGTTCTATTTGCATAGCGCTTATCGACCTCTGACCTCAGTCCAGCAGTTGATATCAGGTAAATATCGGCATAAAATGTCGAATATCCTTAACAGATATTTTTTATGGTTTACACTTTTGTAATAAACGACTTTAGTGTAGGAGAAAAATACTTTATAATATCGCTCATTACTACTGAAGCGCAAATAATCAAATTTTATTGATTCGTTTTCGAGTATCGAGCTGTCGTTAATGTTTACCTTAGTTTTACTGATGTTTGGTCGCCTTTTTTCGGCCCTCAATCGACGAAAGTAAAGAGTTTGCTTGTGTCGATATCCCGCAGCTAGGTACGCCACAAGGCGCCAAAGATTTTGATTAAAAACGACCGTCTTGGGAATACGACATTACTGCCTTTATTATTTCGGCGAAAAAAACTAGGTCTATATACTACTATTTTACACTAATAGAACAAACAGTAGAATGAATGAATGAATGTTTGATGTCTATCTGTTGAATATACCATTATAACCTAGAACATAGATTCTTTTATGTTCAGGTCATATTTTGGCAAAGAGAGCTTTTTTTTCGCGTGCACGAGATAATAAATTGTCCGTCTGTTCGATTTCAACCTCAAGCACGAATTCCAAACGTTCCTCTCTACTCCCCTCAAACGCCTCTAATACGGCGTAATATCGCTCTGCATCGGATTTATTGATCGCGCTATAGATTATGAAGATAAGCGTCCCGGCCGTTGATTTCGTTACTTTGCCGTCTACCCGCCAATTCCACTTATTCGGCCCCGTTTCCGGCCCAGTGGATTAGGGTCGACGGATTATCCAGTTGAGCGCTCGGCTGTCTTTATTTCCTTTTTCTTTCCACTTCAATCTGCCCTACCACAAGATATTTTACACTTTTTATTTAAATGTCGGTCGATAATGTGAAGTAGGCCTAAGGCGCGTACAGATGTCGGCCGGTCGATTTCAATAGTTTGTCTCGAGTTTGTATGTAGAACGTGCCGAGAAATGATTGACGCGTTCGTTTTCGACGGCTTGTACCAAAATGGAAGTGATGTTGTTTGTCTAAACAAAGGCGTCCGTTCTGTACGGTTTTCACGTTTTCCAGTTTGTCTGCAAACAGAACCAATGACCTTTGTTGCGCATATTTCCACACTAAGAAGTTGATCTAGCGGTTGAAATAGCTTCAATACGCTATTGTTCTAGTGAAATAATTTACAACACCTTCATATCCTTTTTTCATTTTTACTGCCTGTACAGACTGACCAATTTTGAGATAAGATATGACTTATCATTGGTAGTGCGATAAGAGAGCTTTATCCGCTAACCATTAAGCTCAACTGCAATTTTTTCGCTAATCTCACCGTATACACCAAGAACTAGGTCGTCTGTTTGTAGTAGGTTCTACAGTTACGTTAGAAAAGCCGGGATGGGGCCTGTTTCGAATGCCGCGCCTTTTTGGTAAGGCGTTTCCTTTTCTGCTATTGGGGAAAACTAATTCGATTTTTCCCCTTTTTCGAAGCGCCATCTGCCTAAGTTGCGATTTTGACTTAATTACGACACTTGAGGCTACTAAAAATAGCAACGTCTCATTTACATTGGGTTGATAAAGACAAAGACGGATCTCTGTAGAATATCGTCGCTGACCTTCTGATGTTCCACAGTTGATTCAGTACTCTACCGCCATACTCCCCGTCCGAAACAAACAGCTTTGTCAAATTGTTTGCGTGTTTGTTTACCAGATTGAAAAAGAGGGGATCGTCCTTAATAGGAAATAGCATGTGTGCAATACGAACCGCTCTAAAATTAGTCCCAAGTCGCAGATTTATGTATCCTATCAACGCCCTGATATACATTCCTTGTCGTGGTATAAACTATCTCCATATATTCTGACGTTACAAAGAGTTTTGTTTGTTATAAATGTTTGCTTTAAGACCGGAATAAAGAGTAAAGAACTTTCCCTAATCTCTATATAGCTCTCATAAATTCTTCGATAAAGAGAGCGTATCTGTTGACCAAAGCTCTGTGTGACAAACAGACTTGATTCCCAAGTAATTGTTTGTCAGTCTGTGAAATTCGCCTTAGACGTTCTGTTTACTATAAATCTAGCGCCCTGCACCTGCAAAAAGCCGTTTGGTGGGCAGGCATCAAGCCGGAAAGAATCGAGGCAATCTGTTCAACATGTGGAAGACGCGTACTAGGGTTGCGCGCTACACGCGCTCTAGAAATTTTTTTTTGTTTGTCAAGTCGAAACAGAAGAAAGGGACGAAAGTTTCGGGCGTGGTGGCAGTAGCGATTAGAGAGATTAACTAAAATGGGTTTGAGTTAGTTGATGAAGGGCAGCTGTTCCCCCTTATTTGTCCGGTTTGTTCAACTTCCTACGTCAGCAAAAATCCATATAAATTGCTATCCGGTCGCGTATAATATTTGTCGTTCTCTTTTTGATTAATCGGCTTGAGTCCGTATATGTCCATATTGCAGTCTTTTATCGCCTTTACGCTCAAACGAACATTTTTGACGTATATAGAAGTGGGCTAATACTTTAAAACACTCTGACTAAGAGCAGGTGTATATCCAAATAGAAAAATTAAAAACGGTAAGGGAGATGACATCTGCTCGTGTTGACAGATATCTTTTCCCTCTTTCATCACAAAAGAACGAACTAAAGATCCCCCGGGACAACCTAGCCGTCTAATTACTGCCCGAATCCGCTCACCGTCGTCGAATTTCAATAAAAATAGGAAATCGATAGATGGCGTTAATTTGACAATTATATACCTTTTCTAAATACAGCTACGTTGGCTAAATTGCAACCGATGGTATATCATGTATTTCGGGAGACTGGAGTGAAAGAAGACTACCCATTTACCTGCTCATACGGTAAAGCTTATCTCTACAAGGGAGTGGTATTTTCCGTAAACGGCGAGAAAATTTTTGACGACGGCGTAAGCATTAATCAATCATTAATTATCTGATTAGTCAAAGTGTACAGTTTATATAAATAAAAATTATATATATTTACATCTGTTAACAGACTATGCTACAAAATGAGAAATGGAAAGATCTCGGTGTATCCGATATTATCATTGCTAAAGAGAATGATCTATCAGTTCCAATATTATACATTTCCAAAGATATTACTAAAAAATTTGCCAAATCCATGAAATTTAGTTGCACAGTAGAATCAAATCTTTTAGATTTTGGATTTCATTTTGTTGGTAAGTCTTTGCTTGCTTTATTCTTTATAAATATAGAAAAAAAAACACTATCTATTTACTAGTATTTTATTACTTTATACTTTTTTAAATGCTCTTGAAAATCATTAATACATTATAGTAAAGTTAAGCATACCTTAGTTTTATTTTTATCTATTGCTATTGAATAGAAAATGCTATTCATATTTTTTAGATAGGTTTTTATTTTTCAAGTTTTATGCGATTATAACCTACTATATAATCCTATTGTTATTCTTTTTACAATCCACCCTTCTATGTTATTCTAAACGATTGTTTATTTGTATATATTTCTTTAATACCTCATTTCTCATAGGGAAATTTTTGCGTTTTTTTAGTACACTAGTTCTATTATTATATAGTAAATGTGTAGTTGTATGAATAAAAGAAAATTACTAAATATAGCCGTCTAATTAAACGGTGTTTTACCGATCTATTAACCCATCAATGCGGCAGATCTATACGACTTAAAAGTTTCCTGTTAGTCGCCTGATAAAAATGATGGTTTTTTTCTCTTTCTAATGCATTCTAATGTTCCGTATCGTTACTAGAATCGGTTATTTCTAAAATATCGCTTCAATAGGTTTTTGACATTTATAGCTTTAAAAGGTTCTATTCCACTTTTATTTCAACTTTAATTATGTCTTTTTGTCTCTTTAAATCACAATTTAATTTGTTCAACTTGAAATCCTAAATTCTCTTCTTTTCAGAGAAAGAATCATGCGAAAGCAACTCGGCTGATAGTAAAGAAGGAGAGAAAATTTCATTTATGCATTCTGTTGAATTATCTACAATGGACAAAGATATGACAGATGGATCATGGATAGCGTAAGTATTACTTTTATTAACAGTATATTATATATTAGATAACAAATAAAAGAAGGAAAAGAACAAGCGTTATATAAAACAGACGCACTTTTTGTTGAATATTGTCTGACAAATTACACATTTGCTATTTATCTTTGAACAGAGTTCTAAATAATAAGAAATTAACTGAAAGAGATATCGTCGTTGGAGACAGTGCAGAGTAAGTGTATAAATATTATTCTCTTTTTTATAGTACTGTACTACTATATAAGAGTATGTAAATTGTTTATATTTATCATTAATGAATGAAGGCTTATTTAAATATTTGCTAATTAATTTCAGACTACAAAAGTATAAGCAACGAGTTAATGTAAGCTTGAATTCGAATAGTCAAATATACTGTATGCTAATGATTATCCTTTCTAATTTTTTTCTTAAGTTAACTCTTACAAGGAATATGAATGGTCAGGATTTAAAAATGAAATATATGCTCCAGTCTGGTGTTGAATCAACCCTTAGCCTACTTACCGAATGCGTTAAAAAATTAAATGTACAATGTAAGTTATTGTTCTTTTTATCAGTGTTATATCTTAGAAAATGATAATAGCTAAAAAACTTTACTACTTAATAAATTATAGATATGTCAAGAGTAGTTTCTATCGAACCTGATCAAACTGAATATAGAATACCTCAAACGGTTAGATGCATTGTCGAAAGCAATCCTAAACCAAACATATATTGGATTTCCGATGAGACGGAAGAGAAAGTTGGGGAAGGAGAACAATTAATTTTTGATAGGAGCTTATTCAAAGATGCAATACCAGAGAAACATGGCGAACAGAGAAAAGTTCGAAGGAATTTTACTTGTAAAGTCGAGTCGAAGGGGTAAGGAAAAGATAGTCAATTCTAATTTGCAAACAAATTAAAATTGAGTATTCTATTGGCGCATTTTGTCATTTTCTTTTTTTTTGCTCATCCGTTTGTTGTACAACTTAACTAAATTCTATATCCTTTTCTTTATTATGTTTTTCTTTAATCCGAATAGTTTTAAAGGAGTGGAAAGAAAAGTGTCCTTTAATATCGTGGTAGATAATATAAAAGAAGAGAAAACGGAAGCAGGTGAGGGAGATAGGTTCCTTTTTCTTACAATTTATTTTCCCTTTTATTTTATGTTACAATTCTACTTCATTAATCGAATTTCTCTTTACATTTTCTATTAGGCAATTCGCAAACAGCAGCCATTGCAGCTGGCGTTGTGATATGCCTTATCATTCTAGTCATTGTCGGTGCCGTTGTCGTCTACTACTGTCGCAAGAAGTCACAAACAGGTTAGCTATTTTTTATAGTATATACGAAACGTTTATACTGTATATATTACACATAAGTATGTATATACAGTATAATATATATATATATATATATATAGTTGTATATTGCATAGATATTTATAGTTGTACATCATTCCAAGTAAATTGTAGACTGTACTACTCTCTCTCTCTCTCTGTAGTTTTATTTTTTCCTTATTTTTGACCTCTTTTAACTCTGTACTACTAGTCTACAGCAACAGAAAAAAAGAGTAGATAATGTTGCTCTAGTCTTCAACCTCCTCTTAAAGGAATAACGATTAAAAAAAACAATACAATGATTTAGTTTAGGCCTATAGACGAGAGCATGTCAATTTATTTCCGTTTTTTGTTTCATACAATTTTTATAGGAGCGAAGAAAGTGCCAACAGAGTGAGTATTTGCCATTTTATTTATTTTTCGCTATTTATTTGTTTTCATTGAGCTTTTATACTTTAATTTCACGTTTGCCAAAGTAAACTTTTTGAATGTTTTTCCATAAAATATTAGTGTAGAAAAGTGTTTTTTCTCGTTTTCTCTATGGATAAAATTTTGCTTTCATTCTATTCTATTCGTTTATCTTTCCTTTTTTCTATTTTCTCATATTGATTATATATAATTGTTTTATAATGACAAAATTATATATGTCTACCTATATACCTTATTAATTATCGTATTCTTGAAAACAACAGAGACGATGATATGAAGCACAAATTTTCTTCGGATCGTAATAATGCTAATGGTAAAATAAATTTCATTCCATTTGGGCATATTGTCCAATATTAACGTTTATTGCATTTTTAACAGCTTAGAAAATCTCATTACTGCTTGTTTCTTCAGCAGTTTTCGATGTAAAAGAGAATATGAAAGATTTTTTTCTTTTTTTTTTTTTTTAATTTAAAGTTACATATGTATGTATGTATATACATAAATCTATATATATATATATATATAGTTTTATGCTTTTCTATTGTAAAAAGAAAAACAAACATAAATGAAAGTTTTTTCTACTTTTGGGTGCTTTTTTTAAAGAAATTTCTAACTAAATGGATATAGAAAAAAAATATGCTTTAACTTAATAATTTAGATGAAAAACAGAAGAGAAAAAGTTATATTCTTCATGCAAATTTTTTTTCTAATTAGAACAAATCGAAATTAAGTTTAAAAGAGACAAAAACAAAAAAAATAAGAAATAAATAAAGATAAAAAAAAGAATAACGAATTTTTTGATTGATTATAAAAACAAAATGTAACTTTTTTTTATTAAGTGTAAACAAACACAAAGAAAAAAAAACAAAAGAAACAGCACTCTTTATCGTGAATTTCATTTCCTTAAAAATGTCGTCGAATGTTTTTATTTTTTCATATATAATGTACATTCATTTATACAGTATTGTTATCTTATAATATGTTACAAAGCTTATTTTCATCTTTTTCCTGTTATCATAATTATTTTTGTTTGTTTATGACGTATCAGAAAATTTGGGTTCGTAGATGATAAATTGCTACTGCTTATTCTTGTACTGTTTTATTTTTTCTTCTTTTTTTTGTTTTATTCTTCTATGCTTTGATAAAATATGGAATATTTAACGTGTAAACGAGAACAAAAAAATACGTTTAGTAGTGTTTATTGTGGTACAAAAAAAAAACAATTTCTTCTCATTGTGTTCCTTTAAAACTGAAAAATATTCATTATTGTTCGCTGCTGTATTGTTTTTAAGGATAATTCTATATAAAAAGTTAATACGAGCAATAAGATAATCATGAAAGACAATGGCAGACATTAATTTTAAAATATTTCGTTTCTATGTATAAATCATACATATTCATTAATTTGCAAAACTTCATTTGTTGTGTGACATCAAACTTACGTCAATAGTAGTAGAGCAGTACAAGTACAAACCATATAATTTTATATAGAAAATTATACTTCATTTACTTTATAGAGAAACATAATAGACTAATACCTTTTAGTCAACGCCAAGTTTTTGACCTCTTTTTTGAATTGGTACGGATACAGTTACACAGTTCGCGTATATAGATTAGAAACACAGACATATACTGTATATATTTAGATCTCGTTTATAGCAAACTGTAATATGCTGGTAAATGGGATAGGCATTCTTTATGGCAGTTTAAGTAGGCATAAAATTTACGGCTATTATATTGGTATAACTAAACAGATCAGCAGTACATTCAATGTACTAAATACACTAGAAGTTTAGCTAATTAATTGGCTTGATTGTAATAGTTATGTGGCTGTTTAGGAACTGATAAGTGGCAGATAGTTCGTTTTTAACGCATGTCTAGTAATAAGAAACGACAGATGTTTAGCCATTATTATTAAGTTTGAGTAGAGAATTATCAATGACGCTCGTTTTTAAGGTATCATATTTTATTTTTTTAATGTTTAGCTGAATGCGGTCATTCACGTCTAAAATTACAGAAAATGGGCGTCGGCCAGTTGTTTGATTTAACTACGAAACATGGTCGATAAAACTGTAATATAAGTGACAAAAAAATTTACTACAAAAAAGGAAATGAGTCTAAACGTGAGCCTTTCATCCTTCTGCGTAAAACATCAAGGCTCGATCCATTCCAGTTGACGCAATAAAGTTACTGTTTTCACCAAATCTTATTCCCGTAGCCGTAGCTGTATGATCGTAAAAGCTCTTTACCATCGACCACTGTTTGCAAACGTAAACTCGAACATCCGTTCCCGCTACGCCCAAATAAGATCCAGAATGATCAAAGCATAAAGATTTCACCTAACGAGAAAACTTGTTTAGAACTAGTCGGGATGTTTTAATAAATAAACCCTTACCTCATAACCCTCATCTAATTGAATATTCTTGAAATTTTTCAATTTACGTAAATCCCACAACTTTACTGTCGAATCATCAGCAGCCGTCGCTAAGTAATAACCGTTCTCCGAAAATGAAATGGACGTTATAGGCCCCGCATCTCCAGGGAAATTAGCCACATTAGCCTGTTCTTTCAAATCCCAAATCTTTATTGTCGAATCCTCAGTCCCCGTTCCGAAAATAAGACCGTCCGGATGGAATTGTGCGCACGTTAAAGGTACAGAGGAATTTTTATCGCCAACTCTTGTAAGAACCCGCCCGTTTCTTATATCTGAGAAGGCCCAATAACCATCCAGCGAACACGATAGCAGATAATCTCCCGTTGCATGCAAAGAAATTCCCGTAACTGGCATTTCGTGGGCTCTGATCACGTGAGCACACTTTGACTCTTTAACTCCCCAGACGCGGATTGTCTGATCTGGACTAGCAGTAAAGGCTAGTTCTTCTTCCGGATGATAGACAACATGGGTGACCTTCTTTGAATGACCCTTCAAAGTGGCAACTAAACAATCTGTTTCTTTATTATATACAACAGCGGTCTTATCGTTTCCTCCGGTTATTATCTTATTCGTATCCTTAGGGCAAATATCCAAAGACAATATACCTGGAACGCTGGGACTGTGATTTGAGGTTTTCGAAGCAATTTTTCTGTAGGATTGAATTTGTTCAGTAGACGCTAATCCCTCTGGTATGGTCTTGCCACGTTTCTTTCTTTCTGAGGTCAATTTTGCGGCGGTATCTTGCAATTTTGTTAAAATTTCCTCGGTCATGCCTGTTGACGTTTGAGCCTCGACACTTTGGTCCGCAGCTGCAACAACAGTTGTTGTTGCTGTCGGCTGAGTTTGTGCGGGTGTAACTCCAGTTTGAGGTTTAAGCGTAGCCAGAGCTATAGATGTTGAAATTGATCAATTTAATATAAGTAAATAATTACAATAGATAAAAATACCCTCTCTGGCGGCAGTAACTTCCTTCGTAAGCCTAGCGATAACTCTACAAGCCGCGTCGTGTTGATATAAAGCATGAGATAATTCTGTTGAGGAATTTATTGAAGCAATTATACGTCAAGTTAAACTTAAAATTATCTTCAGAACACTCACCCTGTCTAGCCGTTTGAAGTTGTTGCCTCAATGTGAAACTGTGCAACATAACCGCATCCTGCGATAGAAAATAATTTCTTACATTACCTCTGTTTATTGTAACAATATACAAATCAAACTAACCCATTCGTCCTGTAGCGATTTCAAAATAGCCGGAATGCTCGTAGCTGATGGTGGTCTTGGCTTGACCAATGTAGAAGCTAAAGTATTTAATATTTATAATCTATGTTACGTCATATATCGTATCTCACTCACTTTTTACAGGTATTAGCTGATCTTCGTTTAACTTTTCATGGTTCATTGGGTCCACTCCATTTTCAGCTATATACTTTTCTACCAATCGCCTTTCAAAAATGCATCCCGAAACAGGTGAAATAACAGGATGTTCGGGAACTTCGTTACTTACTGAAAAATAAGCATCAGGTGGTTATCGAGACCCAAACGTAGAGAATGCGATACACCCGGTATCCTTTTATCGCCCAATGTGAGACTTTTGTTATTGTACACATTTTTGTTTCAAATTTCAAATTATAAACTATACTTTCTCATTACAATGCATTAGTTAATTCTAATAATCGCAAAAAATAACATACTAATATGCAAAATAAAGCAAAAAACTTGTTTACTTACTCGCACACGTAAGCGCCATTTTGTTAACTTGCTACAAGTTCGTTTATTTTAACAAATTTTCACGAATTCTAAAAATTCTCGAATTGATAGATGGCGTTACTTACCGAAATTAACCAATGAACAGGAGCCGGAAAGGGCTTTGAAACTGTAAACCGCTGTTCAAATAAAAACTAAATTTAGTGTGTGTTACATCAGATAGATTGATAATTGTTTTGTTTACAAGTATATCTATTTAGAGTAATACTATCAAATCTACATATTTAATAAAATCATTCAATATTTACGTAATATCATTTTTTTTGTTTTATATGGTTTGCTATTCATAAATCTTTAAGATATGAATAATTAAACAGGAAAAAAAAAGATGAAAGTAATTCATCACACTAATAAAAGATTCAAGATGTTTCGATCTCATAATAATAATAATAATAATTGTAATCATCATTAAAAAATATATAGTTTATGATAAATATTACTACTGATAAAGAAAATGTTATTACAGACGAATTTCTTAGTGAGCTATGTTTATGAAAAACAGAAATCAAATGCTACAGACTTCTTTGCTGGCACAATTGAATATAAATATACACGATAATGTTGATTTTAAGGAAATTTCTTTTGCTTATTTAAGCAAACTATTAATCTAATTGTTCCGTATGCTGACCATTTAGAACAATACAATATAAACAATATAAATATACTATATTATATATATAGTATATATGGTAATATAAATCCATCATTTCGAAGGAGATAGAGAATGAAAGATATTTATAGGCGCTTTTGAGTATGTACTCATAAAAACATCCTGTAAATAGTCTTCGTAACAATCATTCAATATAAAAAAAAAGAAGAGAAGAGATAAAAACAAAATGATATAAAACCCTGGAATAAAGCTTATTTTAAAAGCCTTTGTCAAGAATAAATCAATATAAATGATAAATCATACATGTAAAAACTGACAGCTTTTTTATTTGCAATTTAAGTAAACCGGAAATAAAATGTGTATGAAGGGGAAAAAAATCAATCAACTAAAAGTACTTTTATGTACACAAAGATAACTTGTATCGCATATCATTTAGAACATAAATATTTGATATCATTTTGTATAATCTAAGCTTTTCGCCAAAAGAAAAAGAGGGAGAGAGAGAGAGATGTAAAGAATTTGTGTTTGTAAATTTTTGCTGCCTTTTCTTTTTCATACCAACTTGGGGAACTTTCCCTTAGGAATTTCATTTCTTGTTAGTTGGGCTTAGGGTTAGTCATATGAGATTCAACGTGGATTTGGTTGATTTTTTCCCCCTCTCGCGTGTATTTGGGAATGTCTTGAACTGTCATTTTGAAGATGAAGCTCTATTGACAAGGTTAAAGCTGACGTCCGTTTACTAAGGCGGGAAAAATAAATACAACGCGACATTTAGAATGTATTGCATTATTGATTACAAAACTAAGTCAAATATTATAAGTAGAATAATTGATTTGACTATTTCTTTAAAACATTTTTTGGAACAGAAGCCTCTTCCGTGATTATTAAATCAATTATTGCTCTCATAAGAGCTCCTTCTTTTGATTGCCGGTCCCAGTTAGTTGGCGATGGTTTAGATATTTTATAGTCCAGTAACGAATCTAGTTCGTTTCTTAATTCCTATAGAAAAAAAATTGAAAAATAGGCCAATTTGAATATAATAAATATTTATACCCCTATTAAATTGGCAATTTTCTGAGAGCACCGGAAGACAATCCAATCATCAACAACTATACAATCCTGATCTCTTTCCCTTCTAAATTGAATTTGACCTCCGAAAAAGAACAGAGAATAAGGACTAACTGGTGTAGAATTGAAAATATATAATTTATCAGTTGCCATTTTTAAGTGATAAACAAGCCATGAAGAGGAGAAAATATCTCTCAAAAAATTTACTGAGCTCTTGTGAATATGTATTTTCTTCCCTCCCGACTCGCTTTCTATAACATATCGAGGACAATGCGGTTTGGGTTTCCCATCCTTATAACGGATCTTTACAACATTTGGGTATAGGCCAGCACTCAGCACGGCCCTAACAAGTTTTTCATTAGAAGAATTGTAATTTGATGCACCATGATAAGGATCACTAGAAGAAACAAAGCCCATATCCCTGAGGAGACTTGCTAATTGACGTCTCATTCCTGATAATAATTTTAAAACAGATTTAGAAAGAAAATTCTCGTCACAATACGCATTTCCGGCCGCAGCACCGTTAGAACAAGCTTTTTCCCAGCCGCTAAACGCTCTGGCTAACAAAAGGTGATCACTTTGAGAATCACCATCTAAAATTCTTTTACATTTTCTAACTTCTTGCTCCTTTGAAAGGGGAAAATAAAATGCATCTTTGTAGGACAAAGCAGCTGCTATAGTCAAAATAGGGTCAACACAAGAGAATAAACCAGCGAATATTAACATTTTGGCACAGTGGGGATCAACAGGCATTCTTGCAATATGCCAACCAAGTGCCGTAAGTTCTTCATTATCGGCGTTTAAGGCATGAATTTGAACGAGAGTTTTTAACGCGTTCTCAAGAGCTTTTTCTTCCGGCCTCGATATTCCCTTTGTCAAAAACGGAACTATTTTGCCTAACTTCAGTAATTTGACATGCAAGCAGACTTCCTCGAGACACGTTCGTAAAATTTCCGGTAAGTCAAATTCGCTCAGTCGTTCGTATTGAAATCCACTAATTAGATGGAAACAAACGCCCGGTTGACAACGACCCGCTCTTCCTTTCCTCTGAGTGGCCGACGCTTTGCTTACCCAGTCTAATTCTAATTTTGCAACGTTTAATGCCAAGTCCACTTTCTTTAGTTTACGCTTTCCGCAATCAATTACATAGACAACATCATCAATTGTAATAGACGTTTCGGCAATATTCGTTGCTAAAATAATCTTTCTGAGGCCTCCAGCTGTTTTTTCGAATACTTCACGCTGATTAACCGTTGGCATTAGAGAATGTAGGGGTATAATAAGTGTTTTCATGCATCTTAAAACTGGTGAATTAGATAAAGCTCTATTTAGGTCGCTAATTTCTCCTAATCCTGGTAGAAAAACTAATATAGCTCCGTCCCCGTAATTTCGGCATACATATTCAATAAGTTTCGTTATTAGAGGTATATCTATTCTTGAGAAATTTGCTCTTCTTAATGATTCAATAGTAAGAGAGGAATATTTTTTATGAGGTAACGATCTGAGCCACTGTTCGTATTTTATGAACTCGCTCTGCTTGAACCTAGACCTTGGACCAAAACTACTTTCTGCCTCGTATCTTAGCATCTCAATAATATCTTCAAGAAAATATTCGCGAACTGGAAACACTCTACCCGGTATAAAATAAATAGGACAATTGTACCAATAAGCTGATAATTCGTCGGCATTGGCCGTGGCACTCATTAAGATAATCTTCAAATCTGATCGAATTTCCAACAAATCTCTTAGTACAATCATCAAAAAGTCGGTTAGCATATCTCTTTCGTGAATTTCGTCAACGATAATATGAGATACTTTGTTGAGATTTCTAAAGAAAGGAAAAAAATAAAGGATATGAGATAAAATATAATTTGACAATTATATAAATGAATAATTATCAAAGAAAATTATATTTAGTGAACTATAAACGTAAAAATATTTTCTTTCACAGAGTTTATGCTTGAGCGCAAATATTCTTAAGGAAAATCATCCATGATAAAGTAGATATGTCATAAATACTAATCTATTTTGGACCAACGCAGTCATGCATTACCTATCGCTTGCCAGCCACTGAAGTATAATTCCTGTTGTACAATAAAGAATCGATGCTTGTTTTCTTGACTCAGTTCTATAAGATGAATATTATGGATTGTCTAATAGTTATCTTGGATTTGATAGAAAAAAAATATCAGGTCTATACCGTTCCAGTCGAACTTGAAAGCCAACACTTTTTCCAACTTTTTCGGCTCGTTCTTGGGCAACTCTCTCCGCTATCTATTAACAAAATCAAATAGTCATAAAATTGTCGATACTTTATGTGTTATGCACTTACGGATATAGCACTGATTCGTCTAGGTTGCGTGCAAACTATATAACAAGATGAAGAACATTGTCTTTCAATGGCATCGTCAAGAATAAATTGAGGTACTTGGGTAGTTTTACCGCATCCTGTATCTCCAGATATAAGTAAAACTTGGTTACTTTTGATTTTTTCCATAATTTCCTATTAAATATAAAAGTTATTTTGAAATTTTATCACTTTTTTTTCTTGTTTTTAATACAAACTTCTCTTCTCTCAAAAGCAGGCAATTTTTGTCTAAATTTTAGCTTTTCTTTATATTCCTTTGAACTTTTTTTACTTTGAAATTCGTCATAAATATTAGATTCGAAGTCTTGATCGGTATTTGCTTCAAATGGTTCACTTTTACTTTTATCTGGTTGTAAGTGGGCGTATTCTGTAAATTTCGCTGTATCTTCCTTATCTAAGAAAACAATATCTGTCTCCTCAAACTCAAAATCATCTTCATTATTTGATTCTTCTTCGCTTGAATCTTCATCTTCCCAAGACTCTTTAACTTCATCTTTTAAAATCATACCTCCTGATAGACCAGCTGGTCCAGCAGAGGTGGGAATACTTCCTTCAAACAATTCGGCAGCTGATTTCTCATCCTCAAACCCACTGGATTTAATATTTGTCAGCAATTCATTTAAACGTTTTTCATTTGCATGATTCATATTGACGCTTTCACGATTTTCATGCTCCAGCTCCTTGTTACGCTGCTTTTGTCTATCTCTGTACCAGAGGCCAATTTCTCTTCCTTTAAGACCTGGTGGAGGTCGACCTTTTTTTGGATAATCTTCTCCTAAAACAGTTATAAAAAATAAAGATTTTCTAAAAAAAAAACTCCAATTACCTCGTTCTCCTTGACGTCGTCTTTGGTAAGACGCCATATAATGAAAAATCCAAACTGATAATTTAATCTATGTTTTAAAAAAAAATTGAAAACGTTCAGCCTGTGAAACCCTTTATTATCGATTTGTTTCTGTTTCCGGCGACAATCGGAGGTCATGGTCAAATATGGCGCGTTGCTTGGTTACACGAAAACAGATATGCCGAAGCCAAAGACTGACAAGAAATGGATTCAAGAGAGCCTAACTGATGTTCTTTTTCCTGATGTATACGATTTACATGAAGAATTAGGAAGTGGCGCAACATCTGTAGTACGTAAATGTACACATAGAAAAACTGGAAAGGAATGGGCAGTGAAAATAATTAAGAAAAGGGTAGAAAAGAAAGTGGTTAGAACAGAAATTGGTATACTGTTAAAACTCAATCATCCAAACATTGTAAGTTGTTTATTTAATTGATCTTTTTGTAATAGTATTCCTTGACTACGTGTAATGATTTCTGTACTTTGTTTATATTCAGATACGTTTAAAAGAAGTATACGAAACTGATGACCAAATCTTTCTTATCCTAGAATATGTCACAGGAGGGGAGTTATTTGATAGAATAATCCAAAAAGGATTTTATAGTGAAAGGGATGCTGCTACTTGTGTAAGGCATATGCTACAGGCAGTTGAATATTTACACGAAAATGATGTTGTTCATCGCGATTTGAAACCTGAAAATCTACTCTATGAAAATAAATCTGAAGATTCTAATTTAAAGGTCGCAGATTTTGGTTTGTCGAAGATGCTACCGAATGAAATACAGACAACTACCGTTTGCGGAACACCAGGATATTGCGCGCCTGAAGTCCTTCTTGGCAAAGACTATGACAAGTCAGTTGATATTTGGTCTGTTGGGGTTATAGCCTACATTCTATTGTGCGGTTATGAACCGTTCTATCATGAAGATGATAAAATTGCTTATAAGAAGATCTTAAATTGCGATTATGAATTTGCCCATCCTTGGTGGGATGATGTATCTCAAAATGGAAAAGATTTTATAGCTAGCTTGCTGCAAGCAGATCCAAAGAAGCGCCCATCCGCAACGAAAGCTTTAAAGCATAGATGGGTCGAAGGAAAAGCGGCTCCGTCCATGCCGATACCAAATGATGCCTTGGCTAAATTGAAAGATTTTAATGCGAGTCGTAAACTTAAAGTTGCCACAAGAGCTTTACAAGCTGCCGTCAATTTAAAAACCCTGTGTGGACATTGGGAAAATGAGAAAGAACAGAATGTTAGTAATGAGTAAACAATCAGGAATACTAATGCAGAATATATATTTTTTTAACATCTAAATAAATACAAAAAAAAAATTACACGCGAGTTTAATTAAACACTTACGCACGTAGAGCGTGAACACCGCTAAAAGAACGCCCTTAAGGGCTGTCACGGACAGACGCTCTTTTTAAAGCGACGCCGGCGCGTAATCGCGGTCGAGTGGTATTGACACCGTCTTAACGCTAATTTGTCGACGCCGTATGATTTTGTCATTTCAATCGCGAGGAGTATATAAACAAGAACGCCGACACTTGGAAAAACGCTGGGGAACAATTAACATGTCTACATTAGCAAAAGATGAGAGTGAATATCGTTCTTCCTGCCTTTACGAATATCAGCAATTCGACTGTGGGTGAGTGTACTTATTGTTTTGTTTTATTTCTGCTTCTTTTAATGTTAACAAACGGATAACACAGATGCGGAGATGATTCATTAACAATTCACTACGACCCAAATGGTATTCCCTACACAATCCAGACTAGGCAGGCCGCTAATGTTCGAGAAAGAAGGAGAATGATGAGCATAAATAGTGCTTTTGAAGAACTGAGAGTTCATGTTCCTACTTTTCCATACGAAAAACGGCTGTCAAAAATTGATACCCTCAAGCTGGCAATCGCCTATATTGCACTTTTGGGCGACCTCTTAGAAGCTGACATTCATCCAGTTCAGTATATTGACACATGTTTAAGATCTGAAGAAAGAGAATCGGTTTTGTGGAATACAAGCGGTACGACTGTTATATTGATTTACTATCATCTGCAGAGATATATTTTTTTTCAATTAATAAACATATTTTTTTATAGACTTAACCGCAAGATTATCATGGATAAACTGGCAAAATTTAGGTGTGGATGGGAGGCCCACATTCGGGCCTTATTCCTCATAAAAATATTTTGCCATCATTAACCTATAAACCTCTATAATTTTCAAAATAAGGATGGTACATTGCTTCTCTGCAACTAATGCGAGAACGGGGATTATAACTTATCATTTTCCTTAGCAGATCCAAACCTTCAGCGCACATATTCGGGCACCTGTCAGCTAAAATGTTTAAATGCCACTTTGGAAAAATGGATTTATAATCTGGTAGATTTTCAACACCAGGCCAAGTTTCGTTTGTTGGTGTTGATAAAGTTCTGTACGAAATTCTTAAGTTCAAATAAATGTTACTTTAATGACGTCGCTAACTAACCTAAAAATCTTTAGTATTTGATCAATTTCTGAATCACCATGAAATAGCGGTCTTTTATTAGTCATTTCCGCGAAAATACATCCAATAGACCAGATATCTATGGGCGTCGAGTAATATTCGGAACCGAGAAGAACTTCCGGGGCCCTATACCATAAAGTGACAACTTCATGAGTATAGACTCGCACAGGAACACTAAATGCTCTGGCAAGCCCAAAATCAGCCAATTTGATCAAGCCAGTCCTATCTATTAACAAATTTTGAGGTTTCAAGTCCCTATGAAGTACTCTTCGTTCATGGCAAAATCTCATTCCCGTTATAATTTGATGCAAATAACTTTGCACAAGGTCAAATGGAAGTTGTTCTTCATCTGGAAGAGCATCCATATATTTCCTGAGATCCATACTAAGAAATTCGAATATCAAGTATATTCTATTTTCCTCAAGTATTATGTCCTGCAGGCTATTTACTCTTGAGATAGTTTGTTTTTTTTAAAAAAAAAATTGTTAATTACCGAACAACATTTTGGTGCTTCAATTCTCGTAGCATAGAAATTTCTCTAATAGCTGTGCTTGGAATACCTTCATCCTCATTTTCTAAACGAATCTTTTTCATAGCAACAATTTCATTTGTTTCTTTAAACTTTGCCTTATAAACTACTCCATAAGTTCCTTCTCCTAATTTGTCGGTAACAATATAATCTTTAACCGATGAAGAAAACATTTTCTTTTATAATGTAACAAAAAACTAAAGAAATCTCGAAAAGAACCGAAAATTCGAAAAAAGAACAAAACAATCAGCTTTGTTCCTAATTTAGAGGATCCAAACCAATCTGCAATTTTAAAGAAAGTAATAGAAAATCTTTTAATATTATATAATAAAATTATTCATTGGTTAAAATGTCTAGCAATAAATCGAACTTTTTATTGGTTTATGGAGTTAAGAATAGTAGCCAGTAAAAAACTACAATTTCTATTTCGCGCTAAACCTAAATGGGCAAGTTCATATTGCGGGGAGTGTCGGTATATCGAAGCAAAGCAATCATGTCATAAATTGTCAATAATAAGATGATTTTACTCCTAATAAATGAATATATCAATTATTTTTTGCCATTTTCTTCAAAAAATGGAATTAAAGCTAACTGTCATCCTAATTTAGAAATATAGAATTTTTAGAATTTTTATATTGTAATATATTCATCTTTAAATAGAACTGTTCTTAAAATATTCTTTAACACGAATAATTTTTTATGTTGTTTATAACGATAAAAAATATGAATTGATTATTACACAGCATCTTGATCATTCATAACCTCTCAACCCCAGGTGTAAACTAAACCAGTCACATGACCAAACAAGCTCGTTTATCTTTCGCTTCACTACCGACAATTTTTCACGATTTCGCGCGTAATCTGTAACTGGATGAACGTCAGATAGTCGGAATCTAATCTTCAAATTCTATGGAACCATTAAATTATAATGTGAACAATATGAAGAATTGTGAATAAAAAAAATAAGGGATATTCAATCTCAGTAACCGTCAATCGTTTCTATTTTGAGCTAATAAACAAATCAAAGTGTATTAGGCCAAATTTCCAGCATCTATTTCGACGTTTTCCTCTTAGATGATCCTCTGAATGCCGAAACGTCGGAAAAGCGCTACAGCTGAATCGGGATGTGGAGCTGGCATAGAATATAGGTTTGATTCTGGATTAATGTCCGCCATCTTTATTTTTTATTATCTTACTTTTAGTAACTATACTTTTAATAAATGTAGAAAAAAATTTAAAACTAACCTAAACAATATTTCAAAATTTATATTCGATTTTATTTTTAAAAGAAGGGTAAATGGCATAATTAAAGATTGCTTTTCAACATATAGCGATGGCTTTGAGGACAAGGATGGTAAAATAGAGGAAAGTAAACAAGAATTAAAAGAGGAAAATCTTACACAGCAACCAGTACGTTGCAGTTCTAGACGACTAAAGAAACCAAAAAAATCTGATGCTGTAACTTCTTCATTGTCACCAACTAGAAAACTAAGTAATTATCGCTACTTAACGAAAATATCATCTTTAATAATTCTTTCTTATCAAACAGCAACTAGCGAAGTAAAACAGACAAATAACACAAACGGTGCTATTCAGCCAGGTACAAAATCTCAACCTCAATTATGGTCTTGCGATGACCAAGCAGCTTTTTTTGAAGCCTTAAATGACGTAAGATATATAAAAAGATTATAATACCGCAAAGCTAAATAAAAGAACATTATCTATTTATAGAACGGAAGAAATTTTGATAAAATATTGGCTTATATCAATAGTAAACAAAAGAAGAAAAATGAAGATTTAAAAAGTCGTGAGCAGATAAGACACTACTATTATAGAACATGGCATAAAGTTAGTAAATTTCTGGAAATACACAAATCCAAAGGTAAATTATTTAATATCTTCCTTGTTTTCAACATGTTAATATACAGTATATGTATAATATAATTAATTAATTTTTATGTCTATTGTTTAGACGTGAATTGTAAAGCAGTCGAACTTTATGGAATGATTAATTATGGAGAATTTAAACGTCGTGTAGGATGTGAGTTAAAATCTTATGTTTTGAGAAATTTAATTAATTTTTATTCTTTTATTGTAGATTTAAATAAGAAAAACGCATTTAAATTTAATGAATTAGTACAACAAGGGTAAATTTTAATAATATATTTAAAAACAGCAAACAATTTTAATGATGAAATTTGTTGTCCTCCGCAGAAGTTGCAATGTTAAAAATGTTCGTAAAGGAAAAGGTTGCTTTTTACGAATTAAGACACCTACGTGTAAAGCCTTACGAAACCTACACAAGCAGGATCTAACTGATGGTTGTTTTATCTTTATATTAAATTAATTTCATACATATTTTAAATCTTCTTTCCTGTTTTTTTCTAGGAGATGAAAAGGAAAGTGGGCATCCAGATATCATAGTCATCGAATTATTGCCTAGAAATACTCAATGCTGGATTAAAGTTCAACAAAAATCCTATAATCCTCGATTAAGATTAAATTTGCAGTCAAAACAAAGTTTATCAAGTATTATAAGTTTTATAGAAAGAAGGTGGAATTTTCAATTGTCTAGTAACGAAGAATTACGATTATTTCCTAAAGAAGGTGCAGAATTGCATTCCTATATGGCCATACAACATATTGATTTTAGTCAAAAAAATGTAAATTTCTCCCTGAAATTATATAAGGACACATGTGCCGATGGCAATGTTAGGCAAACGTCGAAGAAAAGTAAGAAACAGACGACATCTACAAAAATTCAATTATCTGAAAATAATGACAACGATCCTGTTGAGAAAAACGGAACTGATGAAAATGAAAACACAGAAAAAGATCGATTTGTGAATATATTAACAAAAAAACTAAAAGACTTAGAGAAAGATTACAATAGTTATGAGGACAGTTTTGAAGAAAAAGTCAACGATATCAAATTAAATGGATGGAATAAGGAGAACGGCAAAGATTATACGGCCCTGCAATTATGGTACATGCTAAAGAAACCTGATCAAATTCACTTAGAATATGACTTTATATCGACTGACAAAGACAAAGTAGCAATTCGAAGTAGTTTATTGAAGGCTCTTATACCTCTAGCAACGTCTTACAAAGAATCATTTTCAGAGATTGAAAATGAAAAATGTCCATGCGGAAGAGAATATCCCCAGACTTTAAATATGTTGCAAGATTATAACAATGTCTCAACAGACGGTGTCTTCAAAAGTCCAAAAGTGCCCAAGCCTAGGGGCAGAAAAAAGAATAAACGTGAAGAAGATGTGTCATTTAAAGCGCCTTTGCCAATACAAGCCTCGCCATTGACTCCTGTATCCCCTCAGCAGGACATATCTATATCTTTGCCTCTAAGGAAAGGATGTAAAAAGACTCTACCGAAACCGAATAATAGGAAATTACTGCCCGCTGTCAGATCTCAAACTCAACAGCAAACACTGGTAGGAGTGCAAATCGTTGATTCCGATGGGACGCCGAAAATAGTATTATTACCACAAAATACTATTGCTGCTGTTTCCCCTCAAGGTAATAATTTAATCGTTATATAGAAATCGTCATTTATCGTAACATTATATTCATTGTAGTAAATCAACAATCTACTACAAACATGACACCGTCTCCGAATATGCAGTCTCAGCAAATTACAAACAAGGAACAATCTGCTTTACCACCTGAATTACCGGTCAAGGAGGCATCTATGAATAATAAACTAGAGGATCAAACACCCAACAGGGAAGTGCTGGTGGCAAACAACGATTCAATTTCCTTATCAACATTATTAGATCTAAATTTCACAAATGACGAGGGTGTTAATGGAGTCAGCGACAACAGCATACAAACTATTCTGGCCTCTGCAGACATAGATCCGAAACTATTACATCAGTTGTCGCCACAAAAGATGCCGAATTATCGTTCAAACTTAAATACTCCCGTAAAAGTCGATGTGAGTAATTTTGTTGCTAATTTTTTATGAGTTACTTTATTAAATTTCCTACACTAGACTGATCAGCTAAATAGTTCCCGAAATTTAACATTCACTCTTCCCAGTGGCTCAAATTTTAGTGTTTCACAAATGTTGGGAGATAGTTCAAGAGACTCACTCATTAAAACTTCAGATGTTTGTATTAAGCTCTCGTTATAACTTTATTAAAATATTCATCTTATTTCATTCTTATCAGGTTGATGCAGTCATGAATGAAAACAGTCTTGATTATACAGCGAAATTCTTTGATTTGGCATCGCAAATCAATTGTTCAAATGAGGGCACGAAGGGTAATATCACATGATATTAATAATCAGGAGTAGGAAATTTCCTCTATCGCTCCAAATTTCAATGTTCTTGTAACTGTCTAGTTTTAACAAATGAAATTGTAGATAGTTACTTTTATTCAGTTTTATTGTTTTGTACATTGTAATCTTCTAGTTGATTAGTGTGCAAAATTTAATATAAGCGGTCTTGTAAATATTGTTTCTAATAAATGAGCCGTGTTTTGCTATCATTCCAGCAGCGATTGTTGTACAAGTGCATGTAAATTATTAAAAAAAAAATTACTTTATATTAAACATGTTTATTTCTATTTTGTCGATTATTTTGCAAGAAACTTATTTCATTTTAATCGACTTCTTCGATGGTGGGGCCACTGCCTGATTCAGCACCACCAGCTCCACCGCCTGGAGCACCACCGGCACCACCAGGGAATCCTCCTGGCATACCTCCTGGCATACCACCGGGCATACCACCAGCAGGCATACCTCCAGCCTGATACAATTTGGTGATAATTGGTGTACAAACGCCTTCGACCTCTTTTTGCTGATGTTCAAATTCTTCCTTTTCCGCAGACTGAAAATAATCAATATTAGTATCGAAATACTATGTAATAAAAAGAATTTACCTGATTAGCATCCAACCAACTTATGACAGCGTTACACTTATCAACAATCTTGGTTTTATCTTCTTCACTAATCTTATCTTTGAGTTTTTCATCTTCAACAGTTTGCTTCATGTGGAAAGCATAACTTTCCAAAGCGTTTTTAGCAGAAATTCTTTCTTTTTGCTTATCATCTTCAGCTTTGAATTGGTCGGCTTCTCTGACCATTTTTTCGATATCTTCTTTTGAGAGTCTTCCTTTATCGTTTGAAATAGTGATTTTATTTTCCTTCATTGTACTCTTATCTACAGCTGATACATTAAGAATTCCGTTAGCATCAATATCGAAAGTAACTTCGATCTGAGGAACTCCTCTTGGTGCTGGGGGAATACCGGTGAGTTCGAATTTTCCAAGTAAGTTGTTATCTTTAGTCATCGCTCTTTCACCTTCATAAACCTGTAGAGAAATTAGGGATTAATATAAAGTATTATAAGCAACTAAATGCTGTGCATCTTAAATTCTCAGACAGCCAAGGAAGATTTAGTCCACATAAAGAATTCGGTAGAAACCGCGAATGTACGGGCAAGCGTACGGTATCATCACGACGTAGTATCTAATACAAATGAAAAAATAAAAGTATTTACCTGGATCAATACACCGGGTTGGTTGTCACTGTATGTGGTAAAGGTTTGGGTTTGTTTAGTAGGAATAGTGGTGTTTCTTTTGATTAAAGCTGTCATGACTCCGCCAGCTGTTTCAATTCCCAATGAAAGAGGAGCTACATCGAGGAGGAGAAGATCTTGAACCTCTTCGCTCTTATCTCCCATCAAGATAGCAGCTTGAACTGCAGCTCCGTAAGCTACAGCTTCATCGGGGTTGATTGACTTGTTCAATTCTTTACCATTAAAGAAATCTTTCAAAAGCTTTTGAATTCTTGGGATTCTGGTGGAACCTCCAACTAAAACGATGTCGTGAATATGTCCTTTGTCCATCTTAGCGTCTCTAAGAGATTTTTCAACTGGTTCCAAGGTGCCTCTGAATAAATCGGCATTTAATTCTTCAAAACGTGCTCTAGTTATATTGGTGTAGAAATCAATACCCTCGAAGAGAGAATCGATTTCGATTGAAGCTTGAGCAGAGGATGAAAGTGTTCTCTTTGCTCTTTCACAAGCTGTTCTCAAACGCCTAACAGCACGCTTGTTACCAGCCATATCCTTTTTATGTTTTCTCTTAAATTCCTGGATAAAGTGAGTGACCATTCTGTTGTCAAAATCTTCACCTCCCAAATGAGTATCTCCAGCAGTAGATTTTACTTCAAAGATACCATCCTCAATGGTGAGAACAGATACATCGAAGGTACCACCGCCCAAATCAAAGATAAGAACGTTTCTTTCTCCTCCAACCTTCTTGTCCAAACCGTATGCAATAGCTGCGGCTGTGGGTTCGTTGATGATACGAAGAACGTTCAAACCAGCGATAGTTCCGGCATCCTTTGTTGCTTGACGTTGGGAATCATTGAAGTAGGCTGGTACGGTTACAACAGCATTTGCAATGGTCTTGCCCAAGTAGGCCTCAGCTGTTTCTCTCATTTTAGTAAGGACCATTGAAGAGACTTCTTCGGGGAAAAATGTTTTAGATTCTCCTTTATATTCGACTTGAATTTTTGGTTTTCCGCCATCGCTTACAACATCAAAAGGCCAATGTTTCTTATCATTTTGAACTGTAAGGTCGTCATATCTTCTACCAATTAATCGTTTAGCGTCAAAAACGGTATTTGAAGGATTCATTGCTACTTGGTTCTTGGCGGCATCTCCAATGAGACGTTCACTGTCTGTGAAAGCGACGTAACTGGGTGTTGTTCTATTTCCCTGATCATTAGCAATAATTTCAACTTTTCCGTGCTGGAAAACGCCTACGCAGGAGTAGGTTGTTCCAAGATCAATACCAACTGCTTGTTTCGCCATTATTTAGTGTCTGAAATTTATTGAAAAAAATTGTTTAATGGTTGTAAAGGTTAACAAGTATATCGTCGACCACATGGTTAATGCGAATTGCGTGATAAAAATCATTCTATTCCACCACGAGGTATTTGACTGACTTTGTTAACTTTATCTCTTTTACATATTTATTATCAGAATATAGAGGTATTTTTATCGTCAGAGAATAAAACGAGAGAGGGATAATTAAAAAAATTTTAAGTGCATTTGCGATACGCCATATTAACTACCACGAGGTTTTAGAAAAACGAAGTTTTTGGGCGTTAAAGACAAAAATTGTCTGTAAAAAGCCAGTAGATATGTTCTTATACTTACTTGTTTTAGTGCTTTAGTAAGACTAGTTAAACTAACTTAGTATTTCGTAGGCGTTTTCCCTTTCACTTGTCGCTGTGTGAACCCTACAATGGCGGCCGTAGGAAAGGAAGAAACCAGTCGTTTCACACATATTTGAATGTTTAGGAACGGCGCATGCGCACGTAATTATAGCTCTCTTTCCTGTTTCTGATAAAATAGTATACATTTCCGAATCGTATTGTAGAGTTAATACGCCGGGCGAAATGAATTTTAGTACGCCGAAACATATAAGAAGATCTCGTCGCTTTGATCTTAATGCTAGTGCATCTGGAAAAAATCGCACATTACTTTCGACAACTAAAGATGTGAATAATAGCTTCTCGTGAGTTATCTGCTTACTGTTTAAAACTTTGAACTTGTATTATCACTCATTTAGCTTCTCCTTTCCCGCTACTCCGTTATCGACCTCACTGAAACCCCGTCAAACCTCGAGCAAATATAAATTAGAGCCTCGAGTATCAGGATTTCCACCAAAAGTTCAAGATTTTGTTTCAGGATGTTTTTTGGAAGGTATATATGCGTTTTTAATATAGAATATCGATGACATGTTTCTATTGCAGATCCCTCGTATCTATCAGCATGTATAAAACCAGAAGGATTCACATATTTCGCTTATAGAGAAAGACTTTTAATATATTCCATAAACAAAAACAATATCACAGATAAAGTTTGGATATTTTTTTTTCTTATAAATTGTGCATTGACACTTTTTTTTCATTAAGATATATGAGATAAGTTTTCCGAAAAATTCCTTTTCTGTTCGAACATCCACTGACTTGGTCTCAATCTTGGATGATGGAGATGGAGCAATTTCTTGCTTTCTGGCAACCCCTGGAGGTGAAATGAGATACTATAAAGATATCCGTAGACCAGAAGAATTCGTGGACACAAACATGGTAATACCTAACACCGTGTTTGTCAACCTCATTGGATTTGAGGTAGTTATCAAAGCATATTATCAATCATTCAAAAAACTTTACTCTTTATTTCTCTACGAAAAATTCAGGATGGTTTTTACGTTATAGCGTCACAAAACGGAATGCTATACCAACTCCAGGCTAACGAAAGAGAGGTAAGGTAAACATTAAAGTACATCATTAGCATTATCGAAGAAATATATTGTAGATTATCTACAAACAACTTGGTGGAGGACGAGGTATGTTGCGGGGTATTGGAAGACGGATGTCATCCCTCCTTTTTGGAGCAGCAACCAGTACTGAAGGAGCAGAAGTAATCTCTAATGTTTCATAAATGTTTTGTATTGTATTAAAATTTTTTTCAGCCCTTGATTCAAATGGTTTTGGGAGAAGAGTCTTCTCACGATCTACATACATTCTACTTGTTGGCTGGAAGACAGTTGCAAAAGTGGTGTGTTGGCGGTTCGAGTCAAGTAAGAAAACATTTGATTTTAATTTACATAACCAATCACTACATTCACTTTCATTAGATGTTGTACAACTGCGATGTAACTGCGTGGTTTAAGGAAGCAAGTGCTCGCCAGATATGGGTAAAAGTACAAATTTTCCTTTTAATTAATTACAAATGTTTATTTTCTTATTACAGAATAATGCAGCGGATAATTTGCCATCTCTAAATGTATGCTTATTGGATATGAATTACTCTACGTCAGTACTCAAAGTTGTAATAGGCATATGTTCATGTACTTAATTCAATTATAATTCCAGTGACGCCGTTGTAATTTTAGCGGCTTGCTGCAATGAAGATGTATCAGACGATGTCTATCTGCTTTTAGGATCAATTCATACTCATGGCAATGATGCGCCCCAAAGCTTCTTGAACGTTTACCACTGCGATCAAAAGTTGACAATAGAAGTAATAAATGATTTGAATCGAATGAAATAACTAATTATTCAATGAATTTTCCTAGGGTGCCATTAATAGAAATACTATCCGAAAGAGATTGTCAGCACCTGATTCACAATCCTCAGCCTATCTTATAGATTCTAAAACGCTTCTTTGCGTTCCCAGTAAGTTTCAGAAAAATTACAATAAAAAGAGTAACTTTATTTGAGTTTAAGATAACGTTTTCTTCAGATGGTAAATATGGTAGAGTTGAATGTGAAACTATTGAATTTGTTTCTGAAGATTTGATTGGATTTGGTTTGTTAAAAATAAATTTATCCAAATGAAGTAGATAATAACAATTAATACATTTTTAAAGGGATTTTTGACCAACATACCATCCTTGTTGATAAAAATCGAGGTTTTGTAACTATAAAAGAAGCTTCGCAGAGTAACAATATGATGTATATTTCTTTTCTTTTGTTTTAAAGATATTTTTAATTTAATGAATTCATTCTAGGAAACCAGACTTGAATAATTCATCTTTCTATAAAAAAGATGAATCTCTTCCACCAAATATGCCGAGTGTACGACATTTGAAAGAATTAAGTCAAAGATCAAATAAAATTGATAAATTAAAGGCCGCATTTTACTTTTTTGTCTCTGGAAATAGGGTAATTAAAAAAATTATACTCTTTATCATCATCTTATCTTTATGTCTTCATTTACAGACTGAAGCAATAAAACTCCTCAAAGATCTTAGACAGCCGGAAGAAGCTTTAGATGGAGTTATAAAGTCTCTTGCTGAAAGTTTTATTGACGCTGCACCTCTTTCTGATCCTCGTTGGGCTGAAGCTTTAAACCAACAAGGTATAGTAGCTGATATGGTTGTTATCTATTTTTATAATTTTTATTCAAATGCATTTTTAGTTGAGGAACAACAAGAAGGAAGAGTTATATTAGTTAATCAGTTACAAGATAAACTTAAAGTTTTGGAGTCTTTTATATCATTTTTGAATAATTCTGGAATAACCGAAACTGTATGTTATCCCTTTATTAATTTGAGTATAATGAAAACGTGTTTTTATTTAGTTGACAACCTTGAATACTGAGAATGGTCCAATACTTACCATCATCCTTTTACAAGAATTGGGTGAAAAATTAATGTCTGCGTTTCATTTCGCATCCGTGCAACAGCAGTGAATATACTTTTTTTCGTTATATCTTTTTCAAAATTAAAACTTATATCTGCTTTAGTTCATCGTATCGGGCCATAATGGAACATGCTATTGCAATTTGTGTTGAAGGAAGAAAAGAAGCCCTAAACATTCCCAATTTAAGACATGTTGACATATTTTATCGAGAAGTTAGTTACAAATAAGAAATATTTCTGTATGGTAAATAATTGATTTCTTTTAAAAGGTCTCCCGACTAGATTGGATATTTACTGTTTTAGTTGATATTATTGAGAGTAAATTAGAAGTTGATGAAGTACCCAAAATGGAAATATTAACAACGGCTTCCTCCATAGCCGGTATTATGGAGGTAATGAAACTTTAACATATTAATACTTTTAATAAGAATATTTGAGAAAATGTATAAATTTATATAATGAAATTTTGTATCAATTAGGGAGCTTTACAAGAAGCGATTCAATATAGAAAAAATAAAAGTTCTCTATACCGTTATAATCAAATCTCTAACGATGAAATTTCATATTTTTCTTGGTTGGATCTCGAGAAAGAACAATCTGTCATTCATGCTCTTGAAAGAATGGTATAAAGTTATAATAGACACATTCTATTTATTTAAAAGTGATAGTTCTTCATAAGTTTTTGTTATTTTTTAGATAAACTTGTTATGTAGATCTGTATTAGCAAGAGTTGAAACTGGCACTGAGAGTATGATGATAATACCAAAGATTTCATCCTTAACCGATATACTTTTATATGCTTACAAATCACATTTAAATCGAATCCCGAATACTTCAAGTGATTCATATAAAATGTTTCAACGTAGATTTGCAGAAAAGCGGTACAACATACTCAAGCTATTTCGTAAGTATTTAATTTACATTCAGCTCATTTAAGTATAATTTATTATTATATCAGCTCACGGGTGCGAGCAGTGTGCTATTATAGCTGAAAAGTATGGTGATTATAGAATATTAATTGAAATTTGCGAAAAGAATGATGATAAATGCCGATTAGAGAGATATATACAACAATACTCCAATAAAGTAGGCAATTAAATATCTTAAATCATTTTTATTTGATGTTTGACGTGATTTTTTTAATAGAATTTTATCGAATTTGTTTTCAAATGGTATTCAGAACAAGGTAACAGTTATTAATCGCTAATTTCATTACTCTAAATATTTAAGTCTTTTGTATTTACATTATAGAAAAAGTTGGAAAACTTCTTTCAATTCCATCTTTGGCACACCATCCAGATTTACAGGCATTTTTACAAAGTGAAAAGAATAAGCATTTGGGTTGGCTTCAAGAAATCAAAACCAACTCATTCATTAAAGTATAAAATTAAAATAATACTTGTAAAAAGTTTATTTCTAAATTGTGATATTATAATATTCATTAGGCACATAAAACTTTACACGAACTAGCAGATGCAGAAATTGATTCATTACCCAAAAAAAAGGTTTGAAGAGGTTATTGTAAGATTTCTTATTTATATTAATCAATTGATATTCATCTGATAGACCCTTTTGAGTTTGAGTAAATTGGCGGCACTCGCTGACTTTGAAGTTTGTTCAAAGAGGAATGTAGAAGAAAGTATTGAGCGTAAGCTAATTATATTTATGTTTTTCTTCATACGTACTAATGTAAATATTGCAGGTATAAATAAAAATTTGGAACTGATTCTAAATCAGGAAACTTTGCCAAGCTGCCTTATTGAAAATTTGGGAATGGATAGAAATAATATGAGATGTTTATCAGCCGAAGATATGATAAAGGTAAATATATTAACTGTGTACAGGAAAACATTGTTTTATTTGTAAATTTTCTATTATAGTTTTGCATCTCCGATCTGAATGAAACTGCTTGCGAAGTTGACTTTAAAAAAGCTTTAGATTTACTTCAATATGTCGATCCAAATTATGTTAATAGAGATGAGAAAATCGAAGTATTAAAAACGTCTATATGGGCGAGGGTCATTAAAGCTGATAAGTAAGTCATTTAGAAAGTAATATTAAATTTCCACTTGATTCCTTTTTTTTTTCAACTAGTTGGACAAGCTTCAAACCTGACGATATAATAAATAGAATAAGAGAGACTGTATTTTTCAAGACAATAGAATTGTCAATTGGTCAAGGTAAATTATCAATTGTATATATTTATATTTATGTTTATGTATGTGTGTATTTTTTCAAGGAGCCGATCCATTCTTTTTATTAACGAAAAAAGAAAATCTATTGAACTCTGAAGATTTACAGACTATGTCATCGGATACTTCATTCCAATACGCTCTTACAGTAGCTTACGAATATATTCAAACTTTATGTGAAGGTTCAATTAATGCTATGCAAGTGAACTAATTTTGAAACTCATTCAATGTATACCTTTTTTTATGAAAGTTTAGAAGGTTCTTAAGTCGTATATATTTGTAAAAAGGAGACAAATAAAAACAAATTAGTTGATCAAATTTCACGTTATCCGTCGATATTCATGTTTTTGAATATTTACATATACATTTATATATACATGTGTATGTAAATATGAAATACCAAAAGAAACATGGCTACCTTCAATTATTTCCCTAAAACAAAAAAAACTTGATTTTTTTAAACTTTTAAAATATTTATTTATTTATTTAATTAATATTAATTATAATAAACGAGATATTGAGCATGGCATTAAAAGCGAAGAAAACTGTTATACCTCGTAGTGAGGTTAGCTATTGTATGAAATATATTATATTTACATTTAACGTCATTTGTTGGGTATGTTGAAAGGGATGAATGAGTGTTATACCTTTATGTTTATGGAAAATCAATTATTATTTAATGTTTTATGAAGCTTTTAGGTGGTTTGGTGGCAGGTATAGGTATTTGGGCTTATCAGGAGAAGGAAACTTTTCGGAGGATGACGAGTATCACTAATTTACGTTACGATCCCGCCGCAATGTGTATATTGTTCGGCTGTGTAATATTTATTGTTGGATTTACTGGATGTTTTGGAGCACTACGAGAGAATCGACTTGTGTTATTGATTGTAAATATACACCTTTTTATAGATAATTCTCTTTATTTTCATTTTCTAAGTTGGACATTTGAATGAGGGCGAAAATATTGATTGCAAATACGTTTTTCTTTTCAGTACATTTTCTTTGTTGGTTTGATTTTCCTATGCCAAATTGTTATTGCAATATTGGCTTTTATTTTTAAAGATCAAATGCAAGAGAAGATAAGGAGTAGCCTTATTCATTATATTCGACAATATCGGTAATTTATTAGAGAAAGGAATTATTGTAAATTTGTTCTTGTTTTATTCGTAGAGAGGATCCAGATCTGAAGAATTTAATTGATTGGATTCAAGATACGTGGTTGGGATGTTGCGGTATTGAATCATTTAGGGATTGGGAAGAAAATGAATATTTTGATTGTAAATCTCCTAGTAGAGAAGCTTGCGGTGTACCATTTTCATGTTGCAGAAAAAATTCAAGTAAAATGGTTATCAATAAACAATGCGGCTACGATATGAGGAAAAAGACGCACGATGCTGATTATAGAAAATATATATATACAATAGGTTGTATGCAAAAAGGATCAGCTTGGATATCGGAGAATCTAATCCCTATTCTTATAATAACAATATCCCTTTGCGGAGTGCAAGTAAATAAGATAATCTTTTAAATTAATTGAATAATCTTTCCTAAAAGGAAGTAAAGTTAACATTCAAAACAATAACAGATTTTAGCTGTATGTTTCGCTCAAAATCTAAGAGCCGAAATAAAAATTCAAAGAGAAAAACTCAATAAACAACGTATTCATGCCGGATTAGAACCGAAAAAAGGAAATTTTATATAAAAGAAGAAAACGTTATTTATTTACTTCGTAAAAATTAATTAGGTCATTTAATCAATTTAAATATTCATTTTACTTTTAATATATAATAATTTAAATATGAACAAATTAAATTGTAATAATCTGTTAAATGAATTATATACAGGTTACTTTAAAAATTTACCTTGTTTACCTAAAACATCTGTCACAGTTTTTTTAATATCCCCCGGAAATGATATGAAAATAGAATTATCGGCATTTTATAATGAAACTTTACCAGATTTATATTTGTATTGCTATAAAAAGAATTTAGAGTTAAATATTATCAATTATCAAAATTTTGGTACAAATAAAATAGATAATAATCATCTTTTACCATTCAATTCTCTTGAGGAATTCTTACAATACGATAATAATCTTATTTACTATTTAGTAATTGTCTTTTGTACAGTATATATAATATAAATATGTTAATTATTTATTAAAATATATATCTATATTTGCATAATTTATGCAAAACAGTTTTTCGTCGGTGATAAATGCGGTGAGAGGTCAATTCCCAGAGTGATAGATAAAAGTAAATGGAAATTTATTGATACTATCGTTGATCGATTTTCATTGAAAAATGATTATTTGCTCAGGAAATGCTATAGACTGGATAAGAATTCAATTCCCGAAGAATATGTATTGTTAGATATCGATAGTATACTTCCGTTTTATTCGACTACAAGCAAAGATTACGAGTTGATTAGAAATCATTGCGTAATTGATTGGCTAAATATTAAGAAGCAATTGAACTATCTTATCAGTGAAACTATGTGTTACGCCTTAAGGAATCAGCTAATTGATAAGAAAAATTCACTGGAATACTTATACTATGACATCGAACGGCTGGTCGCTTATATAATCTCTGATAATCCTAAAAAAGATGACACTACTCTTGTTTGCATTAGAAATATTACCAATCTTGAAAAGTTTAGGCATAAGTTTAAGAATCAGCCTATTACAGACTTGACAACGTAAAAATTAGACGCTATCCTTATCTGAATTATTCTTTATTGCTTTTAACTATTTTCTATAGGGATGGACGAGTTTATCCTGAAAAATTAGCCGCCTTAAGTAAAGTTAAGAAGATAATAAATGATAAATTAAGTGATGAGAATATTAATATCATAAACCTGAAATACAACGATCTCTTAACTATAAATAGTGATAAATATCTTAAAGAAATAGGGAGTTTCTTTTACAAAAAATTGACAAACTGTATAGATAATGCAACTATTGATTTATCTAATTACAAAGATTTGTTTAAAAATGAGGTTGTTTGTCAAGCAAAGAGAGTATCATCGTTATTTTCGGAGTATTTTATAGGTAGGGAAAATACCCTTGAAGATTTGAAAATCTTTATGTTAGACGATCCTCAAGTTCCATTAGTATTATATGGAGAAACTGGAATAGGTAAAAGAAGTATTTTAATAGAAATGTCAAAGAATATACGTAAATGGTTAGGAGATTCTACAATATCAATTATAAGATTAGGAGGAACAAGCGAAAAGACAAGTTCAATTGGCAATTTTCTCTTAGAACTATGTAATCATATAAGAATTGTATTGAAAGTGGATAATTTCATAGATTCAATAACTCAAAAGATTAATACTAGATTATATTTTAAAGAAACCCTTAACCTTGCCGGTAATCTTTTAAAATCCGATCAACATCTAGTTATAATGGTTAGCGATATACATTTAATTAAATTAGAGAGAGGAGGTTGGGATATTCTGTGGATACCAAGACTACTACCATCAAGGGTACATCTGTTAGTGTCTTGCGATATTAATGCTGATAATAATTGTTTGTATTCGTTGACACCTCATCTATCGTACGATTGTTTATATAGAATTGAAAGTATAACTGATAATGATGCTAGTTTACTCATAGATGGATTATTAAGCATTAATAAACGAACTTTGAATGAAAAACAGAAAGCTATTATTCAAAATTCTTACTCTATTCATAAGAATCTTCTTGCGCTAGTGATTAATGTCCATTTATCTTTATCGTGGAATTCTTGGAATGATATCTATCATCTTCCCTTCTCATCCTGCCTTGATGATGTTATTGATAGATGGCTCGAGTTTCTTGAAAGCCAATTTGGTACTTTATTTATTAATCGGTCGTTATCATTTATTAGTTTAATGGTCTATGGTATAACGGATACCGAAATGCTAGATGCACTATCCAGTGATGATGAACTAATGAATTATATTTATACCGATTACGATCCAACTTCTTTCGAATATGTTAGATTTCCCGAAATGCTTTGGTTAAAATTACGCAAGTCTATTGAACCATTCACCAGAGTTGATATCTCACACGATTACGTAGTTATATGCTGGCAGTATAGAGCGATAAGAGATAGAATACTTATTCGTTATGATCTTAATAAATTCAATATTAAACATTTAATAGAAACTTTGAATTGCGGGAGAAATGGTCGTCATAGAGATTTGCTATTAACCAAAAGGAATTTAAAGATTGAAAAAGCCAATCGAGGACTATCCTTTCGGTTTATAGAACCAAACTCTATTCGGTTATTTAATATTCTTCCAAGTCTTTTAGCTCAATTAGACGATAATTTTGAGATGTTAAAGACTAAGGTTATATTTCATTTAGAATGGTTATGGTATAAGCTAAAATGCTGTGGTATTCAATCTATTCTTGATGACATTTATCTCGCAGAAGACTCACATCACGACGCTCGTTACCTAAGAGATTTAATATTAAACATTACTGATCAATTAGAAAACGATCCAGATTCTCTAGCAACAATTATCTTCTATCATATCCCTGAAGCCGGTACAAATTCTCACCATTTAACATCTCTGAGAAAAGAAGCTTCAGATGTATTTCATAAATTGAATATTCCTTTATTAAAACCATTGTTACCAATGACGACTTTAGCTGGTGGCATCCGTATCGCGTCGATAGCGGGAGTGTCTCATTGTTTGGAGATTATCAGTGAAAAGACTATCTTAATCTATGGTTCAGAGCTAGGTTTGGCATTTTGCGATTTGACTGATGGGCAATTTTTAGGTAATTTAGGTAAACCAAAGTTGTACGATGACATAAAGATAGTAGGAGGTATTATTTATCACACGAATGGAAGAAATCAAGTTTTCTCTTGGCTTCTAGAAACTGGTAGTTTCTTACAGTTAATCGAAGTCTTTCCAATAGCTATGAGAAAGCTCATAGATATAACTATCAGGGAGATAGACCAATTGGATAGTGTTATTCAATTAATGGCTATGTCTAAAAAAAGACACGCAGTGATAAAGATAAATGATGCGAATGTTTATGATCTTATGTCTAAAAGGGGACTAATTATATTAAGCATAAGAGAACGTAGAATTTTATCGATACCGCCCATAGAAGCTTTTGGAAAAACCATTTGCGATGTTAATTATACTCCAACTTATAGCGATATCCTAATAAGTTTATCGCGAGACGGTAGTAAGCCAGCAAGTATAATTCTCATAAAATTTAGTATGTTAAGGGATTATGACGAAGATAATCCTGACAAATTTATTCCCAAATCATATATTCATACTTTCGCACTTATCGAAGACATTATACCTAAAACTCTATGTATAAGATATTATCAAGCTATCGTTGGCTGTACAAACGATTGTTTGGCAGTATTTGATATAAGACAAAAGCTATTCCTACATCAGCCGTCAATCGAAGAGAAAAGATCAGACTGGCAAATAAGAATGCTTGATATTACATTTACAAACGTTATTAAGGTCTGCACGAATAGCAGAACTTCTGAAGCTTGTCTAAGCATTTTTGACCCAATCGATTCAACTATTGACAAAATTTCAATCCGACTACTTTATCAAATACCAACTTCTATGAATTTAACAAACAAATTTGCGCTTATAGGCTTTCAAAATGGACATGTAACTATTTATAGTTTAGAAAATTTGACCATTTTGCATGATTTCTTAGCTCATTCGGACGGTTCAGTAGCGAATTGCTTAGCGTCTGTTGAAAATAGCGTCATAATCACTTCCTCAAGTCAAAATTCATGTCACGTCTGGCATTTACCAACACTGCTGGGTTCAGAACATAATTGGATAGTTAGTTTTCCTAAAGTGAATGCTAGAAATAAAGTTCGTTTTACCGAAAAGTCAGAAATGGTGACAGTACAAACGATTAAAGATCTTAAAAACGATAGACAAGTGTACCTTTATGACAAATTGTCAAATTTAAATAAAATAAAGAAAACTATACCAGTAGGGAACCAACTTAATTTAATTAATAATCAAAGGAATCAAAGGACAGCCAAAAAATCTAAATGGATTCGAAACGTTGCACCCCGAATCATCTTTCCATGCGAAGAATATAGAAATAGAATTTCTATGATCTTCTTGTCTAAAAATGATCAGTTTTTGATTACTTGCAGGGAAAATGACTCAGCAATTGTATGGAATTTACTTGAAAATTATCCCATTTTCACTTTGGAACTAGCAGAAGGATCCAATTGTATAATTACTATTTTAGAAATTATTGAAAACACAATTATTGGCCTAGCAAGGCTTAAGATAAAATGTTTAGGTCAGACAAACATTCTATGCGTAAGTTGTACAATAATTTAAAGAAGTTGTACTTTTATAATAGAGGATTGTTCTATATTTTGTTTTTCTTGGCCGATTTAGAAATGGAATCTACAAAATGGACATTCCCTTTATTATGGTGAAAAGACAATTCCATGTGAAAATTGTCACGTGACTAGTAATTGTTTACATATTGGAATTCTTCAATTTCAGTCGTTAAGTACAGTAATAAAGATTATTGAAAGATTAACGGGAAAATGCATAATGACAAGGACGGCTTTTATAACGTCATCTCCCAGTTATATATTTATTGATAATTCTCTAGAATGGGGAATAACTATTCAAAAGGACAATGCATTTGTTTTATGGCAATTTCAATACGATTTGACAATACCAGTATCAATTTCAATCTTATTAGAAACAATACAAGTTAGGGATTCGGGTCATATGATCACGGGCACAAAGGAGGGTTGCATTGTTCATATCGATCTTAACTCACCTAAGGCGGATGTAAGGATTTTAGGTTATCATACTTCTCAATTAACTTGCTTAGTCGCAAACAACGATACTATAGCGAGCGGAGACTCTTCGGGAACGATAAATATCGCGTATTTTTGCGAAGATAGACATCTTAAATGTAGTAGTCATACAGCAAAAATAAACAGTCTTGCTTTAGCTCAAGAAGGAAATCTCCTTGTAAGCGGATCTGATGATAAATATATTAAAATATGGAATAGTCTAATAGGTGAAGAACTGTGGAAAATTAAATGCGACTCTGACGTCTTTACAGTCGGTATAACACATCACGAAGATTACGTTGTAACTTTAGTAGGGAAAATGATAAATCGGTCATTACATATTTTCAAAGTAGACTCAACTATTAAGAAATCAATTAAGGAGAAAATTATCATAAAGAAGAAATATTCTACATCTTCCTCTCAAGATTCGTCAACAACTGAAACGGTATCTCTTCGCCAAATACCATATCTATAAAAAGAGATTTTCATTTAAGGAAATTGTATTTCTCTTTAATTTTTCATCTAAATATAGTAAATTTTGATTATAGAAGGTAAATAGTTTGCTCAGAAGCAAGTATAGGCTGACATTAGACTACATGAGAAATATGATCATGGGAATGTTATTACCACTGTACCAAGTCATAAGATACGTTAAATCTTCTACAACGGATATAAAGTATTGTTTCAAAATTTGTAAATTATACTAATTTAAAGTAAATGTAAATTGTTTACAAAGTATAGAGAGAAATGGGTTCACTAAGTAGAATTATACTACTATACTACTACAGTGACAAATAAATAATCACGTGATGATGAAAAGTAAAAACTTTTCAAAAGTATGAATAACTTTCAACTATATGAAAGAATGTTCCTTTTTCTTTTTAGTTTAAGAATAGAGAATTCTTTTTTTCTATTCTTTTCTTCTTTTACGTTTCGTAACATTTAAAAATTTAAAACTAAAAATGGAAATGTTTTATATGACTCATAAAAAACATTTCTATTCTTATGACCTTTATAAATTCTATAATAATTATATTATATTAAATTATTTCTATAGCCCTCTTAATTGAACTAAATTCTCTTCTCGTTAAGCCCAATTCATATAGTAATTTCGAATTACTAATAACTAGTATATAGTCAACTGTCGAAGCAAATATTTCTGTCCTAATTCTTAAACTTTATGTTTTATTATTTCTTTTAATAGTTCTTTTAATTATAATAGAAAGTAGTTTATTGTAATATGCAAACATTAAACATTTTCATTCTTATGGAATTTGGCTCTTTGTTCTTTTTTTTTTTCTTCCTCAGTTATACATGGTTATCCGTATCTTGTATTCAATGATTCTACAATTTTCTTTGTTACAGTGATTCATACTTGGCAATTTAATATCTATATATGTAAAAACTTCCCATTTATTCAAATTTCTCTAATGCTCTAACCTTTTAACCTTTTGATGTTTTTTTTATTGATATTATTATTAGCCAGACGTAAAGTAATACTATCTGTTTTTAAATTAATAGAAGAAGAATGTTTTGGAATAATTTCTTATGTATTAATACATATTACATATAGAATATACATTGAATAAATAAAATTGTCAAGGCTATCTCTTTAAACTTGTTGCACTTGTAAAACAGAGAATAAAAACTATAATTTATGACTTTAATAGTAAAAATTCTCTTCGGTTGATATTCAAATTTCAAAATATCATAAAAGACTTGACAAGATTAATTATAGATAAATCAAAAGTAGTATTATTTTAAGAGATAATAATTTTTATAATTCAATCAAAACTGAAAAATATAGGACTATACTAGAAAAAAAGTGATTTTTTATTTTAAGTTTCAACACTTGTAGATAATATGTATACGAAGAAAGAAAAACGTGTTAAAACCAGTTTCTTATCTATAAATATAACATAGAAAAAGTTTATTCAGCAGAAATCTGTATAACAATTTATTGAACAGCTTAGGTAATCCTTTTTTTTTGTTTGGGAGTATGAAATTAAAACATAGAAGAATAGACAGATATTAATTAAAGAACATTTATTGCGCAATAATAAAAATCGTTATGACTATTAGTTTTTGTATAGTTTGTATTTAAAGCAAACAATTAAGATTCAATACAAAAAAGATATATATATACACTGTATACTGTATAATGTATATAAAACAGAGTGTATTGTGCTTATCCAACAACACAATATCTGTATGATAAATGAATACTAATGATACTAAAAAGAACTATTCATTGCAGGATAGTCAGACCCCCTCTCTTTATGGAAAATAATAGTAATAATAAAGTTAGTTCAGTTAATTACAATTAATACAAAAAGACATAAGCTAGTAGTTTGAATTTGTTGTTTTTTCCTCTTTTTTGTTGATAATTTAACCATCAAATTATACATTAATATAATCCAATATGATGGCAGATTATCATAATCTGATAGCTTCAATGTGTGATAAAAGTATAAAATAGACAAGTAATCATTTAATATATATATAATATATGTATACGTGTGTTCATAAACGAAGGATTGAATGTTCTTCCCCCAATCTCCCTCTTTATGAAATAGTAGACGTTGCTTTTAATTTCTTCGAAGTGAATAGAGATTGACTGATTATGGAGGAAGGCTAATCAGTCTGTAATTTATACTTATTATCTCTAAAGCAGCAACGGAAACAAGCGCACCAAGTTCTTAAGCAATCATAGAATCGTCTCTTCCTTCTCTCCTTATCAGCTTTCTCGGCAATGTTTGTTACGATTCTGAGAAGATCGTCTAGACCTTCTCCTGTTTTAGTTGAACATTCAGCATAGGCTTCGGCGTGTAAGCGTGACGCACATGCTTTACCAGCAAAAGTATTAACTGGATATTTGCCCCTTCTTTCTAATTCTCTTTTAGTGATCTCGTTGTGGCGGAGGTCTATCTTTGTCCCAACAACAACAACCGGTTTACCTGGGCAAAAGTGCTGCCTAAGCTATTAACAATAGAAAAATCTTATTACCTTCATATTTTGCAAATTAAACAAATTTACTATGTCGCTTACCTCTGGCGACCAACCACTCTCTATTGACTCAACACTGTCTGGTTCATCGACAGAAAAGCAAAGTAATATTACATCATATTGCTGTTCACCTGCAATATCTTTGCAGTGATTACAATTTGCTGACTTGAAGATTATCTGAAGATTAGTAGAATAGTATAATTTTTTTCTGTTCATCAATAATAATAGCTATTATACAATATAATCGTCACAAAAGACATTTTAAAGCTAATAAACATTATTTAGACAATAAATCTAAAAAAAATCTAATAATAAAAGAAGAAAACATTCTCTCAATTCATTCATTGGTTAGCTTCTTCGTTTTGTTTCCTTGTCCTCCTTTTCACTATATTTTATTTTATTTTGCAAACTAAGCATAATTCTATGAATACTCAATTTTTCTAGGAACATAATTTATTATTACAGCATTCTTCCCTTCAAAATAATAAAAAGAGACTGTTCATTTTAATTAGTCTACAGAGGAGGAATAAGAAAGAAGAGATTGTAGAATATATTAGAAAAAATTTATTTAAGGATCGATCAACAATAGTTTTATTTATGCCCTCTATTAACCATTCACCGATATATTTCTATTATTATCTATCACGAATCTAGTCTTTTAAAGACATAGGCTTTCTTTTTTTACACTCGTATTATACGACTATACTATACATATATATATATATAAAATTGTCTTTTATCAAAGACGTACACTAATCTGAATATTGATCATGTTTTTTGGTAAACTAGAAGTAGGCTTTTTCTTACTTTTCCTTTTGAAATAAATAGTATATTCTACACTTTATATCCTATATAGAGTTTGAAAGAAATATCTCTATATGTTCTAGTTAAATACAATGGTGAAACAGCTGTCTTGTGGGATTTTACCGATGAATAAATGCTTTGGGAAAATAAAATAAACTTTACCTTTTTTTCTCCATAGTTTAATCTATTCAAATAGTTATTTCCTTGATGTAAAAGGGAAGTTGTATTAGATAAATCGTCTTCAGGTCTAAATTCATCTTCCAGGCAAGTTTTACCAGTATTAATATCGCCAAATATTAAAACGATCTTATCGTCTTTTCCTCCTCTGACAATCGATCTTCTAATTCCTCTATTTCTATTCATATCTCAATCTCTATTGTTCTTCTTTCTTATACAATTTTAGTTTTAAACAGTTGTCATGTTATTATTTTTTAAAGATTTCTAACTGACGTTTTTTTTTCTACTTGTTAACTTTTCAGGTAGAAAAATCGAGAGATCTTCTCTTTTCTTGATTTTCATCTAAAACTATATGAATATGTTTTACAGCATATATATATATATATATATATATATATATATATATATATATTATAAATTATTTTTTATATGCTGTAGACGAATGCCTGGAGCAGATGACTAATCAAAAGTAGGATATTTTGTAAAGAACTTGAGAAATTTGTCCATAAAAAAGGAAAAAAAATAACCAAGCTAAATGTGTGAGAATTCTTCTATTTCTTCCTCAAAAGTAATGAGAATATCTTCGGTTTTTCAATAAATTCACTATAGTCCACTTTTAATAATAATCAAGTAATAGACCGAATTAGGTTGATGGTGATGATAAATTTCAGGAAAATTTGAGAGGAGAGCGTAGAGAATGAAGGAGAAAAAAAAGTTAAATTATTAAATCTCTAAACTTGTTTCAACGTCCTCGGCCAATAGCACAATGATCGCTATCGTAACACGCAGTTCAAAGGCCTTTTAGACTGGTACCAATATTCTTTTGCAGGCCTATTATATAAACATTTTTTTTTCAAGTACAGATATAAAAGGAATAGTTAAAAAATATTGTTACATTTTTGCCTGTAGTTGCGCAAAGGATTGTAATTAATACTACTCAATTAATAAATTGTTGAACAGACAAAATACACTTTTATGCATTAATACATAACAGTATATTAGTAGAACATAATATTCTATTTATAAATATAAAGCGTCTCTTTTCAATGAATGCTTTATAAATAGCATGACTGCTACATCTAGTTGGATTTTATTTTTCCCCTACCACTAAGCTTTGTAAGCATTAAATTATATAGGCCTATCGACATCTATATGGCTCTTTGTTTCCGTCCAAAAGCTACGATTTTTCCTCTCTCCAACAGTTATTTCAATTTAATATGAACTAAGTACGAAAAGAAAGAACTCGATAGTTTTTTTTCAATAGAATGCTATTGAGTATCTTTAATTTTTTCTTATCAACATAAAATCTAAAGATATCTTGTATCACGACATTTCTAATCAAAAATGAAATATTTAGAACAAAATAGGCTATAAAATCGTACCAGATGATACCAACCGGATATGGAGAAAGAAAGAAAAAAAAATAGAATAACAATTAATAGACCTTTGAAACTAATTAGATATTTTAAAAATAAAACTAATATTGAAACAAGAACTAAGTTGACATCTTAAGAAAGAAGATTTACATAATGTTTATAAATAATTGTCAATATATTGTTTGTTCTATTGATTTTTATATAAAATGGTAATAGAAAAAAAAATAGACGAATTATAAAATAAACACAAAAAAGGGACATATTTTCTAACCTTTTATTCGTTAATTAATTTGATTATATACCTGTTCGTTTCATTAATAATTCAGTTAAAACTATATGTTAGAAAATTACAAAGCTGTTCAATATTGAATCTATTTTAAGAATTAAAAACTTTTACGTGTCTATTTCCTTGACTTCTTCTCCTTTTTTATTTATCTAAATAACTAACTAATTAATTGTTTAATCTCTTAATTTTCTTCTTTCTTACATTAATCAACTATAATCTATCATTTCAATTTTCTATATCGATAAGGAGAAGTATTACTAATATTGGTCACGTGGTCTGTGAAACAAATCGATAAATGAAAAACACAATTTTTTGAATTTACCTTTTAATCTGTATGTTTTTAAATCCTGATTTAGCCTGAAGTTATTGTTATTGTTTATATGTATCATAAAAGACTATTAACCACTAGCGGTATCCTGTTGATATTCTTCATCGAAAAAAAAACCCGGTACTGTGGCGCTTGGAACAGTCCCGGAAAATTTACGAAAGGTGAGTAAACGAGTAATTCTATTGACACGCTGTAGATGGAGCTATTTCTATATATTAAAAAAAACTCCCTCTCTTGCAAGCGATACAAAGTATCACTCAATTCAACAAAGAGTTACCAGGGTCCTTTTGAGCTGGAAAGATTTAGAAAGGAACAATATCTAGGGAGGGGGAAAGAGAGAGGGAGAGAGAGAGTATTAATCAATTTGCTAACAAACAAAAATCTAATACGTAAAAGTTATTTTAATTAGCCTAAAAGTGAATATTATATATAGTTTCTTTTTTTTTTTATTAAAAAAAGCAACTTATTCTTTTTCAATGTGAACAAAAGAGAAAAGAAAAGAGGACATAAGAATAATGATAGATAGATTGATATGAAGAGAGAGACAAAAAAAACATTTACGTTATTAGTCCTTCATTTGTTTGTTTAAAAGTTAATTTAAAGCTGATGATAGGCTAAAGAAATATCTATATGATCAATTAATATTCATTAGGAAAGATTATTCTATTAAAAATACATTAGAACAAATAAATACCATTAATAAGTTACTATCATGTCTTAATGAACGCCATTAATGACGAATGGAAAAAATGTATTAAAACAATACGCATTTTTATCAATAGATAGCTAGCTATATGATATTACACTATACAAAACTAATCAATTCTTTATTAATATTATACATATTTTACATGATCATTATAAGAGAATATATTGACATTGTGCCTAATATAGTTAATATATAAGCTAAAAAATAGAGAGAGAGAGAGAGAGAGAGAGAGGGAGAGAGAAGGAAGATAGTTAGAATGAGAAGATTTTTTTCTTTTCGACTTTCGTACCTTTTTCTCTCTAGTTAGTTTGTGCAACTATCTCCAGCCTCTCAATCATATTCTCTCTCTCTCTCTCTGTCTACATATATATATATATATATATATATATACGTATACAATATATATTTAAATTTCTATCCAATTGAATATCTATAATTATTAATTACTTAGCCGTATTGAAATTATACGTATTTAATGTACTTTTATACATATAAAACGTTTTTATGACGTCATGATTTTAATTGGTAAATTTTGTTTTTATTTTATCTTTCTATCAGTTTGCTTCAGAATGGTAAATATACTATACTGATTAATATGGATGCGACTAGCTGACTCGACCTTATTTAAAACGCATCCTCAAAGTCCCTTACTTACATTAAGAATAATTTATGAGTACTATATGCTGTAAACAACTATAAAACGAATAATTCTACATTTCATCAATTTTCACGATAGGGATAACAACAGTATTATTAATGGATAGCCATTAAAAAATACAAATAATAATCGTAAATAAATTAAAGCTTGAATAAACTTTAATATATGTATTTTATCTAAAATTATCTAAACAAACAAGATGTTAAAGGAGGAGGATAGAAAGAGAATCAGTAATGTAAAAATTTATCCCAACCTATTCCTCCAATAGAGAAAATATATTCTAATTTAAAATAGAACGCTATATATACATTATATGTTTTATACTATGTTGAAATATATATTTTCAAATGAAACAAGACTGTTATTGATATAAAATAGACCTAAATGAAAACAATATATAACATAAGACTAAAGCGCTTTTATCAAGTGCAAATTTTTTTAAAGGCAGTACGATGCCATGTTATATATATATATGTCATTTTCTTTGGCTATTAATCCATGTAAGATGAAAGCTTTACCTTGATCAACTTGAAAGTGTGTTCTATACCTTTCGTGTTTCTTTATTGGTATCTTTTAATTCTTAGGCCAAATTTCTATTAGTACGATTAGTATTGCTAATGCAAACAATATGGTAAGAAGGAGATAGGGAGAGAAAGATGATGATTATGATTTTGAATAAAAGAAGAATTGTAAGAATTAAATATTTAAAAAGATGATAATAAAATTTGTCGGAGATAGACGAAGCATTTGATAATCGGATTAAAGAGGAAGTGGATCAAAATGCTTTCCAAACGATCTTACTCAATTAACTGATCGAGGCTTTTATAAATATAAATAAAATTTTATGCTAAAGTGCACTCCGAGTAATTGGTAAATTTCTCTCGTATTTTAACTTGATTTTGTTTGTTTATCTCCTATTCTTACTCTTCTATTTATTTCTTTTTCTATTCTTTCTCTTCAACTAATTATTATTAGAAGCATATTCCTTATTTTTCCTTTTCTCTCTCTCTTTTTTTTTTACATTTTATCACTTTGTTTATTTGTTGTTGCTGTTGTTGTGTTATTTATATATTCCTTTCTTTAAAATCTTATCTAATAACAACATGAATATAAATTCTCTGGTTGTTATTATCTGATAAATAACAAATTGATGTTGTCTAGTGGAATGTTACGATGGATAATAAATCAATGAATAAAAGGCCAATATTCTTTAAAAAGTGTTTTACTCCTTGTCCTCTTTTATCTCTTTTCGTATTCTGCTTTACACTTTGGTCCTTTCATTATTAAATAACCTTATAGGAAGACTTTAATTAATGGTAAGAAACCTATGCATTAAAAAACCAGAAGCTCTTTTCTATCCACTGAGAAATTATTTATTTCTTAGCCAACATCTCCCCACATTAGGCCTAAGGGAGAATATTTCATTCAATTTGCAAAAATTCGGATAGCCTAAGCATTTATTTCTTAATTTTACGGATAATTGAAGACTAAACTCTTTTGCTCCCCTTCTTTTTTCCTTGTAGAATAGGGAGGAAAAAATTTGGGCTTAATTTCTTTCTTTCACTCTCTCTCTCTCTCTCTCCAACTAGACAAATATTGATAATTCCTTTTCTTTCTTTTTTTTTTCCAGGCTTACTATATTTCCTCCGAAAAAAAGAATAAGCTGCATATGTTGTATGCATAAACTGGAAACTTAATCCTTTGCTTATATAAAGAAACAGCAGTCGAATTACTAATTTCTTTTCCAAATCTAAAAGCGTAAACTATTTTACGTCGACAGAATAATTAGCTAACTAATTACACACTACACTAGAGCAGTTTGTCAACGAAATTACTTTAAGTATTCCATTTTTTTTTAAGAACACGCAAAAGCTATACAAAAAAAATTATTTATTTAGGAAATTTTTGTTTTTTTAAAGAAAAAAAGACAAAGGATAAAATCAAGATCCAATAATTATATAATAATATAATCCTTTCTAAAGTTATTTATATTGAAATGGCTGTGATTTTGTTTTTTCTATATAGGAGAGTCAAAGACGCAAAGAAACAATGATTTATTATTTTTTAGTAGGTAAAGAAAAGTTTGTTTGTTAACTCTTAGAAAAGGTTTATGATCGATAATAAGGGAAAAATTGAATAAGGACGTTGTGATGCGTATGAAAATTAAACACTAGAGATGAAAGAAAATAACTAAAAGGTTTGCGGCGTTACCGCTTCCGCTTTGGGAGTTCCGTTTTGATTATTTAGATACATGTATAAAAACAAATATATTTTCCACTTAATGGGTAAATTGTGTTTGACGCGTAAGGAATTATGATTTCCCCCCAAAAAAAATCCATTGATAAGTTTATTTCAGAGATTTATAACGAAAAATATACTGTATAGTGCAGATAGGTTAATTGAAAGTAAAGGAAGAAAGGAAAAGAGAGAGAGGGGGGGGGGAGAGGGAAGGAGGGAGATGGTGAATTAAAACAGGAAGGTTAATGAGAAGAAATTAAACGACGATTGTAGCATATGAAAAATGAAGAAAACAGAGTTTATACATTATATTAAATGTCACGCTTTCTTATGTATCGGTTATATGTGTACACCTATATCACTTTTTATTTAATATGTGAATAATTTGCTAGAATAGAATAGCGTTTCTGAAATATTAAACGCCCCTTATCGGTTTTAATTTCCGGTAACAGAAGGATGCGGTCCGGGTAACTTTAAGTATTACGTTCAAAGTGAGTAGAAGAGTTCAATTATCATTCTATGTAGCCTTGACAACTATATTTGATTTATTACGATAGATTATATGACGTTGTTTAGGTTACACTCTTCATCAATTATTCGTTCTACGACCATAAAACAACTTATTCATCCAAAAATCCTTTCCTCTCTCTCATATAATCTTCCTCCTTTCACCCATTTCCTCATGTTGTTTTCATCTTGCACAGTTACTACTTATACGTTTGCCATTTTTTCTCCCAACGAACCTCTCCAAACTCCCCATCAATTTAGATACTTCTTTCGACTCTTTCGTACTTTCTCACAAGTTTCCTTCATCCTACTTGTCCGCCCACTTCCGCCTCTTTTCCGTCATTTATCGCACGATAGATTAATGATATATACAGTATACAATCTATACATACTCTAATAGCAGATGTGGTTTTTTTAAGGGTTAGAAAAGATAATACGAAAGGAAAACGGGCCTATTTCCTTATTTTTATTTTCTTTTACGGAAATTACTTTAGATCCTTCTGATTTTGTGTATATACCAAACATAAAGGGAGAAAATAACCCACGCCAATAGACAGGGCTGCAGTTAATTCCAGATCTTATCAGCTCAAGCATTCCTTTACCCCAACGAGGCAAAAGAGAAAGTAGGAGTAGTAACTTGTTTGTCTGTTGTAATTCTAGAAGTTTGGCCATCAGGCGTAACAAATAGGATTTGGTCATACTCTTTTCCTATTACTACTTCTATTTTTAAACTACTTATCCAACATGCTACCCTTCCCCGACCATCTGTCCCTCATCATACCTCCTACCCCCATACCGCCCTCATTGTTTCATATCACTCGTGTATTAATGCAATATTTCTTTCTTTCATCTTTTTCCTTCCTTCCGTCTATAAATACTCTCACGTTTTACTCGCTAATCTCCCTTCTTTAACTTTTACATCCCTGCTAATCATTATATTACATTTAGGGCTAATGTGTAAGTCAATTAAACTGTACACTCAGTACTAAAGAAATATACGCGATCGTCAATAAAATAGTAGAAATAAAGCTGACGAAGCGAATCATCGATTTTTTCACACGGCGAAACCTGTGCGCGTATAGAGCGTGCAACGCCTCATTTGCATATAGCCGGCTTTGTGCAGAGTTCCATAGACGCCTGGCAGTTTTTTGCAGTTTGCGCTTTGCCGGGGTAGCGAGAGAGCGTCCTATGTTCTTTCTCCCTGCACAAATTGCTGCAAGCGATTCCTTTCTTTTATGTAATTGAAGACTTTTTTTCATATTTTCTAATATAAAGCTTAGATTAATAGGCTACTGTAACATTCATTCTTTGTGAGTAAGTTCAGCTGTCTCCAATGGTACATCATGTAAGTATTTTACATAAAATTTCTCTTGTTTTATCGCTCTTGCTAGGAGGATGAAGAAGGGATTTATTACAATTTTATCTCCTTATCCTCTTAACAAGATTATTCATATTTATTTTAATTGATGATGTGATAAGATTTGATAAAAATTTGCATATTTACTTGTTGAGATGAACCCCAATCGATTGTCAGCCCCTTTTCTGCCTTGTTTTCATATGACTCACTCCTAAATATGATTCATTACATAATTCTTTTTTGTCTGTTTTCTACTTTAACCCTATATACCCTTTTATTAACATTATCTAATCATCTTATTTTCTCCTTTTAGACGAAAAGACATGGAAAAAGGATTGGATAAAATTTCAGTCCAAGTTTGGCTATCATCTTGCGGTTTAGAAGGTTTCAGTAAATACTTTCAAAAGTTTGATAGCTTAAACGTAAGTGCATTATAGGACTACAATCCTTTTAAAGTTTTTATCGAACTACTAAAGATTTTGTTTGTTTTATAATATAAAATCACTTTTTTAAAATATAATAATTAGCCTGGTTTGGCAATGTTGTTCAAATATAAATAAAGCCTGTAAGATAGTAGGGTCTTGTTATCGTTGTTGTTTTTAGGTGAACTTATTAATAATATTTTTAGGAGAGGATAATTTTATTATAGCTTATGGCTATTTATTCACTTAATCCATCATCAGTAACAACAACAACAACAGTAAAAAGAGAGAAATCAATAGAGCAAGCCCAAAATAGGAAGAAAATAATCATTTAATATGATGAGTAGTAAATGACGACGATGCTTAATCATACTATAGCATTTATCCTTATGCAATATATATAAATATATCTACCTTCAATAGATTATATCATTAATTATGATAGTTTTTCCTTTTACTTAATTGTTTATACGCAACAACAATAATGAATGGATAGTACACAAACTATCGTAATACTTTGCCATAAAGCCATTGAAATAATTACTTTGTCATTTAAAAAAAATTTCAGCAGACAGTATAACAATAGTTAAATTTTATATATTGTATATACATATATACTGTATATGTATGTATAGACAGATAGAGAGAGAGAGAGAGGGGGGGGGGGGGAGATATGTATATAAAGTAGCCAGTTACGTGATAAATATAATGACTAAGAGGTATTCCTCTCTCTCTCTCTCTCTCTCTTTTTAATTGAAAAAATTATTTATTATTAATGAATAATCCTTGTTTTTTATTTTCCCTTTATTCATTTTTATTCTTTTCTTTCTTTTAAATAGGATATTATTAGTTCAACTGAATCGGATTTTAAGAAATTGGGAATTAAAAAGGAAGAGGATAGAGCTAGAATTTATGCAAAGTTACTTTTAGTTAGAGACAGTATTTCCGGTATGTTTGTTTTCTATATTCTTTTTTTTTAGATGTATATAAAGAATAAGAATTCATTTACATTTAAATTAGTTATTATTGAAAATATATATATTCATTTACATATAGATTTAACAATGAGGACTAAGCAGTTAAGAGTGAAAAACTATACTGATCTAAAGATTCAACACCAACCACTTCCACCAACGCCTGGTGCTAGCAGTAGTGCCCCAAATTCACCTCTTTTAAGGAGGAAGATAAAAGTGGCCAAGGAAAAGCTATTAGAATCTCAATCTTGGTTCTATGGCGCCATCTGCCGGAAGACGGCTGAGTCTTTGTTAAAAGCTGATGGAGATTTTCTTATTAGGAATTCAACGTCTAAAAAGGGAGAGATAATATTATCTTGCTTATGTAAATCTAAGCCTTTGCATTTCGTTATCAATAAGCATAAAGTGAATGATTCAGAGATATATAAATATCAGTTTGAAGAGGATACGTTTGACAGCGTCTATGAGTTGATAAACTACTATATCGTAAAAAAGAAATTAATTTCTTCCAACTCCGAAGCTATTATTACTAAGCCAGTACCCAGACCTTGTGGTATACCACTAGGAGTTTGCTGCAAAAGCGCCTGCAACAGTCCATCATTACCCAGGAAAAGGACGGGAAGTCAGCCGTTTACCAAAAAAGAACTATCTGTAGTTACAATACCTAGATATGAAGACACAGTTCCAAAGGCTAAAGAGATTGAGCCGGAGTTTGAACAACCATTATACGATAAGGTTGCCGAAGAAGTTCTTTACGATTTATCGACGGCCGAAGAGAAGAAACCCGAGGTTTTTTACACAGCACCTCAAAAGTTTAATATGGTAACTGTTCGAAGAAGTCTGTTAAACGAACATGTACGTTCCGTGGCCGAATTTCTTACTTTCTTTCATTTTCATAAATTGTTCGATAGAACGGGTAATTATAGGATAATCGAACTTTTAACTCTACACACTGGCGAAGAAGAGAGAAAGAAATTATTAGATCATATGATCTCATTACATTTCTTTATCCTATCAACCATTTTAACGTCCAGTATTTCAGTCGATGATAGAGTAAACTGCCTTAGATTTTGGCATGCAGTTGCAAATCAATTATTCCATATCGGAAATTTATTTACCTTCCGCTTAATTACTTTCGCTTTAAAATCACCTCAAATTTCCAAGCTAACAAAAACTTGGGAATTAACCAAGGCCAGATACGCAATTCTCACGGATTTTATCGAAGGAGAATATAAGAAATTAAAAGAAGATCTTGCTGAGACAAAAACTCCAGTTTTACCTGATGTTTTTCCATTTATACTGCAAATGGAAAATGATAATTCCGTAGGTTCAATTTGGCCTAAGGAGAATGATCTGGAAAAGAATTTTAGAATATTCCAAGAGATGAGATGCGTACTTCGTCAGCTATCATCCTACGAGAAAGTCTACAATACTAAAAATCTTCAATGTCTAGATAATTTGAAATCAATATTTGATGAGCAATTTCAATCCAAGTTATTATTTAACGGTCGAACTTGTCCAAATCGTTCTGAAAAATATTCAAAACTTGTGGAGATATTTGATTTATTGTCAAAAAGATGGCAAGCTTTTGAAAATTAAGAAAAACCAACTTGAACAAGAAAACAATGAGCCTTGTTTTGTATGCAAAAAATATATCTAATTTCTTTGTCATTGTATTATTTTTAATAAAGGAATAATTGAGAAATAAATTTTTATAAACATTCCAATTTTTTCAATTTATCTAATTAATTTCTTAATCTTTCACGGAATATCACCTTAGGATTGATTAGTTAATCTAAGCCTTTTTAGCTTTTTTAATCTTTTTCGTTGAATTGTTCCAATATAGTATCATTTGCATGACAATTAAGCCATTCATTAACGTTGAACAGACGTATACTAGTATTATCATCGTATCACCCGTTTCCTGTATGGCTGTAAATATTCTTGCAATCGAACCGAAGAATAACAAGAAAACTGTAATTGCAGACAGTTGTCCAGTAGATTTATTTCTAAAATTAGAAAAAGCCTGAATAAGCTGAAAAGTAAAAATAGAAAATGTAATATATAGAATAATTTACGTTCAAAATATTTTATTTGAACAGACTATTATTTATATTTAACTAACCTTACTAATTATAATTATAGGTATAACTGAACCCTGTAGGAAGTATAACAGAGAAAATGGAGCCAGAGATGTGCAAACAAACACGCAGAATAGTGCGGAGAGTAAACCAAAAATAATCGAAGGAAAAAGTCCAATTTCGAACAAAGTAACCATTGCAACAACTATTAAATTTTGTACTGTTAAAAAGAATGAATCTCCAATCGAACTGTTAGAATATTGAAAGAACGTTTGAGAATATTTAAGAATTTATTGTAATATAATCGAACCTAAAAGGAAAGCCTTTAGCGACTCCATAGCCAAGAGATGAACTTGTTGATAATAGTTCAAGAGTTGATGAAGCCAGACTTATTCCTTTTCCACTTCTTGAGAAGAGAATCTTTAAGATTTGGGGTACTTTTACTGTAAAATTAAATTAAGAACATTTAACATATATAGTAGATATCAAATGTCAAACAGCTAAGCCTTTAATCATACAATATACTGTATACACAATTTTAGAACGGTTAGTAAGTAAAACGCTTCTTGCTTACAAACCTAAAACCGATCCCAAAATAATCCCGTATCCTAGACATTTGCTAAGAACAACTTTGAGACAGGCAACTGTTCAGGAATATAAATATATAAAATATTTAGATCATTTCTTATTTTGCATTTATTAGCAAGTACTAACTATGAAAAAAATTAAATTTCACAAAGAATTCATCATAGCACGGCTGTGGACACACTAATTTTGCTAGTGTTGAAATAAAGCCAAACGCTGACGAGTCAGTTGTCATTTTCTTTGATATTAGCCTTTGAGTCCGAGGAAACGAGACAACAATAAACTGGTAGAAAACTATTGCTATTTTTCGATTCGGCTGAGCGATAATATAGCTCAATAATAGTAGAAGATAGCATGTCGTCAAGTTTAAATCATCTTTGCTCTTCTATAATTTCTGAAGGTTTTGGAGACATTGCAGGTCGTGTGAGTCAAGTATTGTTAGCTAAAGGGCATACATCATTGTTCGAATTATCCCGACTATCCAAAGAAAGAATTCTAACTGTAAGAAATTCGAATGTTATGAAATATTTAATTTAATGTACATGAAAGTTTACAGGTCAAAAAATGCTTATATACCTTTATTCATCATAATCTCGTTACTTTTAAAAGATCCACTTCCGGCACTTTGGAATATTATATTCACACTGACATTGTTCTAAACAGGATTTTATTCCCAAAATTTATATTTACAGCCAAATCGTTATTTGGCGATACAGCTGAATTTATTGTTGAAGAATTATGCTTTCACGGAAATCTAAGCTTAGATGATATTGTTAAAAACATAACTATGAAAACTGATGCTGAAGGGAATAATCAAAACATCAAAAAAGAAGAAATTCACCCTATTTTCATCAAATTAGTCTCAGAACAATTTATCAAAAGATTTCCTTCAGTTGTTGGAGTTGAAGATGGTGTTCCTATATTTAGTGAGCAAAAGCACAATTTGTATTTTGTTCCACCAATGGCAGATAGTAAATATATAACTTTATATTGAACATATATTTTAAATCAACCTCAAGCATTTATTATTAAGATATTTGTTATTTTACTTCAGGTGAACCACCAGAAAAACGACAAAAAACTGAAGAAACAGAAAATCTAGTTCTATGGATTATAAATTATGATAGATTTCACAGATATTTAAGAGATTGCCAAATAGCAACAGCTTTTGAAAGACGAATCGATTCCGTAAGTTATTTTCTACTTTTAATATTAATAATAATCATAATATATATATATATATATATATATTATGTACTCTATTTTATAATTCACATTATCTTATAGAACGCCTGCGAAATTATTAAAATAATACTTCGAATAAGTGAAACTAGAACGGATCCTAATTGCACAAGTACAAAAGGAATTTCAATGATTGAAGTTTGTTTCCTTGTTAAATTAGTATTTTATCATAAAATTTATCGTTCTTCATCTTTAAAAAGTTATCTCCGATTACAAAAAAAGAACTTGGAATAAGTAAAGATATACTTACTCAGTATATGTCTCTTCTTGTTGAAGACTCTGTAGGTTTTATTCGTTTAGTCACCAGTTCAAGAATTAATATTGTTTCATTCATACTCATTCCTTATAGTTTAATTGCGTCATTAAGCTAGCCGACAGTGGAGAAGGAACATATGCAATAGGTGAATAATATACATGTACAATGTAAGAAGTATTACATTCTAATTAATACATTACACCATAGATTTACCAAAAGCGATGAAAAATCTAGCTACTAGCCATATTGAATCAATAATTCAAGAAAAGTTTGGTTCAAAAGCATTTAGAATATTCAAAGTTTTATTATTAAATGGAAATTTAGAACAACAAAAGGTTTAATATTATTAACAGTGAAAGTATAAAAATTCTCATTTTAGACGTTCTTTATTCCTTCAAAAAGATTGAGGATTGCGTTATGATTCCAGCAAAGGAAGCTAAGGAATTACTTTATAGAATGGTTGAACAGCAATACGTTTCTGTAACGGTGAGTTTTGAAGATTTCTAGGAAATGTAAAAGTGAGTAATCGTGCAAAATTCATTATAGGAAGTACCTAAGACAAGTGATCACGCTCCTAGATCTACTTTTTATTTATTTTCTGTTAATATTGATGCCCTAGCTAGGAAACTTGAAGAGAACTGCTATATGGTAAGTAGTAGTATCGCTTACTTTTCATCTGGTCATTCCAATATTCATATTCGAATTTATAGATTTTGGGTAACCTCTATTCAAGACGAGATCACGAAGGAAAGAAATCCAAGTATATATAAAAAAATAGTCAAATTTGTTCATAAATCTTATTGATTAGTTAATTTTACCATCTAATAGGAGACTCTTAGAGAAACAATCTAAAATTGAAGCAATCGCCCTACAAATGACTAATGCCTTAGATCCATCCGCTCCAGATCACGCTGTAATAATGAATTAAATATAGACTGATTGGAAATTTGTTTAAATGTAAACGTAATGTTCCTGTTTTTTCAGCAAAAATTAGAAGAATGTCAAAAAGAAATTGAAGAAATGTCAACTGTTGGCGAGAAAGAACAAATTGAAAGATTAAGCAAAGCTTATAGCCAGTAAGAACTATTGATTGTCTCCTTTCCTTCCTTGAGTATGTATAATTAATATTCTCTAAAATTATTCAGACTCGATCAAGCTGAGATGCAAACAGAAGAACTACTTTTTATTTTGAGGCAATGCATACATTATTCCATTCCAATGGAAAACGATGTTAAATCGAAAAAGAAAGCAATAGAAGTTGACTAATAAATAAAATCATAAAATCAAACTGTACTACAGTAATTTATTAAATAAAAAAGAAAAAGTTGTAAAATTATATATTAGAAGAATAAATCAGTTAAAAAACGATATGTTAAAACCTATATGATAGCTATTGAATATAAAGCAACAAAATATATATATATGTTGCAATGTGGGATTATTCGCTAAAAGTGATAACTAGAAAGAGTTGAAAGGTTTTCTTCGTATTCTTCTCTATGGCAGAAAATATTTTGGTGTGCTCATATGATAACGATGATCAACAATCCAATTATGACCATGTGAAAATTCACCAAATCTAGTTTAAAAAACAATTTAGATGTTGACATTCTGAATACTTTAAATTAATTAACTTACGATGGATTAAATCTGTTTATTCTTTCGATTTTTGAAGGATTTGTTATTAGTTTATCGTTGTCTTTGAAATTTTTACTTTCTGGAATTTGAAATTTAGCTACTTGTATTTCAGTATCGCTTAATCCTCCGTTTGATATGCGTGCGTAACCCAATCTGAAAAGAATTAAGAAGATTACGAAAATAGATAGACTACTTAGGGTAATTTTACCTTCTTAATCCTCTATACATAATGTACTCACACCATCTATCCATATCTGTAGAATCAATATCTTTGACGTTACCCTTCTCGATTAGTTGAAGATACTCCCGGCTTTGGGGAGCAGATGTTACATATCCAAGGAATACAACTGGATTTGTTCTACAAAATGATATTGGCTTGTTTTAAAATTTATCGTTGGAAAAAAAGAAAGGCAATTAATTCTGAAAATAATTACGCTTTTTTTAATTCTTTAGATAAGACTTCCGCCTGAAGTTTCCTATCCAAAACATCTCTATCATTTCCCATATGAGTTACAACAAAATCTATAAAATTTCCAGACATATTTACTGTTGCTGTTATTGCTGGAGCAAGTTCCCCTGTTTAGAATAAGATGTCAATGAAATTTTTAATTAATAAAAAGTTCTAAGTTTAAAAATAGTATTCAAACCTTCAGGAGAAGGTAAGAGGTGATGTTTAGACTTAACAATAGGATATCTTGACAGTATTAAATTCCTGATAAAATTTCGACACTTTTTAGACTTGTTTTTATAATAAAAAAAGATAAATAACTTACCCCCAAGTGTGATCCTTTGTCGATGGTCCGAAATCAACATACATACCCATCTTTTCAGATAACCATAAACCAAGATCGTTATTGCCGAGGAAAGTTTTGGAGGCATCGCTGTATTTTAAAATACTTAGAGATTAGATGATATCCTAAAAAACAAATACTACCTTTCTAATAGTGTTATAAAATCAGCATCTATCTTGTCGAAAAGGGTCTTAGTTCTTTCTAGAGAAGGCCATCCTCGATTATCATAGCCAAAGTGATATGTCCAAATAGCAGCCGTAAAATTTGCATTGGGATGTTCTTTGGGTGGATGATTAAATTCTTGATTTGGTAGACGATAGAAAAAACCTCCAAAACCAAACAATAAGAGTAAAATACAAACTGAAAGAGATAAGTTATTTATTACAAACATTAGTGTATAAATTTTATATATTACTGATCATAAGTGAGCTGGAAGCGTGTTTAGTTGTTCCTCTAGATCCTTTAGCATTCAAAATCATGGCAGGAGAATTATTCTTTTTTTGATCTTTACCAGTTAGTACATATAAAGATAATGTAGCAGTCATTATTCCGATTAGTACATGTGTTCTTTCCCGAGTAAAGACGCCACCAGGAACGAAATTATAAGCTACCGTCCAAACAGAGAAGAAAATTTCAATGAGATAAACAATAGCGCCTATAACAAAAGTAGATGCAGCTCTCGACGTAGTTAAATCGTCTAAAATTTCCGGCCAGACCAGAAATGTGTATAAAATTACTAACAATCCAGCTATATTATGGAACATGAAATTCATTTATTAATAATAATGAAAAATGTTAAAAGATAACTTACCGCTAAAACCCGTAGTTCGAGGAAAGTAATAAAGAATAAAAAAGGAAATAGTATATACTATACAAGCTAATTTACTTCGTCTAAAAATTCCATTCCATATTAAAAATACTCCAATTAATAAGGTAAAAATGATAAGTGCTCTAAATAAGAGTTATATTAAAATAATAGTAATTTAGACAATAAATCAAATTGAACAATATACCCGTGTGGAAAGGGTTGCGGGCCAGGATCTGGATACTCTTTTATTGTCCATCTTGATAATATAGACGATTCTCCTAATAGCAATTGAGTTTGAAATAGCATAGTACCCAAACCACATCCCATAATGAGACAATTTCTATTATATACATCTTTCTCATTCGATTTTGGCTCTGAATCTTCTCCTAAACAAAGTTTATGGGAGATATACAATATTTAAGATAGAGAATATTTTAGTTATTCTCTCAAACCTGAAGCGATTTTATCAATTGTTGCTATTATACCGAACGCAACGGTTATTGAATTCCAGGTATCATTCCACCAGGTTGGCACAAATGATAAAAACCATACTCTTACTGAGACAAACGTGAGCAATCCAAGAATGAGACCCCAAGCCGTTGTATGTCTAATGAAAGTTGTCTTCAGATTCTTACATTAAAAATGATATACTGACCTTTTGAGTTGATTTTTGCTCGTAATCGATGCAGCTAAGACGATTAAGCTACTGGCTAATCCAGCGCATAATACAATTAATCGGCTTATTGTTGAAGGACATTGGAAACTTCCTAAACCAGCTATAGCGATCAATCGTAGTAACGCCATAGAATATCTGATGGAGTATAGAACAAAATTCAATATGTTCGTAATCTAACAGATGAGCATGTAGTACCTTTGACTGAAAAATCGCTTAAAAGCAGTTATTCCCAAAATACAGGGACTAAGGAGGCATACAGCAAAAGCTTCATAACCTGATAATTCGAGTTCATTAAGAGGAAAAAACCAAATAATTGGAGCAAGTCCTTGGAATAAACACCAGAAAGCATAGCCTAGGAGTAAAACAATGATCTTATTAAAACTGAACCGGCAGAATTTAATGGAATTTTTGTTGTAACTATTGAAATAACACATTATCGAGTACAAATATTCCGTAAGACATTCTAAAAACATATTAATAACCTAATAAAGCTTCCCTTATCCATGATCGTATACTTAAAACAGGAGTTTCTGTCATATTTGTTATATAAAAAATTTACATCAAATTAAAAACCCGTCTAAAGTAACATTGACCGCAGCGGAAATAAACAATCGCAGGTGCGCACGAAAATTTCTGTTAACTTGTCTTTAAAATTTATTATCGTCGATAAGAAAGATTTTAAAATTAATTGAAACAAATGGCATCAAATATAAAAATGTGTTGAATACGGGTTGAATATTTCAGTGCGCATGCCTCCTAGTTTTCACCAAAATGGCGTCCAAGATACTACGATCTTCGCTAAAGTTAGGACAGAATTTATCAAAACCCAGCAAGGTATTTTTAACATTATTTGACTTGTGGGAATAACATCTATATTATCATACTGAGGGTTTGGTCTACTTTCCAGATTATTTATGCCTTTTCGTATTATTGACCTTAATTGCTACAATGTCAAATGCCGCATGTAACATCTATATATTTTATTTTAGCCCCTGTCTGGAAGTTACCTCCCAAAAAGATGGCAAAGTGCAGTAACTTACGAGCAGGCTATGTTAAACATACCTGAAACACAAGTGTCTACGATCAACAACGGACTCAGGGTTGCATCAGAGGATACCGGATCTCCAACTTGCACAGTAACTTTTCTTCTATTACAATCAACACTTTGTAATTTCATTTATACTCTTAGGTTGGTTTATGGATTGATGCTGGTAGCAGATATGAAACTGAGAAAACCAATGGGGTTGCCCACTTTTTAGAGCATATGATTTTCAAGGTATGTATATTAACTCTTGTCCTTCATATGTCACTCACCAAAATATTTTTAGGGTACGGATAAACGATCCCAAAAGGATTTAGAACTTTATATTGAAAATAAAGGAGCTCATCTTAATGCGTATACATCCAGAGAACAAACTGCTTATTATGCTAAGGGTTTTACCAACGATCTTGAAAATAGTAAGTATTTTTTAACTTTTTCATTTGATTATTTATAAAATTTTTCAACAGTCGTGGAAGTTTTGGCTGATATCATTAAGAATAGTAAACTTGGGGAAACCGAAATCGATAATGAACGCGGAGTCATTTTGCGCGAAATGCAAGAAGTCGAAATGAACTTACAAGAAGTCGTTTTTGACTTCTTACATGCAACCGCCTACCAGGGAACACCTTTGGGTAGAACCATTTTAGGACCTACTGAAAATATTAACAGTATCAAGCGACAAGACTTGATAGACTATATCACCACCCACTACAAACCACCAAGAATGGTTTTGGCTGGTGCAGGAGGTGTTAATCATGCCGATTTGAAAAGCTTAGCACAAAAGCACTTTGGCAATATTAGTAATGATATACAAGGCGCCGTTCCAGTTGTCGAGCCTTGCCGATTCACCGGCAGTGAAATGAGAGTTAGAGATGATGATATGCCTTTAGCTCACATCGCCATAGCTGTTGAAAGTTGTGGATGGGCAAACAGTGACAATATTGCGCTTATGATTGCCAATACCCTTCTAGGATCGTGGGATAGGTCTCATGGCGGTGGTCAAAATCTTAGTTCTATTCTAGCTCAGAAATGTGTACAATCCGGCTTAGCACACAGTTTCCAAAGTTTCAATACAAGCTATACAGATACTGGATTGTGGGGAATGTATTTTGTTTGCGATAAATTGAGTATCGAAGATTTTGTTTTCAACTTGCAGAAGGAATGGTTAGTTTTATTTAAATCCATTACCACTGAAAATTTTAATGATTATTTCTATAATTCAAAATAGGATGCGTTTGTGCACATCTGTAACCGAATTCGAAGTAGAACGGGCAAAGAACTTGCTTAGAACACATTTAATGCTAATGCTCGATGGTTCGACACCAGTTTGTGAGGATATAGGCCGTCAAATCTTGTGTTACGGAAGACGCATCCCACCATCCGAATTAGACGCCCGTATTGCAGCTATCAATGCACAAACTGTACGAGACGTCTGTACAAAATACATATATGACAAATGCCCAGCAGTAGCCGCTGTAGGTCCAGTCGAACAATTACCGGATTATGGTAGACTTCGAAGCAGCATGTACTGGTTAAGATTGTAGGAAGCCAAAAAAAAAGATGAATAACTGATTGTTAAAGCGTGAAATGAAAGTAGCACATATATGTGATGTCCCTACAATACAAGGCTATTAGCTAATTTAAAATTATTTGAATGCTATAACGTCTGCTAAACATTGCAATCAAATAAACATCACAAAGAATAACATCTATAATTATTACAGATTATCAATAAATATAAATATTATTTCGCTTATAATAATCTCTAAATTTGGAGGCAGAATAATCCACGCCGAACCTGTTTCAATCGTCCACTTCTCTTTTCATCAACATAACCAATTTGTAATTTTGGATATGTTGTCACCACAAAGAATGGCATATCCGTGTTAGTATAGTGGTGAGTATCCCTGACTGTCACTCAGGAGACCGGGGTTCGATTCCCCGACACGGAGTTCTTTTTTTCTTTTTAGATTAAATTATATTTGTTTGTAGAGGTCAAACGAAGGAACCACTAAACATTAATAACTTTGGACCAATGTGTCCGTGTTAGTATAGTGGTGAGTATCCCTGACTGTCACTCAGGAGACCGGGGTTCGATTCCCCGACACGGAGTTGTAACTTTTTTCTTTTTAGATTAAATTATATTTGTTTGTAGAGGTCAAACGAAGGAACCAATAAGCATTAATTACCTTGAACCAATGTGTCCGTGTTAGTATAGTGGTGAGTATCCCTGACTGTCACTCAGGAGACCGGGGTTCGATTCCCCGACACGGAGTTCTTTTTTTCTTCTGTATTTTTGTTTTTTTTACAGAGATTAGTTCATAGCAGCAATTGAGTTCTGCAAAAATTTATGAAGTATAACGCATCCGTGTTAGTATAGTGGTGAGTATCCCTGACTGTCACTCAGGAGACCGGGGTTCGATTCCCCGACACGGAGTTACTTTTTTTTGTAGAATTTGCAAACATTTGCTTTTTTGTTTCACATTAGAAGGAAAAGGACTTTTTTGTTGCACATTTCTAGATTAGTTGCTAATACATCCTACAAAATTGTGATCTACATAATCCAAGAATTACATTTAAGCTCTCTAGCACAGAGAAGATTAAGAGAATTTGAAAATTTCAACAAACGTTTATTAGTACATTTTAGGTTAAAATTCCCTAAACAATACATAAATTATATGATATTCTAATTTAAGCTTTGTCGTCTTTTGTAATTTTCCAAAACATCAACTTTCCAGCCTCCTCGTTTAGCAGCTTCGATTTCTTCTTCAAGCACCTTCTCTGGGTTCCATTTCCTGGCTTCATTTAATAAAACTACTTCTTCTGCTTTTATAGCTTTCAGTCTCTTTTTCAGCCTTTGTTCTTTTTGCTAAATGAAAAAATACGAAAATAAAATGAATTCTACATCATTAAAAAAAACATCTTTTAAAAAATGAACAAAGTGATAAATTTCTTTATACTAACTTTTTTCAAGACGTAATGCATTCTTTTTCTAAATTTTTTTAATTTATGCTTTTTCATTTTCTTATGTCTGATTGTCACTAATCGAGGCATTTCAACTTGTACAGATGTATGAAAATTTGATGTTTGGGAGAAGCTTTCTGAAATCGACATATTTTGTAAAAGACTCGTTAGAGTAGTAGATTTTTGAAAATGATGTTTCTGTTTTGGTACTTGAAACCTTGATAAATCTGCAAAGTCAAAATAATTTTTATAATTATGTTTTAACATCTGTAAATACGTACTTTTTACGGGTTTCCAACAAGTTTGATTTCTAAAAAGAACCCTAGAGCCCAGAGTAGCCATAGCTTTAAGCATGATGTGCCCGGCAAATCAAACGATCACTCTTTAAACACAGAACGGAGTATCAAGATCTAGCCTATATCGACATGGACGGTCGCCGATAATTCAATATATTTCCTGTTTAATATTTCCGTAAAGATAATTGCGCATGCGTACTATTGGACATTGCAGACTTGGAACAAATTTTCATTTAAAAAAATTCAAAATAATATATTATCTAGTATTTTTAAAGCTTTTTAAAACGTAATTCTATTAATAATAGAAAAAAATTTTAATTGTAAAAACCCCGAATTAAAAGCTACTTTTAATAAAATTATTGTTCTTTTAGCTGTGCTACAATTAATTTTCAAGTAAGCTGAAAGATCAAAATAATTTTGCTGTTATATAAAAACAATATACAATGATTATTAACGAGATGTAATATATGAAAGAGCCACGAAAAAAAAGAATATTGAAAGCGTAGAATTTCTAAGGGCATTGGTGATGTTCTCAAACCTTGCCAATAGAAATCCCATAAATTCAATATTAATTTGTAAATCTTTTAGGCAACAACATCTAAATTGAAAATATACAAATTACCAATTTTAAAGGTATCAGTACTTTTAACGATGATGTGAATCTGCCTTCTCGAGAAATTTAAAAGGCCAGTTTGAACGCATTTATACAGCAAACTGTACCAATAAATTCCTCAAGGCGAAATTCCATTTATCAGTTTAAAAAATTAAATTCAAAATTATGATGTAATCAGCATTACACCATTTCTCTTCTTCCAATAACAAACTTAAAAGTCTAATTTAAATTGAAAAAGAAAAGAAGTCATCAACTTTGTAATGGCGCAAAAAAGAGTATGCAATAAAAATCTTTCGATTCTAGCTGTTGATGCTTGTGCAACGCAGACAAAAGTGAATTAAAGCACTTCTGAATTGAGAAGATTAAATTATTATGTACTAGATGTCGTGCTAACATAAAAAAGAGTGTATATAACCGGAAGTAGATTATATTTTTCATTAAAGGATTTTACCATCCCTTCTAAATCCTAAATTGCAAGAGTTTTGATAAATGGCAAAAAAAAATCGATTTTGAACATTTTTGGAATGTATTTAGGATACTATTTTATATTTTTTTCGTTATTCAGAAGTTAAAATATTAATCAATCGTATTTTGTCTATATTTTTGATTTAACGTCGATCATTAGATTTCCATTTGCGAATATATTCTTTGGATCTAGAAATTCTTTTACAGCCTGTAGAGTTCCAACTCCTGGAGCGGAAATTGTTGGTTCTAAAAATTTTTGACGGATTTTTCCAACTAGGGTATGGAAAAAAATTCAGATTAGGTTTACTATATATAAATATATATATAATGTATATATGCATCACGATTATCCTACCTCCATGATGATGAGAAATACTACCACCATTAGCTAGGATTTCAGCTCTAGCACAATTTTCGATATTTTCATACATGTGTACTGGATTTGCTGTACCAATATAGTTAAAAGCGAAGTAAAAATATACACATGCTCCAGCGTCGTATGTTTGAGTAACTCTGAAGAGAATGGTCATTAATAGCTATAGTAGAAGACAATTAATATCAAATAAACTGATAGGCCAACCTGCAAGTTACGTAAGGTGCGTGTTGTAGTCCTCTCTCCTTGCACTCTCTCGTTATTCTATCTTTAACATTTCGGCACATGTCCAATAGTCTAACAAGACAATATGTTATGAGGAAAAGGGATCAATGTATGCTTGAAAAAAAAGCGAACCTATCCCAGGGTACTGAAGTTTCAAAGCTTTCGGCAACAACTTTGTAGTCAAGAGCGATATCTCGAAGATAAGCAATGACGAAGGTTAACATATATCCCCTTTGACCGTTTTCTTCACCACCAGGAATGCCTCTATAAAGAATAAAATGGAAAATAAAACTAATACAGTTCTTTATATAAAGAAATATTTTATATATACCCAAACTGAGCTGCAATTTCATATACTCGTTTTTCCTGAGCAGCAACTTCAGATTTATTGCCTTCAAAGAGTAAAGTAGCAACCGAAATTTTCTCCAAGTCAAATCTTTTTATTTTGGTAATATAAAGTTTTTTAATTCCTTCCATAAACCCAGAAATGATGGATTTATTCTCAGCTTTTAAAGCATGACCAAACTGAAATTGATCATTATCTAATAGCCGTATCGACGCTGGTGCACATCTTTGTTTAGCAACTTCCCTCATACATTTTACTCCACTCTCAAAATCTGGAAAGACTATTGATCCATATTTTCTGCATTCGGGTAGAGGTCTTATTTTCATTACAACATCAGTTATTATTCCCAATGTTCCTAATTATTATTTAATAAATGTATTCAATAGAATGTTGAAAAATGAAAAAGAAGTGAAGTAACCTTCAGAACCCATAATAAAATGATGCAAATCTGGACCGCTGCTCATGCGGGGAACTACACAACTTTTTTCAATTACCCCTCTTCCTGTCACAGTTTTAAAATGGACAATCTAAAACCAAAGTTAAATTTTAACAATTCTTCTACGAATTTATCCGAATAAAAACTTACTAAATCTTCAATGTTACCGTAGACGTTTTTTTTCATTCCAGAAGCTCTGGTAGCCACCCAACCGCCAAGAGAACTAAATTCCATTGAATCTGGTTCATGACCTGTACAATATCCCTTTTCCATGAGCTTTTTAAGGTGAAAAATAGAAAATGAATTGTCATATCTTTAAATATCTATATCCTTTGTTATACTTTTCTCTCCAGGTCTTGTCCGATTATTCCTGATTGGATACACGCGGTTAAGTTCTTTTCATCAACCCATAGTATTTTTTTCTATTTTTTAATATTCTTATTAGTTGTAAAGTATAGAATTATTAAATATATAATTTTACCATTTGACTTGTGTCTAAAGAAACAATCATTCTAGTTTCTTTAACAGGGCAGAGAAGGGAGCCAGTAACCGATGTTCCACCTCCAAAAGGTATTACAACCACATTGTGTTGCATGGCTAATTCAACAATTTTAACAACGTCTTCATGCTTTTCTGGCCAAACAACTAAATCTGGAAGTCGTTCAAATCGTCCTTCTCTTAAGATAAATATTTCGTGTAAAGTATGTCCTTTATTGAAACACAAAAAATCACTCTCTGATATAACCAAAGATATTTAATAGATAACAGTACCGTGACCTCGAAATAATCGGTCTTGTGCATCATCTGAGAAGGAAATACCGGCTTTTTTGATTTCACTTGTAAATTCATTATTAGTAATAGGAACAGGAATATCTCTTGCGGTTAGCTCGGGCTGCAAAAACAAAAATTCAAAATAATTTTATTTAGCTTATTAATAATTACTCAATAAATCCAATTACCTGTGCGGGAGCTTTTTTGTTCAAATCTATAGAAACCTTTCGCATCATAAAGTCTTTCATACCAGGCATAATCGTCCCGGAAATGTTATATCTACAATTTGTTGTTACATGAATTAAGTTTCTCTTTCGAAAACCTGTTTAACTTTGTTTATAAAACTTCACCTTTCCCCAGTAAATTCTCCTTGTTCATTCTTGTTAACGAAGAAATGGGAATCTTTATAACCCCAACCATTCCATTTTAATAAATCCTGTCTAAAAAAGTAGCAGATTGTTATATGATAAGATAAACAGGACTAAAGTCCATTTGTAAATAAATCAATTTACAAATGAAAAGACTCTATGAACTAGTAAATTGAATGATAATTTAAATCAATTGTTAGGGAATGAGGAACAGTTGTTATACAGTTATATTTATTTAGGCAACTTTACCGTCTTTTAGGAATTGCCGATGCCGATTCGGGAACTTGCAAACTATCCTCATAAGCTTTTGCACAATTATTAGATGTCAAAGTAGGTTTCTTATCAGATTCCATATTGAGAAGCAAGACAGAAAAGAACCGGTCAACTGGAGAAATAAATATAGTACTAGTTGCTAAACCTTGATCACCAGCGTGTTATGAAAGGAGTGAACGACGGTAGAACTATAAACAGATTGGCATGAAGCAAGTTTAAATAGCTGTAACTTGACTCTAACGAGTCCTCAATAATCAGAGTTAGTAAATGGGACTGAAAGTTCTCAAAAATGAAACATTTTTTATTATATTTATTAGGATATTTATTATTTGGTGTAATTGATCTTTTAAACTTAACTAACACAGTAGACTGCAAATTTTTGAACATAGTTTAGTAGTATCATAAGTGGCTTCCTATTTCCACTAAATTGAGAATATTTTTAGTGAAAAAATAAAAGAGGAATACCATACCATTTATGGACATTGTAAAGCTCTGGAAGCTTTTTGGACCAGCGGCAAAAAATAAAAAGTGCGGGAATTGTTTGGAATTAACTTGTTAGCTTTAAAGTGATAACTAAATACTCTCAAGTAAATATGGAAGACGAGGAAGATAATATTTTTTCTGGGAGTGATGATGAAGAAGCTATGACAGCAGGGGAAGTCCTTCAAAAATTGGAAGAGGTAAATTTAAATAGGTTCTTTAACTTCGCACACGAACCAATTCTATATTTTGATGTTGTGTTAGGCATGGATGAATGAAGCACTAAGTCCAGAATTATTGATGAACAAGAGCGATATTATTGACTGTATGATGGAGCAAATTAATGAGATGGAGAATAATATTCAACGGGTAAAAACAAATGATTTAAAAATTTATATTCATAAAATGGAATTGGAAAGAATACGATACCTTCTTACCAGCTACTTACGTATCAGAATTAAAAAGGTAAAAACGATTAATGAAAAAAATTGTCGTTAAATATCAATTCGACTACGCTCAGATAGAAAAATATGCGACTGCTATCATGATGGAAGATGGGAAGAGAGATCCAGATGATGCAAAATTAACAGACTCTGAACTACAATTTGCTAGAGAGTTTGTTGAAAATATAAAATTTAATATGACTATACAGTAAATATTTCAAATATGTGCCATTCTAACAGAAGAGAAAAGAATTTATTAGAACTTTTCCAGAATCTTGTCCTCCAACATATGCCTCCTAACATGCAAAGTTTAGAAAAAGACAAGATCTGTAATATATTATCAAAACAATTTTTTTATATGTCCTATCAGTTTTTATTATTTCCTTTTTTGACAGGTTCCAAGCCAAATTTGGACGAATATGTATTTTTCAGAGTAAACCAAGATGTAGAAGGTGTCCTCGTGGAAGAAGAAACCGTTGACAACAGGTTTGCTAAACACTTACGGACCATAGGCAGACGTTAAATCTAATAAGAATTATTCAAATTTGTTTAGAGAAGAAGTAATCGACTTGAAAAAAGGAGAACAACATATAATGAGATACAAAATCATTAGACCTCTGGCGGAGACAGGAGCAGTGTCGTTAATATGAATAAAGCTATAAACTTTTCGAGTTTTAACCCTAATGAATTAACGTAAAGTACTAAAAGCTGAACAATATACATTCATAATACGATTCAATTTTTCTACAAATTAATACTTATAGAGAGAAACTTCCATGTTGTTACAAAATATAACTGAAAATAAATACGGTTAAGTCATATACAGAACTAAGACCTAGATATATCGTGTCCGTGTTAGTATAGTGGTGAGTATCCCTGACTGTCACTCAGGAGACCGGGGTTCGATTCCCCGACACGGAGTTCTTTTTTTTTTTTCGCTGTCTTTAAGTTACTTGTATAACTGAAATTAGTTACATTTACCAAAATAAGATAATTATAATAAAAGATATTGATTTCTTTTGAGTCAATGCTTGGTTGTCAGAATTTGCCATGGACTTACTTTACAGGATAGTGTGTCCGTGTTAGTATAGTGGTGAGTATCCCTGACTGTCACTCAGGAGACCGGGGTTCGATTCCCCGACACGGAGTTCTTTTTTTTCTTTCTGAAATGGATTATTTTTTCTGGAGGGGGTAAACCAGATAACCAATAAAATACTGGTTTCTTAGGACCAATGTATCCGTGTTAGTATAGTGGTGAGTATCCCTGACTGTCACTCAGGAGACCGGGGTTCGATTCCCCGACACGGAGTTCTTTTTTTCTTTTTAGATCAAATTATATTTGTTCGTAGAGGTCGAACGAAGGAACCACGAAACATTGGTATCTTTGGACCAATATGTCCGTGTTAGTATAGTGGTGAGTATCCCTGACTGTCACTCAGGAGACCGGGGTTCGATTCCCCGACACGGAGTTGTAACTTTTTTCTTTTTAGATTAAATTATATTTGTTTGTAAGGTCAAACGAAGGAACCACTAAACATTAATAACTTTGGACCAATGTGTCCGTGTTAGTATAGTGGTGAGTATCCCTGACTGTCACTCAGGAGACCGGGGTTCGATTCCCCGACACGGAGTTCTTTTTTTACTTTTATAACTGTCATATGAAACGATAATCATGTAGATTGGCTGGGTGACTTACTATTTTTGGAAGTTTTCTACTTTTGAAGTAGTTTTTGAACGTTTAAATGTTAGACGTGATTGGGCTCATTCATTCAGTAGATGGCAGTAGTGTATTTCAATGCAAAATGGCGCCCAGCGTAGATATGCCCGTTGATATAAATGTCTTTTCTATACCTCACAACAGAATGAAAGAACTTGTTGATGAGTATAATATGATGGTAAATACTTATTTTTATCATTATTTTTGAAATTTGCGACATATTACTCTTTAATTTACGAGTTTTTCTAATGTCCTCAAACACATAATTCATCCTTGTTTACAGATGAGAGAAACAAACTTTCACAATTCCGGTCATTTAAAAAAGGCTTTAGCACTTCTTCAGTCAACATTTACAGAGTTTAAAGCACATGAACAAATTGAAAACAAATTCATTATAAAACGCCTGAAGCTTAAGCTTCGCCAATTATCAATAGAAAATGATGCTGTTTGTAACTGTCATAAAGATAGCAAATTACTCTACATTCTTGACCTTTTAAGAATGGGTCATAGAAAATTGAGAAGTTTTTCCGAGAGGAGAACCTATGTCAAAGAGCTTCGGGAAGCATTAAATGAATTCACCGACGACTTTCTCCCACATATGAAAGAAGAAGAGGAAGTATTTCAACCATTGCTACAGCAATATTTTTCGTATGACGAACTGAGAGCTCTAAAAAGAAGAGTTCTTCAAGAACACTTCATTTCGGAAAGGATACACTCTCAATTAGATGAAGAGAGTGAATCAAATTCTGAGGCTGCATGCAGTCCAATTCTTCAACTTCCTGATGAAATTCTAATCAGTATCTTTCTCTATCTGGACAAACCTGATTTAATAAAAGTTGGTAAAACTTGTAAAAAGCTTCATTCCTTAACTTTTGACGGTACATTTTGGAAGCATATAAATCCCATAAAGTGGGCTAAAGGTGATTGGTCACCCGGAATTTTACCAGGAGAAGATGAGGACAATATGGAAATGAATGAATCTGAACTTGAAAGAGAAAGTAAAATCCTTTCTGGTTTCGTTAAATATGCCCTTCCTAAAGTTGGAAAGCATCTCATTTCTTTAGATTTGAGTCGTTCGAAGTCTATAAGAAATACCATGTTATCCAAATTTTTTTATTATGCCCCAAATATTCAACATTTGAATTTATCCTATACGGAAATAAGTGATGCTGCTTTCAAAAGGATTGGCTTGAAACGGAGTGGGCAAAATTTAAAATATCTCAATCTAACCTCTTGCTCTAAGTTGACAGATACCGCTATTCTAAGGGTATCATCAGCTATACATTATGGCTTACCAGCTCCTGCCCCTGTGACGGGTAAGGTCTGTTCCTTTGTAAGATTTTTCGACATGGATGATAAACTACCGAAATGTCTGTGTCATGTATCTGAAAACACTGCAGAGAGACGAATCAGACGATTGTCTGGTGATGAAATGTCTTTTTCCAATAGCAGACGTCGTCAATTTGGAGGTGAAACTGAAAGCCATGACGTAGATAAAGAAAAGCGAACATTTTCTTTGGAAAATCTCGCCCATGACGTAAACAGCACCTGCCCTTGCCCACATTCGGACAGAGCATCAGTACTGGAGTACATTAGTCTGTCAGGCTGTTTTCAGCTAACTGATTTGTCATTGCGTTGTCTGGGAGCAGGAAACGGTCTGCAGAGTTTAGAAAATATTGATTTTAGTGGTTTATTTAGGCTTAGCGGCTCTGCCCTACAAGAATTTATTAAAAAATGCCCAAAGTTAACTCCTGAGAAGTTTTCATTTTGTGATAATATTTGTTGCGGCTCGTTTGGAAATATGGCAAATGGATGTGCAAATTTGGATTATGGCGATAAATTTTGTTGTAGAAGTGGATTTTCGCAATTTTAAAACAAAAAAAAAACAAATATTATGGATTGAAGACGTCTCTTTGGGATACTATTTCATTGTCTTTAATTAATATATTCCATATTAATGGTACGCATCTAACACCGTATCAGTTTTTCTCCTCCCTTAAAGCCTTCTAATACACGTAAATGGCACTGATACTGAAAAATTATTTATTTGTTAAATTATTTAGTTTCTTCATTATCTTGCCTTTTTTTTGGGTTTTTTTTCATTTTGCGTTTTTTTTTTCATAATCAAAATAATTACAAACAAGCCGGTCAAGTCTGTCATACTATACAGTTTAAATTATTACATTTTGCATATGGTTATAACATTCATACTGCATGGTAATAAGACGGTAGATTAATAAGTTCAATTGTTAGTAGGAAGAATAGCGGTATTAATTAGAACTAAACGGTAGTATTTTTAGATTTAGATACATCTTCTTCGTCGCTAAAGTCGCTTATACTACCACTTCTGCAAAATATAAAATGATTAATCATTTCAATTTAATTATAAATTAATATTCTGTCGAAATTGTGTACCTGCTCGATGGAGGTGACATTGTGCTTACAGCTGATCTTGCTGGTGATGCATCGTTTCTTCTAGAACATTCTTTTAAATCTTCTACTCTTGTCCTCCCTCTTGCATCATTTGTTTGACCAGTAACGCATATTTTAGGGACAGTAGGTGTATATTTAAAATTCCTTATTAGACTCTTTATATCTTCGTCTTCTGTTCGGTCTTCTGCCCTTTCGTTTAACTGCAAATAGAAGACTCGTAAATTGTCTTTTTCAGAAGCAAGAGAAAAAAAATATACAAGGCTTCATTAATCATGAAGTATACCTTGCCGGTTAGTTGGGTATTTATCCCAGCTTGAAGAAGTTGTAGAATAATATCCTTGTGACCCTTGTCAGCGGCCCAGTGGAGCGCAGTCCATCCATTCTAAGTAAAAGCAAATTCGTTTTCCAGTGGCTAGATAATTATTTTATACAAATAAAATCTTACTGTTCCTTGCTCGTTAACATCACAACTAGCCTCAATTAAAGCCCTAACAGCACCGTTATGAGCGTGATAAGCGGCACACATTAAGGGTGTGAAGTCAGCCTAATTGTATGTGGGATATTGATAGGCTTATTTATCACTTTTAATGAACAATTATTTTTAACAAACCTCTCCTTCAGTACTACTTTTATCATCGACTTGAGCACCGAAATTGACTATATACCGAACCACTTCTTCGACTTGATGTTCATTTTTAGAACGACTTCTACATGCTTCGTGTAGAGCTGTTCGACCTTCTCTGTTCTTTAACTGAACATCACTTCCAAACTCTAGTAGAGTTTTTACAGTTTGAGGATGGCACCAATAGGCTGCAGTCATTAATGCTGTCCATCCATTCTGTAAGCAGAACAAGCCTATCACTATTATATACAATAAATCTATGTTGCATACAAACCTTATCTTGAACATCGGTTTCCGAACCGGCTTTAACAAGAATGGCTATGAAATCAGAATGACCCTTCATAGAAGCATGATGAAGTGCTAAACAACCTCTCTTATGAGAAATTCAAAGAGTTTAAAAGATACGGAACAAAAGTCGTTGGCTATAATACCTCGTCTTTGGCATTAACATTACATCTTTTATCAATAAGCATCTCTAATATCTCTTTTTCCTTCTGACTTGGTGCAGCAGCACAGCACGCATGTATTGGGCATGAATTGTGCTGATAATTGAAGGAATAATAGTGTTTTGCTCTTTAGGTGATCATAAAAAAAAATACACTTACAGTATAAGAAACCCAATTTACTTGGATTGCGGAAAATTGCAGTAATTCTCTGACTTGTTCCACTCTTCCATATCCACAAGCTTCCCATAATTTTTCACTTTTACTGGCAGCAACACCCATTCTATCTGCAAAGTTCGATAATTTTTGTGATTATCCAGTTTTGGCTGAGGAAAATGGTATAAATTTCCGAATATTTCTTTGCAGTAACTAGAGATTCTTAAAGAAATTTTCCATTCACAACTGTCCCAAGCAGAATGTGAACTGAAGTTGTGCTTTCTGGGTTAAATAAATATACTTCCTGTACCAGCAAGCCTGTATCACATATGCGCTAGTTCATTAAACATATTTAAAACACCCTCATGCATCATATTGCATCTGCTGGTATCTTGTTCCTTTAACTTTGGACCCAAAAAAGTTTGCCGATCGGTAGTTTATTTAAATTATTATCAAATCGATAGGGATAACAACGAATTATAATAAAATTTGAGTAAAATACCTAGAGTAGAGATATCGAATGTAAAGTTTATATTTCAATTCATGAGGAGCGATAAAATAGGAGTAAGGAATAGCGGACGAAATATTCTTATTTATATCAGGTTTCAGAATTCGAAAGCTAGAAGATAAACAATTTGAACAAGATCGTAGAATGCAACAATAAATATTTACTTTAAATATATCTGATCAGAATTCAGAAAATTGTATATATATATATACAGAATTAATTTTTTTTATTTGCTATTGTCCTCCACATACTCCTATTCAAGTTGTCTCGAGAAATATATTTACATACAATCACCTGAAAACGAAGACATTCTAAAGGAAACTTTTCTTCCAGCTTAATTAAAATAAAGATTAATGTTTAATGAACTAATAGGGAACATGAGTAAGACTGAGAAACCTAGCTACGAGTATTTCAAATAAACATATTGTGTTTTTGAGTAAGTCTGCTCATAAATATTGTATATAAAAAAAGAATCTTTAGCCTAATGTATTAGATAGTATTGCTCTTTGTTATAGTAGTAATAATAATTGTTATTGGTATGGATGATTGCCATGGTAATTCATTTTGGTTTATGGAACACAGAGTTTGTTGTTGTAGCATTTAATAACTTAGTCAATTAACGCTTTCATTGTTATAAGTACTTGTTTACGCTAAAAGTCATTTTATTAAAGTGGTATGATAAACTTATACTTTTTTAGATAACCAAACCTCTATTTATTCTTGTTTGTTAGTGATTGATCAAATATAGTTTGGAAAACAGTGTATTTCTTTATTTTGTACAGCTTCATCAATAAATCCATCGGCTTGACAACATATTTACCAAGTAAATATAGAAATTGGCATTAGAGGAGGGAAAAGGGTGGGTTTGATAACAATATCATCATGCAAATAGTGTAACATAAACTGCAATTATGTAAATCTCGGTTTGAACTAATTAACATGGTGAATAAGTCTGTGTATTTAAGTTGTTTTTGCACACTAATGTTCTTTTTTATGGTAAATGGCCTTTCATCGTCTTACCTTATCTTATTTACCGGTTTTGCGCTGATAATTGGTATATATAAAGATAATTTAATATAAATAATAAGTATTTATATTCTCAAGCTAGCACAAGATTTAGATTGATTTAACTCTGCTTTAGAGATAGTTGGAGTAACTCTTGCAGATGGCATAAAATTCATTAATTTCCATAAATACTTGTGTTGGCGTACGCCAATAATTTCTTCTTTAGGTCTTTCTCTTAGCACTTGTTCAATTGAAAACTTCATTGTATTTATTAAGTTTTTAGGATCTTTTTCTAGTATCAAACCATTCCTGAATAATATTATCACTCTTTGTCTTTCACTTTGTTGAATTTGTTTAAAATATCCTTTCAAATCTTCTCTGTCGGATTGAGATAATTTGTATGGCTTTAAATTCGATGTCATAAGCCATTTATAGTTTGCAGATGCTTTCTTAAGCTTTTCTTCTTTTAGTCGATTTCTTTGTTGATATTCGATTTTTTTAATTTGATATTCCAATTCCATAAATAGAGAATCTGTAACAGTTGAATTTGACTTTTCGAATTCTTTTGAACGTCGTTTGAAGAAGAGTTCAGGTAGACTAGGAAAAGGCATTCTCTGTAAACCTGACGTCTAATACGAGAAATTTCAGTTAGCTCGAAGCTAATTAAGAATCTACACTATTTAATTAACTGAATGAGCTTTTTCCTTATTGTATTATAATGCACGAGGGATCCACGCCTACGAAATCAGCTTTACCAGTTTTCGAATTCGAATCTATTTGAAACTAATTCCAAATGTTGGTAGTATCCATGAAGTCACATGATACATAGAAAAAAACATTCTGTTATCTCCCACTTGACAAATAAAAACTGATGTAACTGAAAACCATTACTGTTAAATTAGCATTCAAGTTAGTTCTAAGAACTACGAGATAAATCAGTTGTTGAGTCACTGATTTGTCAAGAATGGATAGAAAAGGCAGAACTTGTTCTTGTCCCCTTGCTACGGCAATACTTATGACTGCACTTGGGTTCATTCTGGTCGCTTTTGGACTTTCTTCATTAGCATTATTTCCCTATATTATAGATAACCAGATAAGAGATGTAAGTGCTTCATCTTGTTATAAGAGATAATAACCATCTTATATATTTAGAAACTACCGCTCAAGAATACTAGCTCTTCGGGTAAAAATTGGGAGAAGCCACCAGTTCCTGTTTATATGGAATTCTGGTATTGGAATTGTACAAATCCAGAAGAATTTATAGCCGGTAAGGAAAAGGCTAATATGACACAGATTGGTCCTTTTGTATACTTGTAAGTAAATTACAATATACAGTGTATGGAATGTTATCACACAACATTTAACTTTCGTAGAGAAATAAGAGACAAGCGAAATTTATCTTTTAATGCAAATGGCACAATTTTTTATAGAGAAGATAAAGCATATGTATTTCAGCCTCAGTTATCTAATGAGCAAATTGACAATGAAGTTAATGTCATAAACCTACCATTGCTGGTTTGTAAATTTATTATATTTTCAATCATAAATGTTCCATTTAAATTATGTTCTTCTCTTTCTTCCTCCTCAAAAAATATAGACAGTGTTGGCTAAATTAAATGGGTCTATTTCGAGTAGTTTTCTTCAAATCGGTGTTAAAACAATATTGGAAGATATACATATAAATTTATTCGAAAGACATACAATTCGCGAATTTTTTTGGGGTTATAAAATACCAATCATTGATAAATTGGCTGAGGATATTGAAAAATTAATTAAAAAGTTTCCAATATTAAAAGCATTCTTAAAGAAATTCGAAGAGGAACTGAAAACAATGGAAACATTTGGAATATTTTACATAGGTAAAGCAATAAATGGTACTGATGATGGTGTCTACGAAATTATGTCGGGTACGAAAAATATAAATGAAATTGGTCAATACGTAACGTATAATTATAATAAATATTTACCATATTGGAACACACGGTATTGTAACATGTTAAATGGTTCTGATGGTTCTCTATATCCGCCTGGAGTGACCAAAAATTCTTCACCTTGTGTGTTTACTGGAGATTTGGGTCGTTCAATATGCACCACTTATGAAAGCGAAACCAACCTTAAGGGAATAAAGCTATACCGTTTTACTGCCCCGTTTCACACTTTGGGAAATATTACCATTAATCCGGATAATAGGTGCTTCTGTACACCTGGATGCCTTGATTCAGGAGTTTTAAATATATCAAGAGTTAGAGCCGGTGCTCCACTTGTTGTCTCTCAGCCCCATTTCTTTCAAGCATCCACAAAATATATCTATGGTGTTAATGGAATGACCCCAAAGTCAGGTGAACATCAAACATTTCTAGAGATTGAACCAAATACTGGTGTTTCTATGAATGTTGCTAAGAAGATTCAAATAAATGCTTATCTGACTAAAATAGGACAATATGGAATATTGTAAGTTCTAAAATTTTAGTTTAGATTCTTTACTATTGTTTATCACTTTTCAGGCAAACAGAAAATATCGACACGCCAGTGATTTTCCCATTATTTTGGTTAAATGAAGTTAGTTTTTAAGATAAAATCATTTATTTTTTATCTTTATATTCAATCATTTAATTATAGAGTGCTAAAGCTGACGATAAAGCTATAAATTTGATGAAGCAAGAAGCAATTACTCCCATGAAGATATTGGGAATTTTAAGATGGTTTTGCATTGGTTTAGGATGCCTTTTCCTTCTTATATCTTGTTTCATTTTCTTTTCATTATACATAAAAAGACAGGACAAATATCAAGTAAATATTAAAATAATACTTTTTCTTTAAGGGATAAAATATATTATATTTTTTTAGAATCTCATCGATGATAGAGAGGTTCTTACCGAAGAATACGCAGATTCAACGTCGATAAAGAGTAATGAAATTGAAACTTGATTGCAGAACTATATATTTGATATCTTTTTTGAAATAAATTCAGTCGGTATTTTTAATTATATCTATTACACAATATTTTATGATATATAAGACACTTTTGTCTTTGAAACACGGAGTGAAACCTATAGAAAATTTCATCCTATACAAGTGTATTCTGTAACCATTTGCAATAATGTTTATTTTCTTATGTATAGAGATTGATTTTCTAGCTTGCTATATTTGTTGTCAAAGAGAAACATGAATATTTCCTTTTTTTGTTGAAATAATAAAAAGTTTGTAATAATATTAGGGATTAACTGCAAGATCAGCGGCTGTTATGTTAACATAACATGGTAGGAAAAATGTTTTTGAACTGCTAATTGTTGATATAGCGGAATATGTTGTGGCAATTCCTCCTAATGTTCCAATTATCATTAGTTGACAGCATATGACTTTGTGATGAAGTGGTACTTTGCTGAAAAAGTTTGTGTTTATTCGTGTGCTTATTTGTAGAATATTTCAATTAATTCAACATACATTTCTTGCCAATCTCCTTTTGAAGAACATAATTTTAAATAGAACATGCTTGGAGCAACAAACGTTAAGAATGCTGTTGATGTACCTCCAACTAGAGATAGCAAGGCTCCAAATTTTGGTATTGTTTCTGCCACGAAAATGATGAATAGTATAACAACTGTTCTAATTATGCATCTCTTCCAATTAAAATCTATATTTAATTTATTTATATTATTATTAAAGCAATGTATTGAATAATAGATAAAATATACTTGTTGGAATCTTTAGGATATGCTCAACAGTTTGGAACACTGGGTTTGAATTAATAACAAATGCGAATATTAAATGAATTGTTATTAATATTTCTGAAGTGTATCTTAACCATCCAATAGATAAACTCTTTAGAATGTTATCAACTAACTGATTACCAAAAGTATAATAACCTAGTAATGCTACTAATTGATACATTGATAAAATACCTGTGAAATATCATAAAAATAATCATTTAATCTATATAGGTATACTATAAATTTTCAATAATTATTAATACCAATATAAGAGAATGTCGCTGATATATGAAACTTTTCTGGTTTATTCATATCGTGTTGTATTGTTGGAAATGTTGCCGTTCCTCCAAAAGCAAACATTATTGTTCCAAATGCAAGAAATAGATTTACAACTTTTGTATTAGAGAATTCCAATTTAGGTTTATGCTTTACTTTGTAAACAATTATATCAGAACTGATTGTAAACGTTGCAATAATAGTAGCCATTGCTGCAATTATTCCTATCAATCTATCAAATGATGGTATTGAGATTTAGAGTATATTTGTTATATTTATTTACTTGAAATTCTTTGGTGATCCAAACCAACAACAAGGAATGAGTAATCCGCCTATAATCAGTATCCAAAAACAAAATGAAATATTAGCTTTAAATCCATTTTGAAGCATTGATTGAATATTTTCGCTTGTTATTAGTAAAAAGACTGTACAGCCTCCTACGAGTGATATATTTGCGCAGATTGTTACAAATATACTGAAAAAAAATTGAATAACTGTTGAAGAGATTTAACCAGTGAAAAAATAATTATTTAAATTTAAGTACGCCATTTTTGAACCAAATGCTTTCTCTCCAATTGTAGCATAAGGATTTCGAATATGCTCTCCTAAATTTGGATATCGTCTTTTGATTATCATCCAACACTGACCGAGCCTAATTCCATTGTATCCTGATGACAAAGCTCCCAATAACAGTAACACTGGACCTATGAAACCCGCATTGTCGAATGCTTTTGGTAGGGCCAGCATTCCACTACCTGCAATATCTCCTATAATGAAGAAAGCTGTCAATGGCAATGATAGTCCCTTATCCTGGATCTAAATATATTTACAGTCCCTAAATCCTTAATGATATTTGATTCAAAAAGAAAAAACCTTCTTTTCACTCTTTTCATCATTTACTTGTTCATTTGTCTGCTCATTTGACAGAACATCATTTCCTATAATTTCCTGCCGATCATTTTGTTCCATCGTTGATTGATTTTATGCTTAATTAGTTATTAGTTAACGCCCATTACCTTATCTTTAATAGTTTAGATTTGTGTATCTTATCAAAATAAAATTGATGATATTAGGTCGTATCTTGAATGCTTTTAAATTTTAATGCAACTGAGATTGAAATGGGATATTTTGTGTTTTTAACCAATTATCTATTAATAAAATAGCTTATATATATTTTAATACAATGTTAAAAATGTCATTCGATATTAAAAAATTTTAGGCTTATTAGCCCCAAGCAGTTGTTAGACAATATTGAAATACTAAACGAGAGTTAGATCCGAAGCAGTCATATAAAGTGCCAATCTCAACATCAGGAGCTGGTGCAAATGATTGCTGAACATAAAGGAAGAGAGTTTGGCTTTGTTCGAGTTTTAAAAGCTTTCGGACAAATTCTACAATCTCGGAAACTGTTTTACTTCGAGCAACTGCCCATTTTTTCTTTGTCAAAATTGGAGCAGATCCGACGTTCTTCAATAATATATCCACTGTTGAATAAATTTTAATCGTAAGAATTTTATATTGTAAATTTTAAATATATCATTTATTGCCTTTATCTCCTTTCGGGGTTGGAGTTGTAGGTGATTTGGGAATTTCTGAATTTTCGCTTGTTGATTTATTATCATCCATTTCAGCTGATTATTTTTTTTAGTTATTTGGAAATTACTAACAAGACGTGAACATCAAGAATGCTATATAGAAATACACTAATGTTACGTGTTTCCCTATACTCAAGATTTTTAATTAATCACGGATTTTCTTTTTATTAAAGAACACAAATATTAATAATATCTACTACCAGTTTGTAGCAATGACGAGTATATTTTACCTATAAAAGTAAAACACATTGAATTAACTGGTCCCTAGTTCAACACTGAAAAATTCTGTTAAATTTTTACTAAAAGACAGTAATCCTCTCTTTATCCTACCAGTTTTAAGGGATGGCGTCTGCAGCCGAAAAACATGTGGATTTAGGCTTTGCCGAAAAATGTCCTGTTAATCAAGAATGGAAGCTTGTTAGCCCTTTCTTCCCAAGTAAACTTGGAGGAAAGCCTTCTTGGCTTGCCCTTAAAGGCATCCCTGAGTGTAAGGATATTCTCTGCGAATACTGTGAAGAGCCTTGTTCATTCTTACTGCAACTATATGCTCCAATTGAAGATAGAGATGATTGTTTTCATAGAACCCTTTTTGTTTTCGTTTGCCGAAATAACGAATGTTCTAGACCCAATACTAATGGGAACTTTGTAGTCCTAAGATGTCAGTTGCCTCAAAAAAATGAGTTTTACTCAGAATCGCCATTAGTGAATGAAGACGAGGAAGATGACTTTAAATTTGATTTATCTTCTGACTATCCAAAAGCAGAAAACTTTCAAAAGTTATGTTCTTCTTGCGGAGTTCATGGCCCATTAAGCTGTGGAATATGTAAGAAAGTATCTTATTGCTGTAAAAAACACCAACTAATTCACTGGAAATCTGGTCATAAAAAAGAATGTAAACAACCAGAGACTGTCGCCAATAAAGTTCAAATAAAAGATTTCCATTTTCCCGAATTTGAAATAATTCATGAAAAAGAAGATTTAACTGAACTTGAAAGTGAAGACGAGGCTGATGAGAATGACAATGATAGCAAAGTTGAAGAGCTTAACAATAGTTTAAAAGAAAAAGATTTGGAAAATTTTGTTTCAAGAACAGAAGATGAAGCTTTCTCAAACTTTAGAAATGTTATCAAATTGCAACCTGATCAAATTATTCGATATAATTTAGATGGTGAACCGTTGTGGATTTCTTCCGAGAATAAAGTGTCTTACAAAGATATTTCTCCATGTAAATGTGGGACTAGAAGGCAATTTGAATTTCAAATAATGCCTCAACTTATTAACTATTTAGAAATTGATGAAAAAGACGATAAAGGGTTAGACTGGGGTATTTTAGCAATATATACATGTTCAAAAAATTGTAATTCAAATATTTACAATAAGGAATTTATATGGAGACAAGATGTATCAGCCGATAAATAAGTATACAGTATATACTACTATAAAAAGAAATTGATTATTGTTTGTTTTTGTTTGTTTAGTTCATCTTTCATAACATTTTATTTTCTTTGCATAAAAAAGAGCTACAAATTAAACTTCTAGTTTATTTTATAAACAACCAATTGACTTTATAGAAGAAAAAAAAAACAATTTTTTAATAGTTTTTGTTTTCTTTCTTTTTTTTTGACACTATAATATTCATAACGAATAAATATAAAGCCTTTTCTTTTCTTCGAATGATCTTAATTTCATTCTTTCACTTAGATATTAAAAAGAATTGTAAATCAAATGTTTTTCAAGTTTATGAATTGTTATTTATTTCTTGCTATCCGCTAACTACCTCGTGGATTTTCTTCCAAGTTTTTTTTTTTGATGTTTAGTGTAGAAATGTGATTTGTTACGCAATATGAGAGACTAATCTATTATGGAGCTTCCTAAATAGGGTCTAACGATATGGAAGATAGAGATCCATCAGTTATTTCGCCCTCTTCCTCTTCCGACTTTCGTCTTGGAGGCTTAGTTACTTTTTGAGTTTTCTTCTCTTTCCTAATATCTTTCTCATCATCATCATCAATTAATTCCCCTTCGGATACACTTTCGTAAACTTTTTCTTTAGCTTTCTTTCTGGGATCTGTGGGAATACCTGATGAACGTTGACCCAGTCTAGTTTTAATCGCAGTACTTGATTCAGTGGGTTCGTTTGCAACAGGAGAGTCTGGCGTGTTGATATTTGACTTTTTGGATTCAGATTTTGAGGATGATCTTCTCGAAACAGTTTTATTATTAGACTTAGCCCTTTCAGATCCTCTATATGGGGCGTAAACATCAGTATCATCGAACTTTGGAGACGATTGTCGACGAGATCGACGTAGGCTTGTGCGTGGTTTGTACAAATCTGATGAGTCGTATCGTTTAGAGCTACCTTTCGGATTAGGAGATGGTTCTCTGGCTGGTTTTTCCTCTTTAGGTGTATCAACCTCTGGATTTTTTGTCGTTCGTTCCAGTTTTTTAGGTGCAGCTTCTGCTTGTTCCTCAGCGACATAGTAGGGAGAAGGTGTCGACGAAGAGTATGGGCTTTGTTTTTGAGGCTTCTTATCTTTAGAGGACGTAGATGTTACTTTGTTGTCCGCATCGGAATCTGTATTTTCTAATTCGTTATAAAATGACGAAAAATCTTTTGAAGCATATTTTCTGTTGACGATTCGTTTGCGTTGTGGTCTACAATGCCTTTCTGCCACAGTTTCTTGCTTCTTTCGTTTCTTCTTTTCTTTCTTTTCTTTTTTCTGCTCGGGAGTTTTTGTTTTTTCAACATCTTTATCATCATCAGACGAAGTGAGAGATATGTCACTTGTGTGGACAGAGCTTACAGTCACATCGCTGAGTTGTAAATCCTCAAATTGAGCAACTTGATTTTTCCATGGAGAAATTTTCTCTTCTTTTTGTTTCTCGTCATCTTTAGCAACGTCTTCTTTTGGTATATCTGGCATAATCAACGGTTTCTCTTCATCTGTATCAATATCCATATCTACGTCCTCGTGACTAACGCCTAAATTCTCTGTTTTCGGTGTCTCTATTAAATTATCTTCAAGCTTAATGTGGTCAGGTAGTTTGTTTTCGAAAGATGAAATAATTTGAGTTTCCATTTGTTCATAGATAGTCTCCTCCTCAACAGGAGGCGCGGGCGGTTGTTCAGGTGGAGGAGGAGGAGTATCTGGCTTTGGAGGAGATGGTGGTGGTAATGGTGGTAAAGGTGGCTTTATATTGGGACCTATGTCCTCTGGAGGCGGCAGAACGACAGGCGGACATGGCGGTTGATTCGACCATCCCATATTAGGTATGATATTTGAAGGCATTCTAGGAATACTTGGAGGTGATGCTGATTAGAGAAGAAAGAATCATTTTACTAAAAAGATAAAAGATTAAAAACAGATAATTACGAAAAACATTCTGCTGTGGAATAGGATGAATAGCAGCCCCAGGTGACAGGTTTACAGGCGTATTTGTAGCTGAAGGAGGACCTCTTAACGAAGGGGGTGGATGAGCAGTGGTATTCGGTGTATAATATGGTTCTAGAGATGAAGAAATCGTTAAGAGAAATATTTAGAAGAAATTAAAATTAATGGAATAACTACCTCCAATTTGATTTCTTTCATATTCCGTAAAATATTTATCTCTTGATTCAAAATCCTCGAAAGTTACGTCAAAAACTTCGCAAGCTATTTTGTCATGATCTTTTCTAAGAGTTTGACAGTAGAAAATAAGTGTTTTGTACTAATATTTATTAACTTTTTTAAAACCTGTATTTGTTAACTGTTGGTCTTAAATGATCACGAATAATGTTGTCGACTCCTCTACTTAATGTTTTAGATCTGTGTTTAACAAAAGATTTTAAATAGAAAGGTTAAAATTTAGGATCACAAGTATAATGTATCAAATAGCAATATTGCATATTACAGCTTTAGAATCTATTAAACATAAGTATATATTATTTTTTAAATTTAGTATGAATATTTCAATAGTAATCACACTTACTTCATCAATTCTTGTTTCAATTCTTCCCTTAATTTGCTTCTATTTAAACCTGGATGCCAACGGACATTAGCTGTGAAAGATTCAACGTAATCCCGAACACGGCTCTTTAATCTCTCTAAATCAGGCTAGTTAAATGTAAGGGAATGTTTAATCGCTAACATTTCATTAATTTCCAATAGAAAACAGACCGAATTTTCTGCATCTTTAAAAACCTCCTTTCTTATTTTGTCAAATAAGCCTCTTTTTTTTACTAGATTACAAATATCTTCTACCGTGGAATTTTTCTTGGATTGATTTTTGCTACTTTGTCCTTTATAACGATCCATTTGTTTAAAAAGATTTTTTACACCAGAGACAATAATACCGCATACATGCCAAAACACAAGCTTGTTACCTGTTTACATGACCCTAGCTTTGTCTGGTACCTTGTCCCATAAAGTGGTTTCCGCTTCATTTCCAAGTTTTTACCGCCAATTTATAAATCTACAAGGGAGTGTACTACTTGGATTTTATGGAAAATAGCTACTTCTTCAGCGATTTAATTCTAACTTTTGATTATATAATGGCTTATGGCCAATTCACCGAGATGTATGCACTAGTTAGTTCTCGGTCTGAAAGACACTTTATGATAACATCAGCATTTCTTTGGGGAAGTTGATATTCAGTAATCATTTTCTCAGACCGGAAATTCCGGCTAGGACCGAAGTAAATGCAAATTCGGATCGCAAGTTCAAAATGGTTGTAGTTCTTTGAAAGTTAACCGCACATACTTTATTCTAGTTAAAACTAAATTTAGGGAAATTGTCACCCACCCAGACTAAGTAAATCACTTTCGAAAGTCATAATTAGTCTATTCAACTATTAATTTATTATACATGAAGCAAAGTTTCCTGATTGTGCATAATCTTTAATTTTATCGAGCGATATAATGGTATTCTTTCGATTTAAACCTGACCACTACCCAATCTATTGGCAAGTGGCAGTCGCTTGTGCAGGAACAGTGACATATTTTGTTTCGGCCATTCCACAAACTCTCGGCTTATCACGATATAAGTTTGTTATCTACTTCCCAGAGTTTTTAGAACCAACAATATATCTTATTTTCATTTATAGAAAGTTCCTTCAAAAATATAAGGATGGAAAAGAAGAAGGCTTAGACGACGAGCTAAATGAAATTATTCAAAAATTAGGTGTTGAACTCGATCTGGAAGAGTCAACAAAGCAAGATATTCAGCCGTTTATTACAGCTAACATGAATCCTATCACAAAAGGAAATTTAGAGTGGAGATTTAGTGCTATAATTGGTATTCCTGCAACATTTCTTTGTAAATCCGTTCAAGATGTTAAAAAGGTTTGTTTAAAACTGTTTTCATTTGAAAATTCTTTAATTTGTTTACTTGTTTCTTTTTTAGAGCGACCTATTAGTAGGCGGAGAAGAAATTAATTGGGAATCAAAAGATGGTCAAAATCTAGCAGATGCTTTAACCCTATCTTATCGCGCCAAAGCTTTCGCAATAGCTAGAGAAATGGAGTATAGTTTGTCAAATAGCATAGTAATTATATCAGCTATAAGATCTTTGGCAATTATTGGAGCCTATTGTACTGGACACTTTTTTAATGATCGTCTCCAGTTAAAAGCTCGCTTACCTCGCCAAATGAGAGTTGGAATGTACACTCTGTTTGCTGGCTTTTATTTTTTGGCATACGAAGTTTTGAAAGACACTTATATCTGTTTATTGGAAGCAAAAGCCGATCGTGAAGCAGCAAAATTACATCCAAATATTGGAAAAGGAGGTTTAGAATATTATGAAAAACTACAAAAAAGAAATATTGCTTTGAGGAATTTACTAAAAAAAGAAGGTAAACTTCTTTCTTTGTTGATAAAAATTTATTATCTCTTCTCTTGAAAACCTTTTGAATCAATTTTTACTACTTTATTTTTTATTAAATATTTGTTTTTTGTTTTTTTTGGAGCAGGTGAAGCCTACTATTCTTTATTTGGAAACGAAAAGCATAGTTTAATGAAGCCTCATTTAACGTTAACTGAAAGGACTGATATAGTAAAAAATATTGTTGATAGTTTTGATTATGAAAAAGATTTAGAAAGACGAAATGCTTTAAAAGAAAGAAGAAATATTGATTTATTTGCTAATATGAGATTTTAGAGGTAGCTAAATTCTAATAAATAGTAATAAAAAGCTGAAATATGCTCTTCCTTCCTTCCTCTAAAACGATATGAATAAGAAGAATGCCACTTATTACTTCTAAAATAAACTTTTTATAGATAGTGAAATGCTTTATCATACATTTAAGTATAACTACTTGAAAGAGGTACTTTAAGGAAATTATCTATCAATGATTAATTTTTATCCTCAAAAAGTGATAGGAGAATGAGAAATTTAAAAATCAATTTTTCTATAAAATATCAACAGAGAGAAAGAAAGAGAAATCTTTCATTTAATCTAACTTTTTAACTACTTTTTACTAAATCGCATGCAGATGTCATTTTAAAAAAAATAATCCTTACACGTTCATACCAAATAAGCCTATTTTTTATTAATATGCCTCAAATCCTGTTCTCTCTCATACAACCCTATCTTACAACCCCGTCTTTTGTACCTCCCTGCATATATTGTAAATTACAACCTTATAGAACTACATATAGTCCAAAAAATATAAATATGTTATATATTTATAGTATATGACGATAAAATATAACAGAAGATAAATAAAAGTGTGCTAAAATATAGATAGGAATTATAACTAAGAGAGAGGAGGGAAAAAAATCATTGAAGCAAAACTATTGATTAAAGTATTCAATAAAAAAAAATTCCCCCCTCCTTTCATTCCATCATCAATAACTGTAGTTCAACAGTTTGTCGATTTTTTTTATACATATATAAATATAGAATTTTTCATGAATAAATGATATAATCAGAAAGAAAGAATTAGATCAAGATAATTATTAATATACGAAAGTTATTATAATTATTTATTGGAATATATATATATATATATATATATATATATATATATATATATATATATATACAGTATATATATACTCTATTATATATTGATCCTATTTAATGTTGCTTTATATGAATATTTCAATTTTTATTACAGTTTTATAGTGCTTGTGTTTAATTTAGCGAGGGTATTTTAAAGAAAGGGCTGTTTAAGTGCGAAGGTAGCTAAATCACAGCTCGAAAATATGAATACAATAGATATCAATATCTGTTAACATTTAATTCGAATTAGCTAAAACTCTTTTTTATACTTTTAGCCTTATATTTACACTGTTCTAATTGGGAAATACAAAATATATAGGCCTTATGGTCGATCTCGATCTTCCAGCAAAGAGGAAATCGACTTTTTCGATTAATGCTTTATCGATTTAGGAGTTCCCTGCAGCCAGCGCTGTTGTACTGCTAGAGCAACACAGAAAATTTAACCGAAGTAATCTGACAGGCCATCACCTTAATAGAAAGAGGTTGATTGTTAATTTTATCTATCAGTCGTTGTGGCAAAATTAACTACTTGTTAAAGATTAGTTGTACATTCCTAGTTATTCGTAAGTTAAGTTGCTTGTATGGGATTGAATGATAACAAGATGGTTCTATTTACGTATTCGGCATATATTATTTTTTTTATTATAGCTGTATACATTTTGCAGGATAAGACGGTAAATAAGCATGTCGAACTCGAATCAATATTCCACGACAACCAAAAAAACTACCTACTCTTATTCCGATTCAAACACGGGGCCGACGTCCAAGTCGACAGTTACTGAAGTTCGTACATTTTCTGGACCGGGTGGCACTAGAACTGAAACGAAAACTTACTCTTACGGTGGAAATGGAAATCAAGAACAAGGCATCACTGCCAGGCATTCTGCACCAGATATGGCTTTAAGAGGATCGAGGTATTCGAAGGGTTGGGGCTCTCGAAGAGAGACTAGACCACCAGCGGGACCTCCCATGGAGTTGGAGGGGAAAACTTATCAAGAGGTTATACAGCAATGCCAGAGGGAGGGCAGATTATTTGAAGATCCCGATTTTCATGCTGATGATTCAAGCCTAGTGTTTAGTGGTAGACCTGGACGGTCAATTGAGTGGAAGAGACCGCACGTAAGTGATTTATTATCGCCTTAATAAAGTAGATAACAAAAAGGTTGTACGATTGTTTATTTAGTTTGTAAGCGTCGGTTATAATTTATCAGATAACGACTTTTCCCGATATTCTAATTGTTAGGTGCAAAAAAATTGATATTTGTACGAGAGGGAATTTAACGCCTACATAAAATACGCTAGGCCTATATAAAAGTTGCGAATACTCTCATTCACAGACCTTACCAAAGTAAACGTTACAGCTCACATTGACTTGTCAGAGAAAAAAGCGTAATAGGCCTATACTATAATATGACTTTCCACATAAAATCGTATCCTTTTTTTACAATATTCTTACACGAATTACACTTATATCGGTTGAAACTGCTAATGCTAACCCTGACAAAATTAACAAACTAATATATATCTATATATTGTATGCAAATGATCTCATATCTCGCTAACATAAGGTAAAGATAAAATAAAGACACGGATATGTATCATACTTAACGATACGAACTCCATTTCAAACTCCCACAGTCCCGTTTTATATATAGATTAAGTAATCTCTAGAAAATGACATTTACAAAATAAACTTTAAATATTATAAATCTATAGATCTTCTAGCTCTTTGTCTCTATATATATATACATGTGTGTGTGTAGAGAGAGAGTATATATATATAGATATATTCATATCTAATTTTATTATTGTATGTAAACTTTGAATTTTAGGTGCACCTAGCCTTTTCCAGCTATGCAGATAAAAAAAATGCTAGACTGGTATATGTAGGTCGCTGCATGCATGTATACGAAATACACTCACTCTATATAGAAAGAGAGAGAGAGAGAGAGCTGGGGAGAGAGTTGGTAGAGTCTTTATAGCATAGCAGCTGGAATGAATCACAGACTTTGAAATGTCTATATCTATACTAAAGTTATTTTGTAAACAAAAATAAGGGAAATATTGCTTTCTTTATTATTGAATTCATTATTCGTTCAAACTTAAAGTATTAAATTTCAAACCTTTATTTTGTAGACTTTGTCTTTTATATAGGTCAAATTTTTTCCACATTCCCGTACGAAAAGGCCTTGAAACACTCTTTAACAATAATGGAAATTAGATATTATAAGTTTGAGAACGCCTAGACAACTTAAGATAAAAAATTAAACAGAAATTGTATAGTTTTCTATTTATATCTATTATTAATGGTTGAAGTTTTATAAACATTCTCATACTCTTTTTTCAGGAACTGTGCGATGATCCAAAATTATTCGTGGAAGGAGCTAGCAGATTTGATGTTAAACAAGGAGAGCTTGGCGACTGTTGGCTTCTAGCCGCCATCGCTGGCTTAACTTTATATGAAGAACTGCTTTTCAAAGTTGTTCCTCCAAAACAATCGTTTGAGAAGAGCAGAGGCTATTGTGGTCTATTCCACTTTAGCTTCTGGCGTTTTGGAGAATGGGTTGACATATTTATTGATGATCGTCTTCCAACATATAGAAATCGCTTGGTTTATATGCACTCTAAAGAAACAAATGAATTCTGGACTGCTCTATTGGAGAAGGCTTATGCTAAATTGGTCGGATCGTATGAAGCTTTGAAAGGAGGATCTGCTGCTGAGGCAATGGAAGATTTTACTGGCGGTGTCACTGAAATTTTTGATATCAGACCCAAGACAAAACCTCCAAACCTGTGGACTATCATGCTGAAAGCTTTTGAACGCAATTCAATGATGGGTTGTTCAATTGAAGCTATTCCTAATCAGACAGAGGCTAGACTCACTAATGGTCTTATTTGCGGTCACGCTTATACTATTACTGCCGTAAGAACTGTTGAAGTATCTACGCCTAATAAAACAGGCAAAATACCTATGATAAGAATACGTAATCCTTGGGGAAATGAGGCCGAATGGCGAGGAGCTTGGTGTGATGGCTCTAAGGAATGGAAATTCATAAGCGATGCCGAGAAAAAAAAGATTGGGCTTGTATTCGACAATGACGGTGAATTCTGGATGTCTTTCCAAGACTTTTCAACTGCTTTCCACAAATTGGAAATTTGTAATCTTGGTCCTGAATCTCCTCTCGATGAGAAAACTCACAAACGTAAATGGGAAGGCACCAAACAAAATGGATGCTGGAAGAGGAACGTCAATGCTGGTGGTTGCCGAAACTATTTGGGTATAAACAACAGAATTTAAGACTTATAAATATATATTAATTGAATTTTTCTATACTTAAAAACCAGAGACATTTTGGACAAATCCTCAATATCGTGTAACTGTAACTGATCCTGATGAAGATGATGAAGAAAATCTTGGAACAATAATTGTAGGACTTATGCAAATTGGTAAAATATTCTCAAATTTTATTTTATTAATCCTTTCTTAATTAAACTTTTTTCTTTAAAAAAAAAACAAAATAGGAAGACGTAAGTTACGTAAGGAAGGAAAAGATCTTTTGACTATTGGATATGTCATTTACGAGGTTTGTTCCATTTACTTAATATAATAATATGTTATTAATTCAATTAACAAAGAGAAACTTGTAATTTCAAATTAAATGATTATAAATATTTCGATCTGGCGGTTTACTTTTATTGTTTATAAATTTTCGAAAGGTTCCAGATAAGGTAGAGATTATGAATAGAAAGTAAAAATAAAAGCATTCGATATTCTTCTCTCGCGCCACTGTGGCATTTTGTTAAATTGCATAATGGAAAAAATAACAATTAGTTTCTTCGTATTTCATGTGTTTTATTTTATTCTTTTTATAAAAATAAGCTTACAGCTAAAATGTCTATTTGTAATACTTCTATTTTTATCGTTTTTTTTGTTGTGAATGAAGTTAAGGCTTTGCGACTTAAAAGAAATAAATATCATTTGTTGGCTTTGCTATGAATGAAAAAGAATGTTTCAGGTTGGAGTTTAAGATCTGGTTATATTCAATCTTTTTTATTTACAGTTAAAAGACTCTGGAGCTGAACCTTTGGATGTACAATTTTTTAAATACAACCAATCGAAGGCAAGATCGCCATCATTCATTAATATGAGAGAAGTTTGTGGTCGTCACAAGCTTAAACCCGGAAACTACTGCATAATACCTTCAACTTTTGAACCCAATCATGAAGCCGATTTCCTAATGAGAATCTTTTCTGAACAAAAGAACGATTCAAAGTAAGTAATACTTCTGAATTGTAAATTGTATCCATCCGTTATCCTTTCACTAATAACATTTATTTCAACAGAGAATTGGACGAAGAAACCTGTATTACAAATGTTCGAGTAAGTATTTTTTCCCATCAGGCAGAAATTGCGCAATTTTACACTTTTTACGAAAGAGAAACAAAAAAAAAAGAAATATAAGACAACCTTCACTTTTTAGCGTCTCTATTCACCACTCACATTTTCTATTTATCATATAATCAATCACCTTTCTCTATACAATTATTTCACATTAATTTTTCGTGTAGGATGATACAAAGCCAGGAGTACCGGTAAAGTATTTTAAGAATGTTATAAATTTATTTAAACTCAATTTAATAAATAAAATAAATCCTCTACTTTTTATCCAATGTTGAGAATGTAAAATCGATTTAATAATCTATTTATGCATGAGCTTGTTAACAGTAAATGCTATGATTTAAACGTTTTCTTCCATCTCTTTTTAAGAGTATGAAGAGTCTAAATCAAATGTAATGTTTTTATATAAAGCTGTTATTGTAACTAGTGTATCCTAAACTGTTGGAATGAACTATTAAACTAAAAATTGTTATATTAATTTATTGTAAAGATTTGATTTAAATGATTTATCCTTTTTTTTGTTCTCTTCATAGCCAAGTTTGCCACCTGCTGATCCTGATGCAGATTCGCAAATGAGAGCTGCTTTCAAGAGTATTGCTGGCGCCGATATGGAAATTGACGCTTACGAATTACAAGTAATTTTGGACAATGCATTCAAAAGAGGTATTTAATGAAATATTACTTTAAACACATATTCTAAATAATCTACCATAAATATAAATACCTATTGAATATGTTTAAATATCCAATTAACATATCATATTTTTAAGTAATTGTTACTGATCAAATTCTATTTATTAACTATGCAGCGGGAGGTAAAAATTTACAATTATTCATTTACGTATAGCTTTAAAGGCCTATTTAATGTTTTTTTCTTTTTTATAACTTTATATTGTCACTTACCTAATTTTCGGTTTATCCGTAAATGTTAATATTTTATCTATCTATTATTTCATAACGTTTATAATTTTTAATTCTCTTTTCTTATGTATAAAATTTTTTTACTATTCAAAACTATTGTAAATTTCCCATATTTGTTGTTCTAATCTATTTTTAATATTGTGTATTTTCAATTAGTTCAATATTTATTTTTCTATTGTTTTCAACAGATTTCAAATTTGATGGATTCTCTGCAGAAACTTGTAGAAGTATGGTTGCTCTGCTTGACAATGATAGATCCGGTAAATTAGGATTTGAAGAATTTAAGAAGCTTTGGACTGATATAAGAATGTGGAAGGTTTGTTCTTTTTCAAATATCATTTATCTAGAATATTTAATAATTTTTTCTTTTATTATTTAGACTGTTTTCAAGCAACACGATAAGGATAAGAGTGGAAATTTCAACAGTTACGAATTACGTGCTGTTTTCCATGCTCTTGGATTTAAACTCAGTAATTCGACGTTTAATGCGTTGGTTAAACGCTATACTCATAAAGATGGTTGCATCTATTTCGATGATTTTGTGCATTGTATAGCAAGAATGAAAACTATGTTTGGTATGTAAAAAATTTTCTCTATATTAGTCACTTTCCTTCTAACTTTATCAATAATTTAACTTTAATTTTCTTTTTTCTATATTTTTATAGACATTTACAAAGAAATGCAGACCAGCCCTCGTGGAAAGGCTGAATTCGATTTGGATTGCGTAAGTTTACCATCAATTTGTTTTTAAAAGGATGTAATATATTGAAAACCGTTTATATATTCATTGTCCTTTTTTTCAGTTTATCCAAACTACAATGTACTCTTGAAGAATTTCGACTGTATCTAAGTTATCCTCGGGATTTTGCTTTATTATATGGTAATGTAGTAACCTGTTTTTCGATGATTTGCATTTGACTTTAAAATTTATATTAAACGTACGTGTTTTACCTATGTATGCTATGAAACATGAGGTGCTTAAATGTTCCATGTATTTATATGTTGTATTTTGATCTTGATGTGATTGACTATAGTGTTTAGAGCTCTTTAGTTTATTTTTCACTTGTACACAATAGTTCTACAGCAGGATACTACGAATAAATACATGACGATAATTATCAGAGTTATATTTTCTTTATGAATGATAGTATTGTCTAATCAATGAATTATTAACTTAACTTGCACCAATTGCACTATTTATAGAGGTTAGCAACTGATAAAATATATCATATATATATATTGCCCATTTAACGAAATTAAAGTTTTTACTTATGATTTATGTCTTTTTACAATGTTCCAACACTTTTAGCGCCAAATTAAAGTAAAACACTCGATCTAGTATGGTTTCATCTTCCTCTTTAAACATGTTAAAGAACTTTAAAAAACTGAATACCGACCCGAATACCTCAATGAAAATGGCGGACAAACAAACGTTTGATTACACGTTTAACAAATGTTTAAATTTTATCCATCATTTTAAATAAAGTATTTTTACGATCAAATAAAATGAAATCAGGAATTACTAAGAAGGTTACAGCAAAGTCCAACATATATACAAAAAGAGGTAATATTAAAAGATCTTAACATACGTTGTTAGGCAAGCTGCAACTTGAATCGTTTTAGCCGAAAAGTGGATAAGAGGGTTTGTTAAAGCTTCAACAACTTTGCCGCCAAAAGTACAAGGCCAATTAAGATGTTATTTACGATTACGGGTTGACGAAGTACTATGGTATACTGCCAAGCCTCCAAAAACAACATTTGTAAGGGTAATCTGGTGGGGCGAAGATGGGCCTGGTACCGTTTTTAGGTATTATCTCAATCGATGCAATTTTTGCTTTATTTATTTTCTCTTCCATTGATGGTTAGACCCATTGACTCAAGACTAGATAATGGGAGTACAAGAGCAGAGACAGATTCGAAATTCGAAGTACGATCTGGGCCAAAGCAATTTTCGGCCTATCTTAAAGGTTTTTTTTTAACTAACCATAGATAATAATAATATACGTTAATCTGTTCTAACACAAAGATATGGGTAATCTCATTTTGGAGGTGCTGGCCGAAGGATATGTTCCGATTGGTGTTGCCACAGTACCAAATCTGCAGAAGCTAAATGCTCAAACAAATATATCAGGGTAAAGAGAATAGTTAAATATCAATCAATGATATTATCTATAAAAAAAATATTTTCGTAAATCTCTTTTAGACTATATCCCATAAGAACTCAATCGGGGGAAAATATGGGTGAACTTAAAATAGCACTACACTTTCAATCAATTGCCGGTAGGGATTATTAAATGCTATATCTCTCACTATCTATCTTATAATTCCTGATACTCTTAGATAACGCAGAAACGTCATCTATCCCTACACCTGATATCAGTGTTACTGGAAGTATTGAACCTGAGCCAGTAAATCCACCTCAATTTATTCGCATGGAAAAACCTCGGGTAGATATAAGTGACGATCCTTTCATGAGCCCTGATACTAATCGGGTATTTATTAAGAGGAGCACAACTATCCATATGACGTTTATATCAATTAATTGTCAATTTTTTATTAGAGTTTTCCAAGCGGAGTTGATTCAAAATTGCAACAATTTAGTACCGAACGTCCATCTCGTTCAAGGCGTAAAGTTTCGAAATCTCGATCCAGATCGGGATCAACTGACAAAAAAGACAAAAAAGGAGTTTTTAATCATAAAAATGGATTGAATTATGATGAAGTTCGAAGCTCATATTGTGACGATGTTGAAAAGTTAGTTATGAACGACAATCCTATTGAAATTAAAGAAAATGGTTCAAGTGGTAAAGAAGACTTATTATCAAATATTCTAGAAAGAGGCGTAAAATTACGTAATGAAATGGCAATATCTAGTAGATCTTCAAAACCTTTGAAGAGCTGCTTAAGGAAAAGTGATGAGTTCTTTGGACTCAGAGAACAATACGACTTTGACGATGGTCTTTATGCTCAAGAGATACTAAAGCATAGTGATTATGAAAATGATGGCTTTAAGCGAGCTGTAGACCTAGTTGTTGGAGATACATTTGCAACTGAAAGACTTCGGGTAAGATATATTTACATTGTTTCATTTACACTAAAAACTTATTGATTGATTGATTTATCTTCTATCAATTGTCATTATTATTAAAAGACGATAAAAGCTTTTAACAATAACCTGGATTCGTCTGATGCCGCATCTATGACAGATGTCAATGATCCCATATACGATGACAAAATCTTGAATAATTTATTATACAATGAAACGGTAAAGATATCATTACATATTAGATATCTTGTATTTAAACTTTAGAATATCATTGAAGGTATTAAGTAGTAGTGACATATCGGATGGTGCTGAAGAGGAAATAATTAGAACTCTTGGGAAGGATTCAATGAAATCTTCTTCTGAGAAGAAAGCGGGTATCGAAAGGTTGAATTTATCTTTAGAATGTGATGGAAATAAGGTAAACAGAATTTTTTATATGATTACCGTAGCAAAATTGAAAAAGCATTAAGGAAAATTTTATTAACAGAGACCTCCGTCAAGAACCTCATCTGCTGGAAGTCTAACATCAACACCATTATCGACCCCAAGAGTAAAAAAAGCTGGAAGAAAACGCTCAAAGAGTGCCGGGAAAAGGAGAACACGAAGTTCCTCATCCGAGAAAAGATGCGCATCCGATAGTGAGACAAGACGACGTAAATTGGGAAAGAAGAAATTAGATACCTCGAAAGCGTTAACTATAGATAGAGTTGCATTGTTGGGAAAAGTTTCAGTAGCTCGAATAAACGTTAGTAAGCTATCTCTTAAATCCTTAGAAAGTACAAAAAAAAAGAAGAAAGCCAAAGATCTGAAAGGAAAGCCTCCAAGACCTGGTTCTGGGACCAAATCATCTACTTATTTTATTGAATATCATTTTCCTTGTTCCGTAACCGATACGCGGTCTAGAAAATCTTCAATGGGAACTGAAATTGTTCGATTTGCATCGAAGAAGATCGTTGATGGAGGTTTGATATTTTGAACTATTTTTATAATCTGAGAATATCATTATAAAATCTTGTTTTAGATATAAATTTTGGACATAAGACGGCCTTTCCAGTCGTTTTTGATGGATCTGGTATTGAAAAATGGATTAAATCCAAAATTGTTTATAAAGTTTTCTCTAAAACTCCCGGAAATAGAATTGTTTGTTTTTTTTTATTTTAAATAGCTATATATTTCTTAAAACAATCCATTTTCTTAACAGCCGAAACTAATTGGTACAAGTATTTTATATCTGAAGAATGTTATTATGTCACCTGAACTATTTATCAGCGAAGGATTAGACGTTCGGTATGATTTCACAAATTCTTATTATTTGTTAGTCTAATTAGCGAGAAGAATAGAGAAGATATATTTATTATGTTTTATTAATAATTATTTTCTTTTTAGCGATAGAGCAAGAGACGGCGATATTAGTTCAGATACCGGAAATGAAGCTAATTGTCCAATAATTGGAAAATTAAAAGTAACTCTTGAATTAGCTGGAAATGAAAATGAAAAATTTCAAGAACAAATTCAAAAAGCAAAAGTTGCTGATGTAAGCGATTCGAAAACTTTAAAGATGCTAACTACTCCTGAAAGTACTCTGAAATCTATTAAACGTTTGTTATTTATAACTAATTTTTTATATTATATTTTATATATACTAGATTTATTTATTCACAGCTATTGAGGTCGTTCGGCAAGAACCTGAGAATCGATCTATAAATAATAATTCGACTCCTTATTCGGTAAGAACTTTGATTTATTTGTTTTTTAATATTACATAATATATTTTTATTATATAATTTAGCCTATCACTCTGCAAACTATGATAATGATACCTCAAGGAACTGGTATATCGTTTCAAGGTATATCAACTATGAAAAGTTCATCAACCGAATCGGCTGTTACAATGCAAGATCAAAGTTTTAGAAATTCTTTTCTATCTTGTCGGATGTTTTGGAGTGATGAAGTTTATTCATCTTGTACATGCTGGGGAACATTTGATCCAGAGTATCATTTTGTTCAGGTATTTTGTTAAATATTATTAAAATATACACTTTGAATATGATTGTTGTGTATATTATCTAATGTAGGTTACACCAGTTATATTTGATCAAACGATGGTAGAACGATTTAAAAATAATTGGGCGATAATCGAAGTATGGAACAAGTCTGTTAATTCGGAAGAAAATCAGGTAGTTCTGTCTACATATTTAATATATTATTATAAATATATATGTGACAGCTAATTGGTCTTGTAAAGTTGTCTGTTCATCAATTTTATATCTCGTACAAGGATAGAGCAATTGCTGAATCTTTAATTCAATCAGAGGTGATTATTTCCTTTTCTAAAAGATTTCATCGAATAAGTTTGTTTGTTTGTTTTTAAAACTTTTACAGTATCCTGTTATTGCTATCGATGGTGTATTACCAATCATTCATCCAATATCTCATAAACAATATGGTTCTCTCAAAGTAGTATTGGCAATTGGAACTCAAGATCAAGTAATAGCTATTTTTATATATATTCATATTATATACGTATCTTTAACAAACAATTTCTTATAGATATTTAGATTTCAAAGATCAAGGTCACAAAATTATTCAAAACCTACTGAAATACAAAAAACTAAAACGAATAACGAAAGGTTTGCTATTTTTTTAGTTTTCTCTCTTTTCCTTGTTGTAAAGCAATTCTCATATCTATCTATCTATCTATCTATCTATCTATCTATAAATAGATACAAATTAGCTGTAACGAAAGAATATAGTAAAAGTAATCTATTTGATGGTGCACATAGCCAATTAGTTTTTAAACGAGATTCGTTCGGAAAAGGAAAGAAACATTTTTTTATTAAAAAAAAATCTATAGGAAAATATTCTAAGAAAATTAAAAATAGAAATTGTTCAGCTGGTAGTAATAAAAAATTATTGGCGAATGATAACGAAGATGGAGAAGGAAGATATGATAATAATCAAAAGAAGTCTTTACCTTTACATAAATTTAAAATTAGTTCAGATATTTTAAAAAGTAGTAGTCAGGATTCTTCCAATACTTCCGAAGGAATGCCAATATTAAGAAATAATGATTTAATGAGTTTAAAACGTTCTGAAAGAATGCAATCGAAAGGAATAAATCTTAAAGATTTTAGTATAAATGATAATGATATTTTTATAAATGAGAGAACTGGTGAAAAATTCTCTTTTGTCAATGGAACAATGAAAACTATTGATAATTGTCAAAAGTCATTTAAAGGTGTTGATATTCTTTATGATCCACCTCAAAAGATTTCATTACAATCGAAATCGAAGGATTCACCTCAAAAAATCCAATTGAACTATGAAAAATATAGTAGAAAATCAAAAAAGAACTCTGGGAAAAAAGAGTTTAGGGCCGATTGTAAATGTAAATATAAAGAGAGGGAAGAGGATTTCTTTTCGCATTCCCATTCATTTGACACCGAAGATGAATCTGGTGAAGATGTTCGTGTAAATAGAAGAAAAAAATTTGAATTTATCATATCCGGAAGAAGCGTTGACGAATTTGGGAAAAGTAATAAAATTAAGGAAAAGGTTATAAAAAATACAACAGCTACAAGAGACGATTGGCGTCTAATATTTAGTAAAAATAAGAAAACTTCTAAAAGTAAGAATAATTATAGAGAAGAGAGATCGCCAAAATCACTTTCAATTTTTGATCTACTACCATCAAGAGCAGTTATAGGCTTACCCGTCTTATCATCTACAAAATTAGATAATAATAGAAACGCTAATGCGTATATGAATATGAATGATAATTGTAAGAAGTATGAAAAATAGATACGAAAGAGAACATTTTTAATTGAATTCTTAAACAACTAAACACGTTTCGTTATTTGTTTTTATTCTTTTTCTTTTATTGTAGAGTTGAACCAAATTCAGTAAATCAGCAAGAAAACGAAAAATTCAGTTTGTATTCTTTTGTAAACAAAGTTTATCTATTGTTTGTAAATTCGAGATATTTTTCTCTTTATTTGATATAGTTGATCATATCTTTGAAGTAAATATTGAATCTATCAAGTCTTTGGCAAATTTTGATAGTCTTTTATGGGGAGAGGCGGATTGTTTTGTTCAATATCATTTCCCTACACAAATTAGGGAAAGAACGAATCCTAATGTTCAACCGGCTCCTGTTTTAAAAGCTTATAGAACTGCAACAACACTTTGCATACCGGATCCAAAATTCGGTGATAAGTTGAGACATAAACTTACGCTGGCAGAAAGTTCCGCAATTCAAAGGGAAATAGTTGGTGCTTGCGCTGGAGCTGGTGGTGGTGCTGGAGGTATATCCTTCGAGATATGGTGTCGATTTTATCATCCAAATGTCAGGGATCAAGTTGTTGCCAAGGTAGGATTTTAAATCTATAAAACTACTTCAAATAAATGTTTTTTGTTTCATTGATTTTAGACTCAACTTCCTGTGGCTAAATTATGTGCGCTGGCCACAATGCATAGATATGGTGAACCTAGTGAGCAAACGTTTCATCTACCTCTTTCAAATATCCTTCCCGAACATGCTAGAGATCATGATCCTGAAGCAGATATTCCTCATTCAGAGCCGTCCGGTTTCCTAGAAATTTCCGTCAATTATCAATCTAAAGTGTCGCGTTTATTAAAAGATAAAGAATGCGATCAGAACACTATTCGACTGTCGGTTAATATTCAAAAAATATGTGGCTTACGCGCGGCTGCTGTCAATGCTTCGAAAAGTGAACCGTCCCTTTCTTTTACGCCTGATATAGGCTTGAATCCTTATTTAAGAGTCAATTTATCAATGCTGACAAAAGATGAAGAAAGAATAACTCAAACTATAGCTAGAACTTTAGCGGGCAATTTCTCATGTCATTTCGATTTTCCATTACCCCTTCTTTGGTTTGAAGGAGATGACACAAGGACTTTAGCAGAGGACTTTGAGAGGGAGTATCTTATATTGGAACTTTGGCATCAAGCCAATGAAGGATTAATGGATTCGAGGAGCCGTCGAACTTATTCTACTTCACCCGACTCGCTTATTGCCATATGTTTAGTGCCTTTACGTCATCTTTTAACCAAGCCATCTGGAATAAGATCGTGGTTCCCTCTACAAACTGCGGAGGCTGTTCAACAGAATGATAAATCTCTTCAAGAGTATCTATCGCCCGAGTACGGGTTGGAGAATGTCGTTGGAGGATTAGAAGTTGGAATGAAACTATCTAGAGGTATAGATGATTGGAGGCGAATTGTAGATATTGGCCGTGTAAACGGCTGGGAACCTGATAATGAAATTGAACAAGTCGAACACGACTTTGAAGAAGATTTTACTGGTCAAGAATGTTCATTTTCATTCAAGGTGAATCACTTGACATTTCCTATCAATAAGGAAGAATCAGAACAAAAGCTTCACGTCTATATTAAATTAAGATTTTTCAATAATCCACCCTTTTTTTCTCATCTATGGAAAGTCCAAGTAAACTCATATGGTTACGCAACAGTCGATGCAAACCTTCACAAAGAATTTAAGGTTGAGTCTTCAAGATCTCTTAATTGGTATTTGAGAGAAGAACAACTGGAGGTTCAAGTTTGGTCTACGAAAGAGCCAAGAAGCACGAAAGAACGCCCAGTTCAGAAAGACAAACTTATCGGTTCGGCTTACATAGATTTGCTACCAACGAAAAAGTCGAGAAAAATTAGTGGTGTTTATCCATTATTCAAACCGGCATGTTCGAATATGGGAGGAGCCTGTATTCATGTATCGTTAGACATGCATTCCAGTATTACTGACAAAGTAGGAGATTATTCAAATATAAGAACGGTGGATGACGTTCCAGATGATTGTTTTTTAACGAGAATCTGCATAGAAAGGGCCTTCCACCTACCTCTAGTCGATTGTCCCAATACGTAAGTTATATTTACCTTTATCGCTATAAAAATATCTTTGTTTTTTTGTTACAGCAAAGATAAAATAGCTCCGTCCGCTTATGTAACTTTTCAAAGTGCCGAAAAAGATGATCCTCTCTGCACTGCTGCTCAAACATCATCAAATCCTATTTGGAATTATGAAGCTGATACTCTTTTATACAAGTATTTGCTTCATTCTAAAGAAAAGGATCTTATATTTAAAGTTTGGCACGCCAGAAAGAGTGATTTATTACCTGAGATAAGCACGGATAAGGTTTTAGGTTATGTTACTGTTGACTTAAAGCCATTAAAAGCCGGACTACAGCAAATAAGTGGTTATTATAATATAATGGATTTTGTTGGTAAATGCCAGGGTCAGATATTTGTAAGTTTACATTTTGTATAGATGTACAACGTTATACAGTATATTTTATAAATAATTATCGATAGATTTGCGTGGCACCGGTTCTTATTCGAAGTTCCAATATTGATAAGGTTGGTTTATCGTTTGTTTTCTATTAGATACAATGAGAGGAATTAAAGGGTATATATTATATTGAAAATTTCAGGTTCAACTTGGATCAACAACTCCAGCTCCTATTCGTCCTCTATCACCAAATTTTGAAATTGAAGTTAAATCAATGTCAAAGTCATCTTCCGATGTATTCTCTGCTTTACGTCATTGGCATCAGCAAGTTCGCACAGCGAAATATGACATTCAGCCATCTTCTCCAAGTAGATCAGATTTGATGAAAGAGCTTAAGTCGAATATGAGTGAATTAGATAATATTACTGGAAAGCTCAAAGAAAAATTAAACTTCTCTCCTCCCCGGATAGAAAGTGATAGGTATAAGTCTCCCAGCGAAAATAGATCGACAGACGAAGAGTTTCTTCCCATTTTAGAAAGAGCTAGGGCTTTGTTAAACTCATCAGAAAATACCTCAAAATCGCCTGATTCTTCCCTAACCGATTTTCTACCAAGAAGGTATAATCAAACTTTAACACAACAACATATAGGCATCTCTGAAGATAGGATATATAATAGCAATAATAATAGTAGTACGCTTGTAAGTGATAAGGAAGAGGAATTAAATGATACAATAAATGCCGAAGAAGAAGAAAAAGATGGCGAAGAAGCTAATGCATATGCTGCTGCTTATACGGAAGAAAATTCAAGGGAAATCTCCTGGATATCTTCCGCCCATCATTCGAAAAGTCAGGATATGCTTAACACCGATATGGAACTGAATGGAGATTTAGACTTGGAGGAAGAGTTACAAAGCAATTCACTTATTTTGTTGCCGAAATCATTAAACAATGTTTCAGATGTCGATTTTAGTAATTGGGAAGTTGGTATGAATACTATGGCGGTTTTAAGGGAAGAGATAGTTGAAGTTGTAGAGAGCAAAGAAATAGCTAGTGAAAATATAAATGAAAACCGAACAGAGGAAGATAACAGTCAAAAGACATCTTCTTCGCCGATTACTATTATAGAGAGTGATCAAGAGAAGAAGCTCCTCCCCAACAAGGCTTTAGATGATGAAGAAAAAGAGGAAACATCTAGAAAGTCTTCGTCTTCCACTATGCTCGACGTGAGTCTTCCGGGCCTGTCTGATAAAGAAGATTCAACCGTAAAAAAATCGGTTGAAGCCGAAAATTTCCAAGTTATAAATAGCTCAGAAATTCAATCTACAGAACTTCAAACGAATGAAGTTTCGTTAAAAACCGACAGGGAGAGAGTTCGAGACAGAATAGAGGCAGCAGGTTTAGTTTGGAGTAGCGACGAGGATGAGGTCGAAATAGAAATCTCAGAAGCTGAAAAATTAGACTCGAGTGAATCAGATCAAAACGAAATACATCCGGTAGAAGATAATACTGATAATCCTTATAAACCTGAAGAAATACCCGACGACGTCAACATTCCGGAAGAACTAGACGAACTAGAAGAGCAATTAGAAGTTAGGTCATCTGTGTCTTCTATCCGCAAAGATAATGAAGAAGTAAATTCTCAAATTGAAGATCAAAATTCACAAGATAATTCCTTCGAATTGGATGATATACCAAAGGAAAGAAATCTAAATTTATTAGCAACTATGCCATCAGATCGATTAAAGGTATTTATAATTAAATAACGATACCAACTATCTTGGAAAATTTATTTAATTATTTCTTTTCTTTCCCTTTAAGACTACCATCTCATTATCCTCAAAACCTGACGAAAAGAAAACAATGCCATCATTCTCATTAAAAACTCTTCCAACCGCTGAACAAACTAAGCGCATAGCTAAAATATTTTCATCTAAATTTAATGCCCGGTAACCAAAATATTTCCAATGCTAAAAAGGAATTTTTAACCATTTTTACAGTATTCATATACTGTATATATATATATATATATATATATTAATAATGAACTTAGTTAAACCTTTTCTATGGTCAATCTAGATTATTTAATTTAAGAGCCAAATAAGCTCCATTTTATTTAGATGTTTAATAAAAAATAACAGATGAGATTTAAACTCAGTGTGTTCATTTGTCTTATTAATTAAGAAGAGAAGGGCGAGACGGAGAGAGAGAAAAACAAACTGATGATTGACTTAAGTATCAATTAATCTTATCTTTACGTTGTAATAACTTTGCCCTATATTCCTAATAATTAAATATATTAAAACAGCTTTATTATATGATTACTACTCTGTTATTCTTGTAAATAGTAATTAGACTTTAAAAACCTTAATTATTTAAGTTTTATAATGCCATCGACGAATAAAAAAACTGACAAAAACAATATTTTGATGCAAGACTGACTTTGTCCCCATTTTTACCCATCTTCATATACTTAATAATACAGTATCTGAAAGGAAATCTTCCAGCTTGATAGTCTTAGTATATCTTTACCTTTTACTCTTAGAATGATAATATGGGCAGCCCGGGGACCAGTTTATAAAGGGATATTGGTATCGTTGTAACTCTAGTTTGAGACAGCTACTTGACAAATATACTGTACAGGTATATTACCTGATATCACTCTGACCAACTCGTTTTATTCAATAAACAAAATATATCGAAAAGTAATATTACACTTGCAGGCTATATATCTTCATAAGTAACTAAATTAGCAGACGACATCTATACTCTGCTTCGAGCAACGTGTGCGTTGAAGAAATCACTTAAAACCTTGGCCAAAGAATACAAGTTAAAATATTTAACGATTCTTACAGAAATTTTAAGACTTTTTCAAATAATTTTTAATGACAATGAGTACAATTCGACATTTCTCCACTCGTTACAAGTTAATCTTTCCTAATTTCAAATTAACAAGGTTAAACTCTATAAATTACCATACATCTCCGATATTAGTTAAGAATACTTCAAAAACTAAGCCAATTATAAAAAAGACTGTTTTACCTCCAATGGATTCTAAAGTTAAAGTATTTATGGGCGAAAAATGTCTAGGCGTTTTAACTTATCACGAAGCGAGCAAGAAAGCCAAATCAAATAATTTAAAATTAATTTTATCAAAAGAAATTGAAGATCAATATCCAATTTATAAATTGATGACACTAAAAGAATTAGGGGAGGAAGAGCAAAGACTTAAAAAGAAGAAGAGAGAATTTAAAATGTTTACCATAAAAGGAAAGATTGACGATAGAGATTTTGAAGTCAAAATGAAAAAAATTGAAGAGGTTATTAAAAGGGATAAATCAGCAAAAATATTTATAAATTCTTCGGAAGAAGAGGTAAATATCCTGTAAATTTAAGCTAATTGATTAATTAATACAGTACAATTACTATTGTTGTTTCTTTTAGAAATTAAGTGATATTTTTAAAAGGATAACGAACTCAACGAAAGAATTTGCTAGAATTAAAGAATCCATAACAGCTAAACAAAGTATACAAATACAGTTGGTACCATTATCGTCGGATGGAAATGCTACGGAAAATCTAAGGCCGTTGTCTAACGATGAATTACGTAGGGAGAAAGAGAGTTAGACGATTATTTCTTTCTTTCTTTCTTTCCTTAAGAACAAAAAAATGATGAACATTTCTGTTAAATTACTCTTGTCAGTATGTCAGTAACATTATGATATTGCAGTATTTTACATCATAAATTCGTTTGATCATTATAATTTTTATCATTTCTGATGATTTTCGCAGAAAATGTAATTATGTATATTATATATTCCTCTTTTTCATCTAATTAACGGTTATTTTGAAGAAGTTTCGTGTTTTTCTTCAATGAATAATATGAAAAATAAGATCTTAGCAGTTAACAATTTCAACAAACATCTTTATTTTATTTTAAATCTCCTCTTTCTCTTTTACTAATCATTTTTGTTTAATTAAAAATAAGAGAGAGAGAGAAAAGAATGCGTAGTTTAATTGGAGCAGAGCTTTTTTTTAGTTGGTGGTTCTTCGAAATCGCTTCTAAAAAGAATACTCTTTAAGAGTTTAAACTTAATTAAAAACATATTCTTGTTAGGTGCAACGTTTCTAACAGTTCTTAATTGAAGATCATCCAATTGTAAGCCAGGAAGCTTAGATATCACCGATGTCAAAACATCTTGTTCTGTGATCCCAAATCCATAAACATGTATAACTGGCATTTCTCCAACAGGCAATGTCGTGCTATAATCGGAGAATAAACCAACGAATTCATCTAGAAACTCAATAGCCAATGCAGGCAGATTCATTGCAACATGTATATTGGTCTTGTTGTTAGTTTTCCAAATATCGATCAAATGTGATTTTAAAGCTGTTTTAATAAAATCCCTTCCATCCAAATTATACGTTGAAATCTTTGTCTTGTTAATTTTTACGTTATTCTCCAACCAACGATATGATTCCGGATTTAAATCGTTAGCTAAAACTGTACATCCTTTTTTGGCTGCAGGAATAGCAAACGGCCCAATACCAGCAAATACATCATAAAGGATATCTGTTGGGGAAAGCTCACTAACTAGCCTTTGATGTTCAGTACCTGGAAAGTAAAAGCAGTTTATAATACCATATATATATATGTGTGTGTGTGTGTTAGTGTATACTTACTTAGTCTAGGGTTCCAGTAAACTTTACTAAAATCTAATTCATAAATACAACCGTGTTCTTTCGTTTTTGTAATAAAATTCTCCTCTCCAGCTAAAATTTCCATTTCAAAAAATCTATATGTATTGTTTATAACATTTTGTTTATTGACAACAGTTTTAGCATAAGGGATTTTATCCAGAAGAACTTGACCTGTAGATGGCAAACAATAGTATTTTGTTTACGTAATATAATTAATAATAACCTATTAAATGTTTGTACTCTGAGGTGTCCTCATTAAGATTTAAATGGAGGATATGGCCAATTGAACTGTATGATGACACTCTGTCTAGATGATCCGGTAAAATTGCTTGAAAGATGTCAAGATGATTAAAATTCTCATAATGTAATTCTAAATTATGATATTCTAGTTGTAAATCTTGTAGATATTCTTTACTAGACGGGTTGAGAAGTATTAGCTTCTCTCCATTTTCCAAGTCTATAATTGGTTTAACGGCCCTCTGCTTTAACATATATTTTTTATTTTCCTGTAAAAACTTTTTAATACGCTCATTTTCTATTTTCACTGCAGGTACTAGATATGTTGTATCGAATTCCCCTTTTTGCAATATCTTCATACCTTTCACTCGAGATGGAGGTTTTATGTCTTCCATTGTAATGTAAAGATCTTTTAAGATGTTCTGAAATCGATTCAATAAAGGGAATAAAAAGTTTTTGTCAGTTATAGGTTGAACTATATGAGAATCACTTCTTAATAAAAAGTTTGGTTTATTCCTCTTCTTTTGTGTTATTATTTCTTCAGAAACACGTGGTTTAGGGACAATACTTCTAAATGCCAATGATTTTAAGTTTTCTTTCAGATATGACAAATTTCTAGTTTTGTTAATAGCAGTATTTAAATCTTGTAGCTTGATTCTGTTGAATGAGCAGATTGATTTCGTCATAAATATTACAGGATAAATTGTAATGTTGTTGATTGTAATATTTGTATGGAAAAGACTAGCCGGTACCACTAAATGCAGGAAACAGTTAAGATCAAGGGACGATATTCTATGCTAGATTGGCTTTCTACTATTATAATAGCTAAACACCATTACGTTAGCAAGTAAATATGTTAGCAAGACATTCTGAACATTTAACAATTCTGCATCATTCATTAATAAAGCAATTCACAATTAATTTATCCAATGTTTATCATAAAATTATTACTTTATAGTGTTAACATAACTTTTCATTCATTCTCGTCAAATCTCGTTAATAGTCGTAGGCCTATAAATAAAAACTGATTACTAAGAACATATAATTTACTTGTTTGCCAGACTTTCCCTTTTCGCTGTTTATAAATAATAGTGTTTATAAATGCAAATTGAAATCATAGAGATGTGATCTAAAGATAGAGATATAAATAAGCGGATATAAGGATAGGGTTAGAGATAGCTGAATGTATAAAGAGGAAGAGAAGAGAGAGAGAGAGAGAGGGAGAGAGAGAAATAGAAAATAAAAACAAGCCTAAATGATCAATAAAAAAACTCTGTACATTTAATTATGTTGTTTATCAAATTTTAACAATAACCTTTTATTCTAATTTTTCATTTATATAATAAAAGAAATTATCGAGTTGAATAACTATATAGAAACAAAAATAGAATTTAAAAAAGAATGATTATTAAAGAGTTATTTCCCTTTTTTTATTACAGAACTTTATATATTACTATGTGATTTATAATATAATATATATGCAATAAGCCAGTATGTATTGAATATACTTTATAAGGATTATTTTTAAAATTAATAGATCAAAAACGAAAGTCTTCGGTTTTGACAAAAAAGCTCAAATTTCTCAAAAATTTCTCAGAAAGGAGCTTACGAAATTGAATGCTTTAAAGCAAGATATTATTCATCAGTGCCAGGTGTCAGCCCAACTTGTTTTTTTATGTAATACAGGCGTGGTTTTTGACCAAAAAAACAAAACATGTATCCAAATAGAAGTCTAATATATATCTATAAATACACCGCTCTACAGACGGAATGTATTAAGGAACTCTGTCATATTTATTATTATTATCGTCTTTTCTAAAAGGCGGTCGTTCACCATTTACTCATTAAATATAGACCAGTAAACATATTTAAAAATAAATAGACCTTTATTATCATAATTATTATCATTATTATTTATCTTTTAATATAACAAATAATAACGTTAAAAAATGTCGGATAAAATTATATAATTTTCACTTTTTCTACAGTTGTATTTAATAAAACAATTTTCATCTTAACACACCGAAAGCAGTTGGAAAATAAACAAGTCAGCGAATCAAAAAAAAGATTTTTTTAGCCAATTCTATTATCGTATATATTTTTTTAGTGGTCCCATTTCGATAGTCGAATATTATTATTATTATAAACGAGATGAAGCGGAGCTTTGCCGCGAAGATGACTCTTCTTCGATCAAGGTAACGCGACGAACAACAATTGAAGGTTCCACTTCGGGCAAGACGCACGAATCGTCACTTGGCGATCTTCTCTTGTTACGCTTTAGATTGTCCTCGTCCCACGAATTTACGCTTACACGATCACCATCCGAGCCTACTTTCCTTTTTCCTACTTTCGTTGTCTCGTCGAGGCTTGCGCTTCTGTGAGAAATAGGTGAAGACCGACGCTCCATTTCTGTGCTATACAAAGAACCTGCTAGCCCCTTGGTTGAACTTGCTTCGTGGTCCATCGTCGATTTATTCGATTCACTGCTCAGAGATGCTCTCTTTGCCCTTGTTTGGTTTGATGGTGTAACAATAGAAATGTCTGCCTGAACTTCCAATTTATTTGTGGTGGATGCTGAAACACTTCCTGTTATAGAACCACCAGCAACTGCTTTATGAGACGCACTCTCTCTGTCACTTTCATCAATTCTTACACCAATTTTTTCCATTTGACTGCCGCTAACACTCAACGAACCATTTAAACCTAAACTCATCTCACCAATTGATGGTCCTATGGATTTCTTATCTGGATTTACTTTTTCAGAGTGAGTGGCTCCCGCTGCTGCCTCCTCGTCTCTTAGATCTATTCGTACCCCTCCATTATCAGTTGTGGTCAAACCACAACCGCCTGATCGGCACAAACTTACTGGAACAACACCGTAAACGTATGCTAAAAGTATTGGAACTCCTATACCGACGGCTAATCCGGCCAACACAGGGCTGACTAATACGGATGCAGCGACACTTGCTGTCACGAGAGCATTCTTTCGTCCTTTCGGTAAGTTTGAGTACTTATTGTGTACTTTACGACCAACCCAAACAGGTATTCCTACATTTTTATTCAATTTAATTACATAGCTAAGAAAATGAAAGAAAAATAACAAACCTATCAACATCGCAGGAACTGCTAATCCAGCAATAAGACCTATTCCAACCGGTGCACCCACCAAAGTTCCCAATTGCCATAAAATTTTCTTTTTCCTACTCCAGGGCTTTTTACCCCAAAATGTACAGCCAGATGGCGATAAGTAATGTAAATCAGATATTTCTTTCATACACAACCAACAAAATTCAGCGCCACAAACAGAACAAGTCATGTGATTACAGCTTCCATCTTCCATTTTTATAATCAATGCCTGACACTTTGGGCAACATTTTACATCGTCCTTTAAAACCCACCTAGATTCATGCCTGTTAAAAGGTCTGTTTCGTTCTGCTCGAGCTGAATCGCAAGTCTGATTCGGATGCCAAAAACTCTTACAATGATAACAAAACGAGGTTCCACAACCAGGCCGTTCACATCTAATTTTAGGACAGCTTGCGCAACCAGCCGCTATAACAGCAAAACCACAATCCGGCGCTGGACACCATCTTGTATCCGCATCGGAAACCAACACTCTCCTCAGCATACGGTCCTCATATTTGTCGTATAGTTTTTTATCACTCAAAATGTCTCTAATATCATTTGGATGAAATTTTTCGCTACATTCTGGACAAGCTATGTTCACTCGGCTTTCAGATATTTCAATCCGCAAATATTGACGCAAGCATTCAACACAGGATCGGTGATCGCATGTAAATACTTCCGGAAAAGAGTCTTTTGGTAGAAAATTAAGACACAAAGGACATTCCAATAGTTTTGAGGATTTGATAGATTTCGGCACTGTCGTTGCCGTAGGTTCTTGTCGTAGAGGTACAGACTTTTCTGTTATAGAGTGTGTTTCTTCTGCAGAGTATGAACGATTTGGTCGAAAAGGAGTCCTATTTAAGAAATGCCTTAATGAAATCCGTTTAGATCCATTTCGACGATCTAAAGTCTTAAATTGTTTTTTGTCGCCTTCAGCCTTGCTGCTCTCCGCCATATTCAAAGAAAAATCGTAATTTCTTAGATCATCTGTAACGATAAAGACAAATTATGAGCTAATATTTAAGAGTAATGATTAAACGAGACATGATTTTAAATCGTGTTATAATGTTATATTGTTTATGTAACGATTGTTAAAAAACTTCTTATCAAAAAATAACAAAATTAGACCAAATAGAACAAAGAAAGACTGCTGATAAATACAAAGATATATCAAATTATGTAAACAAACAATTGACTAATTTATTAAGACTAATAACGAACCAGTTTTCGTTAAAGTAGATTCACCACATATCGTTCTTTAACAAATCTCCGTCAAATAAGATTGTATGAAAAAAAATTAGTACATTATAAGATAAAAACGAACAGAAAGTAAGTGAGCGATGCACCAAAAACCTAGAAGCTGCTGATTGGACATGCTAACCAAACTGTCAGGAACCCTGTTCCGTTCCCTATTCATTTTTTCAAAAGTAATATATCAAACGTCTTGCTCGAAAATATATATTTTATTAGATGTTTCAATTATTTTAAAGTTAATATTATTACTGGCGTTAACGGAACCGCATTAATTAGAACTGGAAAGTCGAGAATATTCAAGATGGCGTCAAACGATATTGAGAATTATAAAGTTCAATTAGAGCAGGTTAGCTGTTTTCTTATGCTAATTGTTGGGCTTTGGAATGATAAGGTTTAGGATTTGTGGGAGGGGAACTATTTTAGGCCTCGTGGTTATCAAATGAATGGATTGTTTACTTTTCTGAACGTTCTTTTTATTCGATGTTTAGGTTGAAGCTGCTTTAACTCAAGATCCAACGAACGACGACCTTCTCAAATTAAAGCAAGACATATTGGTAAGTAATAAATCAATTTTTTCTTTTGGAATTGGAAATATTAACTCGAACTCTCAATTAGGAAATTATCAATCTCACTCAAGATTTAGCTACTGAAGAGAAATCGGAAGAGAAGGAGGAAGCTATTGAATCCTTCGAGGGTCTAGTATCTATTGATCCAAAATCATGGAGAGTAGGCGACAAATGCATGGCCATATGGTCACAGGACAACAGGTAAGTTAAATTTACTTTTGCAAATAAAAGCTAATAATTTATTTATAGGTATTATGGTGCTACAATCGACTCAATTTTGGTTGATGGAACAGTTGAAGTGACGTTTGATGTCTATCGGAACAAAGATGTTAACAGGGTTGGTATTAATTTTCTCCTATCTGTTCTGATATTAGCAAAGTGTGAAATTCTTTGAAATTCCTGTAGGTTAAATTTAAAAGAAATATCGTAAATAATAATATATAAGGATCGGGTTCAGTTGTAAGTTGTGTTTATAGGTTCGAAGATTATGAGGCTGGTGCATTTTGCTAGACCCGTCTTATGTTTTGGTAAGAATGCATTCACTTATACAATCTTGTGTTCTAAAAATAAGTCATTTATTAATGTGCTACGCTTTTAGAATCTAATATGTTTTCTCATAAATTCAGATCGCTCAACTGCGACAATATGACGAAAAAGCTGCTGCTGCATTGGCAAAGAAGTCTAAGCAAAGACGAGATAAGCTCGCCACTGAAAGAGAATATCGTAAAAAGAAAGCTGAAAAAAAGAAACTTAGAATGAGAGAACTTGAAGAAGAAAGAGAAGTGGATAAGCGAAAATGGGAATCTTTTAATAGCAAAGCATTTGCGAAAACTAGAAGAGGTCTGGTTAAGAAGAGTATATTTGCTTCTCCAGATTCAACATCAGGTAGAGTTGGTATTGGCACTTGCGGTAAAAGTGGACAAGAAATGACTAAATTTCAGCAAGCCGTCAAATATACGAAGAAATAGAAATTAAACTGCTCTTTTTTTTGTATATAGTATGTAGTGTACATATTCTTTTTTAACTCGTGTGAGATGTTTCAAAGTGAATGCAGAAAAGCTGAAACTGTTTTCAATAGAAGATATACACTTAAGTTAATATGTTGGACTGTTACATTTATTCATTGGCTATGTGTTTATTGTAATTTGAGAAACCTACTTTTGTTATTTTTACATATTTATGCCTGAAAAATTAGTAAAAAATAGGTGTACGATTTCAACAGATATTAAAAGATATAACATATTCTTTTTTGGATTTTATTTCATTGCAACCAATTTTGTATAACCTTTAATAGAACTCGATGTTGTTGTGGGACGGGATTGAATTTCCAGACCTGGAAGAATACCTGGTGGTTCACTTTCTTCTCCTCTTTCCATCCTAGCTGCCTTTTTCATAGCTAATTCACGAACAAGATTACCATCTACCTGTCCCTGGAATAATGGTTAAATATTATTTGGATAATCATAAAATGATACCTAGGTACATTCGCTAACACTGCTAAAAAATGCAATACGATTATAAAACTTGTCTTAACGATAATAGCAATATTAATAAAGCTCAGATTACACATTAAAATAGAAATAAACCTACTCTAAATGATTAGCCTTTAGATTTAGACAATCTATATTTACTCTAGAATTCCCTCATTCCCTCCCCAACTCTACATAATAATTAGATATAATTATAAATAATAATAAAAAGACACAGCAAAAATTTTTTACCAGGTAGATTAAGTAAAAAAAACACACACACACAGCGTATTAATTATCGGCAACTGCAACACGTTGTCGAAAAACAACTGGTAAAACGTCATTCTGTTAAGAAAAATTATCAAACTCTACAAAAATATAACTAATTTGTCAGCGTTAAAAACTTTTGTGTTCTATCAAACCTTTACGAATGCCTCCATTTGCAGTAATACACCACCAATATCATCTTGTAATTGTCCTACTCTTACTGCATTTTTTTTGGATTTTTCATCAATATCTCTAAGTGTATCTTCGTTATAACGACCCCGTAATTTGTAATAACGTTCTAAAGACAGTCTCATTCTCTTCTGTAATTTTCCTAATTGTTGAAGATCTTTTAGAATATTCTCCCTTTCCGTTCTTTTATCATATACGTTCATCAACTTGTTTTTTGAGTGTAAGTGCTTGTTCTGTTAGAAGTTTTTTCAGGTATATCTTAAATGGTCTTATATTAGATCTAATTAAAATTAAAACTACCTGTAAAGTTCTATATTCCGAAGCTAATTTTGCATTAAGTATTTTCGCTAATTCCATATCTTTGAATAAAACATCAAGGTCACTTCGTCGTTTCTTCATTTTCACTTTATGCTCGTGGGCTTGTTCGAATTCTCTGTCTATTATAAATAAACATTACTTTTTACTATTCGAGAAGCTTAAAACAATATATATGTATAGACCTAAAATACTTTTTAAATCGTTATTCATTAATTCTTCCATTCCTTTTGCGTCGTCAATCTTTTTATTTAACTCTGTTAATTCTTCCCTGTAAAATATCAATTATAAACCCATTAAAATAGGCCTAGATAATTATAATAATTAGTGATATTTGTTGGATTGTGAAAAATATAAAAAGTTCTCTGTGATATTGTAAATTTTCTCTCTTTTTTATTATTATTATTATATAATTTTGATAATATTGCCATATTTGGTTATCTGTTTGTGATTAATAGTTACTCAATCTTAAGTAGAATATGCGGTTGATATTCCTCCAAATTACGAAATTCCTCTTCGACGGATAATTCATCCAGTATAGGCCTATTGTTATTGTTTTAAATGAAATATCTAACACATAAATCTTAGAATAGAAATTATCATAGTTAATATGTCAAATATAGGCTTAAAAAAAACGCCTTGATATTTTTTTCTCGTTGTATAAGATCAGAAAGAATAAATAGGCTCTTACTCTAAGTTTTCGTTAGAAGTCAGAGTTCTCTTTAATGACTTATTCATCATTTTTTCAGCATTATCATATTCTTCGAATTTTTTTATAATCATTGTGCTCTTCCATTCCATATGATCAATTCTCTTCTCTTGATCAAGTGTTTCCTTTTTTAGACGTTGAATAGATGGATCGAGTTCATCCAGTCGATTTTTATGCTTATCTTCAGCAGTTTTTAATAGCTGTCTTAATTCCTCAAGAGAACTCTCTAATTTAGCGACTCTCTATTGTAAAGTGATGAAAGGAGACTTAGAATATTTTTATTAAATAAACCTTCCCCGTCTAATGGAGATGAATTCAACAAACCTCTACACGCTTTTGATATTCTTTTCTTAAAGTTTCTACTTTTTCAACAATCTTTTGCACTGCTTCCTTGACTTGTAAAACCTTCTTTTTAGTCTAAAACGTATTTAATATTAATATTTGAAAAAGAAAACAAACAAACAAACAAATCACCTTAGATTTCTTTTCTTGTTTCTCCACTTTATCATTTTCTAATTCTACTCCTTCGGCTGCTGTTTTCGATTCAAGAACATTTCTAGAATGGATTTCCTCCTTAACAGCTTTAGATAATTGTTCAGCAGTTGACTGTTCAGAATAATAATATTATTTCCTTGAATTAGGTTCAAAAACAAAAATTACCCTCAATTGATCTTCCAGCCGACTTGCATTTTCCTCTTCCAATTGGAGTTTATCTTTTATAGCCGCGTGAATGACTTGAACCTATTTCAAGATTAAATCAACGATATAGAAAATGAAAATTGCTAATTGAATAAGTGTGAAAGACGGTTTGCTGTAATGATTTATTTTGCAGATGATATCGTGATAAAACGTACCTTCTTCGAAGTATCAGAAGATAACTTAATCAATTATGTTTCAAAAATAATACTACAGAAAATAACAAATTAAAGTAAAGATACCTTCTCCATATCTTCTCTGGCATCAATTATCCTTTCTTCAACCCTCGCCTGCTCTTGATCAACTCTTAATAAAGTTTTTTCATCTATTTGTTTTTGTTTGACACAATCTTTAATCTTTTTAGTTAAATCTTCTACTTCTAGAATCAAATCATTTTGCATTCTTGTGAGTTTTTTCAATTGTGACTCCTTATAGCTGACTTCTAATAGGATTTCCCTTTCCCTATCTTTGTTCGATGATACCTAATTAATAAAAGAATAATTAGTGAATAAAAACGCTGAAAAAGCGTTAAAAAAGTGAAATTTTTACAAACCACTTTATCTAATTGTTGCTTCTGGAAGAGAGCCTCATCTTCAAAATGCTTGTGTTTGAATTGTTCATCAACAATTTCTTTTTGCAATTGTGCAATTTTTGTTGAGAGCATCTCCTCAGAGGTTCTTACATTTTCCTCTTTTACCTCTAAGATACTCTGTTCCTGAGAATTTTCTCTTAAATGTTGTCGATAGTCATGACAATTATGTGTATATTGATTGAAAGTCATTTTCGCCTCTGCTAGCTCTTTCCTAAAGTAGACATTTTTATATTACTATATAAAGATATATCAAAGAAATAATAAGGAAATATCTAACGTTATAGCTATTAGTTCGTTGTTAACATTTTCCAAGTCTTCTTTCATATGCTTACGTTCTTCTTCAGCTTTTTTGTGAGCATCATCGGATTTCGCTTGAACTTCAGCGCATCTTTTAAGTGTTTTGTCTAGCTCTTCGTTGGTCTAATCAACGAACAAGTTCATTTGTATAAATTTAATATGTTAATTAGGCTTAAAGTTTGTTTCTTACATCAACTTGAGCTCTTCTTATTCTTTCCATAGCTTCTAACTCTAATTCGAGTTTGTCTGCTATCAATGGCCTAATTGACAGTAATGAAGTAGCTTGTTATAGAATTAACAATGTTATTGTACTTTATAAATTCTACTTACACGTGTTTTTCAATGAAAGATATATCTTTTTTAAATTCTTTATTTAAATTCATGGAGACTTCAACTCTTTGATGGACTTTTTGCTTAGCTCGATTTCTATATGTACAATGCCAATTTAATTCAGCAATATCTATTGTGCACGCTTCGTGCTCTGTTAATTGTTTATAAAAACTATTAAACATCCAAAGGACCTTAACTATTAAAAGAAAAACCTTCTTGAACGGCAATGGGTAAAGTTTCTAATCGTTTTTCCGCCAAAATATCAATTTGACCTAACAACCATCTGACAATATTACGTTGTTGTTTGAGTTTTAGTTCATTTGACTGTCTATCACACTCCAAACGGGCAAGAAGGTTTGTTACTTCAGTTATAATGTCAGGACCCTCTATCCCCGTTGATGGTGGTGTTACTGTATATAATAAAGTATTATTTGTAAAATTTCATCAATTCTAACTTTTAAAATGTAAAAATTGAATATAAAAACATACGTGGCTTGAATAAATAAACACAACTAGTAGATTTTTGATTTTATATGTTTAAAATTACCTTGTAATGCTGAAGTTCCTTCAATTTTTAATTCTGACTGTGTCGTAGTACCGGAAGATGTTACCATTTCAGTTTTATCACTTATTGAGGAAGAAGTTGTAGTTCTTTTTGTTGATCTGCTAGGAATAGTAGTTTTGTCAACAGTTTCCTCATCGAAACTTGACTCAGTTTCTTCTCTTAAATGCCAATCTTCTAAGAGCGTCTATAAGTTTAATTTATGTTATGTTACGTAACAGATGAGATTAGTATTGTGAAATATAAAAAACCTGCAATAGTTCCAAATGTGAAGTTGCTTTCGCAACGCAAGGATGTACACATTCGCTCATCATACAACTTTTCTTTTTTCCCAGATCTTCAATTTTCGGCCAATTTGCTGGTAAGAGAGATTTTGGTTCCTGGGTTTCCTCCTCCCCCATTCCGCTGTCTGCGGAATTCCCAGAAGGAGGTCGATAATTGGATGGACTTGTTTGGGTTTGCCATTCTATTTCTTTACCACTAACATGATATTCACGCCATAAATCACTATCCGTCTTATCGTTCACATCGTGCTCTGTCCATAACAAAGCATCATCGATGTCTTCCATTATGATTGTACTTTGTAAAACAATAATAAAAAGTCCATGTATCTAAGGTTTACTTTATAAGAATTACCTTAGATACAACGCTTATTGGCTAATTTCCATAGGTTATAGCTAAAACCTGAGCCGAGTCAGTAAGTAAAACTTTATTTATGCTTTTCAAGCATTTTTTATAATTGTTTAGAAAATGTATTAAAGTTCGTTTAGAAACAACGATACGCCAGAGAGTAACAAAGTTTATATTGGTTATAAATGTGTCTTAAAAGGTACTAAGCGCTTCGTTACACTAAAAATATATAAATGTATAAAAAAAATAATAAAATAGCTAAAAGTTTTCTAACTTCTTTCTTTATCAATTTTGTCTTGAATCTGCTTTTTGATAAGATTCATGTTTGCTTGCATATTTAATTTAGCCCATAATTTCTCATCAATTTTCATGATTTTAAGGAAATTAGGAACCTCGCTTTCAAGAAATAGTATATGTTCCTTTGCTTCAGTTATGCCCATTGTTCTGATGCTGTCCCTCACTTTTTCAATAAGTTTCTCAAGGGGGATTGCAAATCTAGTGTGACCAACGAAGACCTGACGAACAATACGTGAAATATCTGACAAACGTTCCAGCATTCGTAAGCGTTTTTCTTCCTCTGGGGTTCGTGTTAGTTTTTTTGCCATGTTCTTCGCTTCTTTAGCACGAATACGTTCAAGAAGAGAAGATGAAACACCCTTTAGCTTAGAGCTCACTTTTGGTGGTTCTGACTCCTTCTGTTTCACAGGAGTAGATGGTTCGTGCACTTTTGAGGTGTCCTCTTCAGGCTGAAGCCTCTTTAAGGCATCCTCCACAGATGTAAACTTTCTGATATCTGGAGACTCTGGAAGAGCAGATTCAGGAATATCTGGAACCTTTGAAGAAAAAATTTGTTACTTTTATTGGACACGCCCTTCGTAAATGTAACATACCTTTGTCATATCAAAACTTGGATGCCATCTGGTCAGTTCTTCCTTTCTCACTTTTATTGGAGAGGTTAGGCAGTTGAGAAATTTCTCATGTTCTTCTTTAACTTTTTCGATGAGAGTCGTTTCAAAAGTCGCCTTGCGTGAAATGAAAGTAGCCAAGGAATATTCTCCAGAATCTAAACATGGTTCGATAACAAGTTCGTATTTGATATCGTTTCCTTCCTTTCTTTCTTGCACGTAATTGAATGCTTTAGGATAGATGTATTTTATCTGCGACAGTTGTTTTTTACTGAAGTTCTTCTTTTGAAAGCGCTCCACTTCAGTTTTCAAATGTTCAAACGTCATTCTTTGCTTGCGTCTGTGTGCCAACTTGCAAACAGTATCCACATGAATGAATGTGTCGAGTAATTTTTGATAAGAAGGAGGCAAAGGCAGCGATTTCTTTGGGATCTTTTGAGACACTTTGATTTCCGTCTTATCTTCTTCATCTGACGAAATTCTTAGGATTCTTCTACCTTTTCTTAAATTTGATATTTCACTACGTATATCCTTCGTAGCCTTGGTTGTTTCTTCAATTTCTTTCTTAATAGACTTTGACTCAAGTCTAAATTTAAGAATTTCGTTTTTGATGTTTTTAATTTCTTTATTGCCATCAGAGATTTCATTTTTGGGTTTACGAGTTCTGAATTCCAAGATTTCATCACGAATTTTCTTTTTCTCTTCCATATCTCTTTTGTCGGCTTCCGAAATTTCTTCATCTGAAGAAGTGTTTGATTTAGATGTGGTAAATCGAAGTGTCTTTGTGGCCAGAGCTTTAGCGTTAGTTGAAGGTATTGATTTGGTTTCTGGAGAAATTTTAGTTCTCCGACTTTTAAAATCGCTTAGAGCTTCATTGATTAGAGTCTTTGAGCTTTTGTCCACAACTTTCGGCGTCGAAGCTTTTGCTGTTTTACGCTCTTTCAGAAATCTCTTTGCAGGAACCGGTGCAGTATCAGTTCTTAAAACTTTATCCTTATTACTAAGAGCTTTATCAGCCTTTCTTTTACGGCTACCAAAAAAATCAGTTAACTTTGCCTGCGCCATTTTTGTTTTTTGCGCGGCCAGGTTTAATGCCCGATTCGGAAAATGTATTAATCAGCGCCATCTATATAACGGTTAATTTCTTAAATCTAACTTTCTATAAGAGAGACGAAACTATATATAAATATAATTACAAAGTTAACATAAAAAATTTTCCAAATAAAATCTTCGGTATCATTCTCTAGTTATTTTTGTCCAATTTGATAAAAGGAAGAAAGTTTTTAATATCCTATTATCGCTATATCTTTTTAACATTGTTTGGATTTATGCTTATTCTTTTAGGTTTTTGCTTTTACGACATAATTTAATAGCTACTTGTTGCAAGGAAAGTGAATTCTAATAAAACAATAAAAAATTATTTAATATTGAACATCAGCTAATGAAGAAACATCTGAAAGAGTTTTTAATTTATCTAAACCCGCTTCCAGTGTGCTACTTTGTTTTTCATTTAAATTTATCGGATTCGCATATGCTTGATTTTGATTAAGATTTAACATTTTAAAGTTATTTTCGAAGTTAATATTGTTGTCGTCATTGTTCTCGTCTCTTCTCGTCATTAAAGTTTCCCTTCTGATCTGACGATACATTGAAAGTTTATTTTTAGTTTTAGGAGATTCGATTTCATTACTAAATGAATTCTCTTCAGTGTTCTCAGAGTATTTCTCGAAATTGTGAGGTCTATTTGCTCTTTCAAAATGTGTATTGTTTTCATTTGTTTCCTTGTTTAATGAATAATCTTGACAAAATGGTTCTGATTTTATTCTAGGATATGATGTCTTTTTCTTTGATCGTATCCCTTGGCTAACTTGATTCTCTTTAGCAAAAAGCTTTACATTCTCCTTACGAACATTATCTGGCGTTTCATAGTTATTTCTATGAGTTTGTATAGAATTATGAGCGATGTTTCTAGATATTCGATTATCAACCGGAGTTTTAGGTGTTCGAATTAACTTATCCGTATCTTGATCATTTTCTATTTGCTGATAAGGCCAATTAAGTAGCATGTTACCATTCCTAAATTGTTGTAATTGATTTCGAACGCATAAAATACAATCCGATTTAGGAATTCTTCCCAACCATTTCAAGAAAGATGATTTCTCATTAGAAGTAATATCTTTCAAGTATTTATGAAATTCTTCAACTTCATCTAAACTGAGATCATCTTTCAATATCATATCAGATTTTTGTGTTGATGATGGCGAATCGTAAATCTTACCAAATTTACTCTCAAGCTTTGTTAACTTTGTACGACATTTGAATAATTCAGATTCAGTTTGCTGTAGTTTCTGCTGTTGTTCATTAAAAATCTTTCTATTTTCAGTATCATTTTTCTGAGGATAAGGATAAGGTGTATATTTATCAAATACTTTGGAACTATCTCGGGAAATTATAGATTTTTTACACCTTTTTATATTTTTGAAAGGCCACCACTTTGATCGACAATCTTCGTATTTCAGATTATAATAGGTAAAAATACATATAATCATAGTTCCTATCAATACAAAAACTGTGAAAAGAACAAGAATGAAAATGATTGAGGAAGGTAAATTAAATTCAATCGTTTGATGTAAAAGATCTCTAGGTCTTCCAGTTTCTTTAGTTTCGATATTAACCGATCGTATAAGACTATTTGTCTTTGGCGCATCAGTATACTGACAGCTATCTTTCAATTCTGATGAACAGGTTGGAATTTCATCTTTTCCATCCATAATAGTAATATTCCTACTATGTAAAAATTTCTCTAAATTTAACCAGCGACAGTTACATTCTTTGTTTAATTTAGCTAAATAAATTCCTCTAAGTTTAGGTAAGAACGCAACTACATCTTGAATTAGTTCCCAATTTACATTAGTATTTCGTAAAGACAAATACTTTAAATGGTTTAATTGTTTAAAAGAGTCCCTAGCAATGTTTCCTAAATCAGAATCGTCAAAGTGCAGACTGTGAATCCTCCTAAAAGGTAGCATACTTTTCTCTGTCAATGGTTCAGATTCAGTAGTACGTACTCTAAGTATAGCCGAGGTTATATCCTTGTGATATTTCAAGCAATTGATTGCCTGATAAATAATATAATCAGGTCTATTTCTCCAATTGGTACATCTCAATTCTCTATTTAAAATAGTACAAATACCACATTTAATCGATAAAGAGAACATAAAATTACATAATATTAAAATAAACCAATAAAATAGTTTATATTTAATTATCATATTTATTTAAATTAACTAATAAATAAATAAATAAAAGATATAATTAAACTTTATTTAAATTATTTGATACTGTCATTTATTAAAGATTTGTTTCAAAAAAACAAACTATATTTATATATATATATATAATCATATATAAATAAGATATATTATGTTGCATTAATGGAGATACCTTTCATTTGTTTATATAGTAAAGTATATCTCCTGCCCAGAGAGAAAAAAAAAACCATAAATGTTTGTTTTATTTTAAAATCCAAAAAAAAGAAAAATAAACAGAAAAAAAACAAAAAAGAATAAAAACTGTTTAATAAATTTAAGTATATTTCCTTTATTTCTTCTTCTTCTTCTTCCTCTTTTTCTATATATTAATTGACTAGAAGTTAGATAGATGATATAAGCCTACCGATAATTCATCGAGGAACCGTCCAGAAATAGTCGGACTTCTTCCAGGAAGCTATAAAGAAATAAATGATAATGTATTTCTTTCTACTGTTAACAATTTCATATATTAACCTTTTTGTGTTATGCATATAAGTTGAACCTAGTACTGCTTTAGCTCCAAATTGTGAAGTAGAATTAAATTCATTTATATAGAATGATTCTTCGTAAGTAGCTCCTCCGATAATAAATACGATTACTTGTTGAGGCTTTTGCCTGCTAATTGAAGTACCAATAAAAGGATATTGGCTCTCTTTTAATTGGCCTTTGAATAAATTCTCTAGAATTGTGTGAAGTAGTGGTCTATGTTGAGTATAAATATTTTCAACACCTTTTAAACCTTTAAGAAGTTTCTTTGTTATACCAGAAATTGGTGTGGAACCGAATAAACTATCCGCGTATCTTGCCTTTTGACCGCCGTATTCTATAATTCCATGTATTAATCTTCGGAATTTATCGTTTATCCCTCTCCTTGTAAGCGCTTGTATTAATGAGCTGATCTGACTGCTTTGATTTTCGTATCTCAAGGCGTAAAGTAAAACTAATCTAACAGAATCGATCTCTCTTGTGCCTGGATCAGAGACTAATTGTTCAACTCTTTGATAAGTCTGTTCCTCGCATACTAATTGTTGTTCGCATTCGGAAATACTTAGCAATTTATGTGTAGATACTAGTCTGGAAAGTTCCCCTACAACTGTTACGTGTTTTCCAACAGTTCCACTCATTTTCTTGAATTGCGGGTAATTATCAATGAAAGATTTCATATCAGAAATTGATTCAATTTTCGCATGATTATGACTTTTTTTTTGAAAGTCGTCTATTAAAGTTTTAATATTTGAACCAATCTCTCCAAAATTCCTATAGATATTTTGAGCGTAGAAAGGATCGTGATCAATACTTAAAACAACTTGTTCGTAATCCTTTGATACTCCTGGAACATTTGATAAATCAACTCGTTTATTTTGAATGCCTAATAATTCATGAACCATAGCTTCGTACGTCCATTGATTAAGAAGAGGTGTCACGACGTCCTCCCGTCTATCTATTATTAATAAGAGAGGTGCGGATTCTTGACGAAAATCAAATAAAGATGCTTCTTTCGAAGTCGCTTGTCGAACATTGTCAGCAAGCCGTTTAGCAAGTTCAGAAGATGCTTGGTACCTGATAACTGGGCAGCACTTTAATGATAATAAAACAGCGCAAATAGCTTGAACAATCCGATTTAATGCCTTCTGCTTGAAAGAACGATTTTCAATAATATCCCCAACTTGATATCCTACAGAGAAGAGGTGAGGGGCAAGAGGAATGTAATCAGCATACATTTCATGAATCTCTCTGACAACTTCAGAATCATCTGCTTCAGCTAACTGCTTAACTAATTGCCTGGAAAGACCGTTACTTAAATCTGTTGAAAACAATGTAAAAATTAATTACGTATTCTTCATTATTTTAAGTTATCGAGCTTGTATTCACTTACATATATAATAGCATCCATAATTAGGCTTTCGCAGTTCACTACATAATGCTTCTATATTTCTTTGAGTTGGTCGGATAAAGCATATGCAAGTCATATGTTTCATTGCTTCTCTATTATTATTTTCTATTTGTTCGAAAAGATAAACCTCCTTTTGAAGTATCTCTGATTGAGCATAAACCATACTAACCACTGAAGTCTAAATTGGAAAAAATTACAATACAATAAAGCTTTTAATATATATATATTTAAAAACAAACCGTTTCTTTATCCATCAATAGTAGTTTCATTCCCTGCCCACTATCGTTTATCATTTTTGTAATATATTGTTTGACGGCAACAACAACGTTCATTTTGAGGTTTTATTTGAATTAGTCAATAAGTCTATTTGATTTTTGTAAATTTTATGCTGGATGCTTCGATCTAGAAGAAAAAAGTTGCAATATTTGATACCTCGGAATATTGATGTCAATGAAAATAGGGCTTAATCATGTGGCACAATGTTAGTTTCGTATAAAATTATAATTAAGAAGTAACGGATTAAGTATTAATTTTTTTACAAATTCTTCCTATGCAGAAATCGCAATTTAACTTTTTTATCATATGCAAATGATTTATTATTTCTGGCGCGAAAACTGGTATAATAGAGGTCGGTCACTTTCCCATTCTTATCAAGTTTTATTTATCTCTTATCAAAAGTTGCGTTATTAATAACTTATAGAATTTCCCTTTTTGCTATCAATGCAATTAAAATCATTATAGAACCGATGCCGCATTCACAAGATTGATATTTATAGCCAACTTTCTACAATAATTACTCTTCAACTGATAACCAATCTTAACTAAGATTTAACTTCAATGGATAGTATGTCATCTAAATCCAATTTTCACGGATCTGAAGATGCAAGAAAATCTGAAATTGAAATACCCACAATAAAAATACACAATGAAGAAGGAGAAGAAGAAGAAAATAGCTTAGTAGCATTTGCAACAGGGAATAGAAACAATCAACTCAACGTCGAGACCCATGAACCTAATTCACGTTGTAATAAATGTTGTAGTATCGTCAGATCTTTTTTTAAACCTTGTCTTAGAAATGAAAATCCATTACCTTCAAATCCATCCAAATTACAACGTTTTAAATATGGTTTGTTATGTCCGCCGTTTGGAAGATTTGCCAAATTTTTAGCTTATATAATTCTATTGTTTTTAATATGGTGTGTTCTCTGGTCAATCACTAAAAAGGAAGCGTTACCTGGAGGGAATTTCTTCTCTATTTTTGTTTTATGCATTTGTTGCATCTGTGGAGGAGACTTAGCTGATTTACTAAAAATGCCTCCTCTATTAGGTATCAATCATTTTGAATTGTTATTGAACATTTGTAATCAATTTAAATTCATATCAGGTATGTTAATTACTGGCTGTCTGTTAAGAAATGTTCCCGGAATTAAAACCATAGGAGAATCTATAAACCAAGATTGGTCTTCTGCCTTACGAAATTTAGCCCTTATAGTCATTTTAACAAGGGCTGGATTAGGATTAGATCCTGTTGCCCTCAAAAAATTAAGTTTTGGAGTTATTAGGCTTGCTTTTATACCATGCCTTGTAGAGGCATTAACGGTTGGTGTTGTATCACACTTTCTTCTTGATTTACCATGGTCATGGGGCTTTATGTTGGGGTAGGTTGTAACATACTTTGTCTGTTGCTTTCTTTACTATTATCTAATACCAAGTATATAATAACTGTTTTGTCTTTTATAGATTTGTTTTAGCAGCAGTTTCACCTGCTGTTGTTGTGCCATCTTTACTTAACTTGAAAGAAAGGGGTTATGGAATTGATAAGGGAATTCCAACATTGGTTATAGCAGCCGCCAGCGTAGACGATGTCCTTGCCATTACAGCGTTTGGTTTGTGTGTTGGCATAGCGTTTAGCGAAGGAAGTTTTGGTCTTCTAATTGCCAAAGGACCATTGGAGGCTTTTGGCGGAGTTCTTTTCGGAGTTATTCTAGGAACTATACTATGGTTTATTCCTACTGCGACAAGCAAGAACAAACATCCTATTCGATTTATATTTCTGTTTGGATACGGTATATTAGCCGTATTTGGAAGTAAAAATTTAGACTTCGCGGGCGCTGGTGCTCTTGCCTGTTTAACTATACCATTTGTAGCTGCCATAAACTGGAGGAAAGACGAAGGAAGCGATAAAATCATCTCTGAATATTTCGCTAATTTATGGATAGTTTTTCAGCCTCTTCTTTTTGGTTTAATTGGAGCAGAAATCGACATTACAAAAATTAAAAGCTCTACAATAGGTTAATTTCAATCAGAATAATTACAAGTTTTTGAGTTTGTTATACAAAGCTTATCCTATTATACAGGTTTAGGTCTAGCTGTCCTTGCTATAGGTTTATTGTTTCGAGTAATCGCCTCATTCTTGGCAGTGTTACGATTAGGTTTGAATACTAAGGAAAAGTTTTTTATTCCACTTGCCTGGTTGCCGAAAGCTACTGTTCAAGCAGCTATTGGTTCTCAAGCTTTAGATATAACGAGAGAGAAAAAGCTATTCAATTCGGTTGAGGAGAAAAATGGACTAATTGTAATAAAGCTAAACATTTATTTACAACTGTATTAATTGATTTAATTGATTTCTTTATATATTTTAGATATTGGCTGTTGCTGTAATGGTTATTTTAGTAACAGCTCCAGTTGGCGCAGCAGCAATTTCAATATCAGGTCCAAGACTTTTGAAGAAGCAAACTGATAATAGTGAAGAAAATATGAATGCAAGAGACGATGAAATTTAGAATAGATATTTAGTTAAAAGTCTGATATCTAGTACAGAGAAATTATATACTAATTTGGAATAATTATCAATAGTTATGTAGCAATTAATGAAGAGACATATATGTTGCGATTATGATAATTCGTTCAAAAAGATATGTTCTCTTAAAGATAGAAATAAGATCTCAGTTTCAAGTTTCTTATACGATTTATCTTTATAATATTCATCTGAGTTCTTTTTTTTGTGAATATTTTGTCTAAATATTGATCAATATTTATAATATAGCTTTATTTAATAACAGTCTATTGGATACGTTGTTTATATAAGAAAAAAAAAGGGCCTGGTTAGTCGAATTATTGGTATCAAGCCTATTCTGTTGTACATTATAGCTTTATTCTTTATTAAAAGGCCTTACGCCCCCCACCACCTTAACAATTTACAATACCACATGTTTGCCGATCGTTCGTACTGGATCTATTTTTAAAGATAGTTCTTAAAGTACGGTTAGGTCCTAACTAAGATGACTATTATTGGATTAAATAGTATTCTTTTAACGTTTCTGATATACTTTTCAACTAATATAATTATAACCGAATCATCAAATGAAGAATTATTAAATCTACTTAATACGCTTATTAAAAGAGAAGGTAATTTTTCATGAAAATTTAATTTATTATTAAAATTCATTGAAATCTATTAGAATATTAAATTAATATCTATTCTTCTTTTTATTGTTAAAACTATAGAATCTAAAATTGAATGCCCAAAAGATAAAGAAATAGTTGTTAAAGGAAACGGTTATATCTCATCACCTAAATATGGAAATAATAGAAATTATGATTTAGGTCAAAACTGCAAATGGACATTAAAACCATCTCAATCGGGAGTATATATTATTATTATTATTACATAATTTAACGCTAAGAATATCTAAATATACTTTAATTTCTGAATTAGACGCTTAAACTAGTATTCAAAAATTTCGACATTGAATATGGAACAAACTGCAAATATGATTATGTAAGAGTGGAAACTTCTTCAACCTCCAAGAAATTCTGCGGTAATAAAAATCCATCGGACATTGTGATAAAAAATGAACCAGTTATTATTACATTCCACTCTGATGATTATCTATCAAAGACCGGATTTAGATTGGCCTATTATTTTACTCCTAAAAAAGGTTCATTTCTAATTAGACCACTTTTAATATACTATATTCTATAGATCTTTTCTTTATCAGTTGCAGGTCCCTGCAAAGGATCAACAATGATTCTAACAGCAACGAATAGAGAACAATTTATAACTTCTCTAAATTATCCGAAAGATTATCCTAATAACGTATTTTGCTCTTGGAGAATAAAGAGTGATGGCCACCTTGTTCGTATATACTTAAAGGTTAATTTTTAACGCAAAACCTAAATAATTCTCTTTATTCTCTTACAGTTGCCCATGCTGACCTTCTATTCATTCGATTTGGAGAATGGTCAAAATTGCGCTTACGATAGTTTAGAGATATATAACGCACCAACAAATAGCTCTAAATATAGTGAAAAATTATGTGGGACTAAGAAAACTTTCCAGTTTATTGCTACCGGAAAAGATCTATATTTACAGTTTAAATCCGATTATAGTGTAACAGCGGGTGGGTTTAAAATAGGCATTAAAACCACTCATTTGGAAAGAGATTGCGGTTTGAGACCTGGAGAAACGAAAGATTATATATCAAATAGTATTATTGGAGGTGTAGACTCTTCACCTAACGATTGGCCTTGGCAAGCCTTGATTTATGTTCACTTACGAAATAGCATACCCAGGTGTGGTGGAACTGTTATATCAGACCAATATATTGCAACTGCAGCTCATTGTGTTACTTTGTAAGTTGTTGGGCCTAGTTGAAACATAAAATTCTCATAGAAATCTTCTCTCTTTTTAAACAGAACAACGGATTTGTCCAAATATAAAGTTATTTTAGGAGAACACCGAAGGAAGACAAAAGACAACACCGAACAGGAATTTTCAGTTGAAAAGATAATCATTCATCCAGATTTTAAATCTTATACATATTTAAACGATATAGCTTTGATCAAACTCAATAAAAGAGCTATTCTAAATGAAAAAGTTAGAAAGATATGTTTACCTGATGCGGAGTTAACGCATGCGGAATGCTACGTTACTGGATGGGGTTTAACAAAAAGTAAGATAATGCTATACAAAATACTTTCTTTCTATTTTATTCATGTTTTATTTTAATATACAGAAAGTGGAGATATTAATAAACTACAACAACTTCAAATATCAATCGTAAACGTAGCTAAATGCTCTACAGCTTATTTTAAACTGTATCGTATGCAAAGAATATGGAAGGATAGAATGATTTGTGCAGGAGGAGAAGCTAACAAAGATGCTTGTTTTGTAAGTTATCATTCTATCCAATTCAATATCGATTTACTATTAAAACTAATTTTGAATTACAGGGTGATTCGGGAGGACCATTATCGTGTAGAGCCGGTAACCGATGGGTTCTATATGGTATAACAAGTTTCGGCCACGAATGTGGATTAGGAATACCAGGTGTTTATACAAACGTTCTCCACTATGTTGATTGGATAAGGGAAAATGCCAAATTGAATTAATCGTCTAAGAGGTTGATTGTAAAATCGAAAAAAATATTTGTTTGTTTGTTTATGATTTATTATACGAAAAGGATAAGAATACAAATTCAAAGAATACTGGATGAAATAGTTTATATAAACTTTTATTTTTTTCCCATTTCTTTATGAAGTATGCTGTCTCAAAGCTAATGTAACCCTTCTTAAAGATATTTGAGATTGTGGAAATTCTTGATTTAACCTATCAACGATAGCAGCTAGAGCTTGTGTTCTTTCCATTTGTTTACTTAATTCTATATCTACAGCTTCCTGATCTCTGCAAAATCTATTGTACTTTCCTTCTTTTAGCTGATTTAGCCATTTTGTTTTTTGCTGTTTACTTAATAGGTCAAATTTGTTTGCTGCCTTAGTATCTCTTAGCTGATCGATATCAATTTCTATCTGTTCACAAACTTGTTTCAGTTGATGAACATTCAATTGTTTATCCTCCAGTTGATTTGTTAGTTGTTCTTGATCTCTCTTCAGTTCAGATATTTGTTTATCGCATTCAGTGGCTTCCTGAATTGTTTGCTTAATCTTTTGCCTTAATTGAGCAAGATTTCTATGAAAGGTTCCCTTAGTAATTGTTTTCTTATTCATTTTTGACTGCGCATCTCCCCTAGTTACAATTGTATCTCTTCTTGAAACAGCTTTTTCCATTTCTTGAATCATTTTTTCTTGTTGCCTCATCAATTGCGAATATCTGAAGTAAATACGTTAAATATTAACATCACAAGTTATATCTAATGTTCCTTTGAAGTGTTTAGATACTAACCGAACTTGCATTCTATGAATTTCACTCTTCATCGCTTTGATTTCGCCTTGACCCACTTCAGAATCAACAGCAGCTCTCGTTTCTTTAGCTAATTGAGTTTTTTTCTCCCAGAGCATAATTTGACGTTCAGCTTCTATTAAGCTATTTAATAATCTTTCCTTTTCCTCTTTTAGATTGTCCATTTTTTCTTGCATTTCAATTGATTCACGCTCCGCTTCTCTTAGCTTAGAGATGAAATCATTTTCCGATAATGAATTATCAGCATTCAAGCGTTCTTCTAAACTCTTTTCTCTATGAACAAGAGTATTTAATTTTATCATATCATTTTGCATGTTTCTTATCTGTCTTTCGTAATCGGCTATGAGAGACAATTGTCTGTTAATATCACTTTCAATTCTAATCTTCTTCTGGCTTAGAATTGTTAGTTGTTTCTTTAATTTTTCAATATCTGATGATTGACTATCCTTTTCAGTTGCTAATCTTACTAATTGCGATTGATCTCTCAGCCAAATCTGTTGTAAATCAGCCAATTCTGCTTGCATACTATCAATGGATTTAGTAAGAGAGTTTATTTGAATTTCCAATGGTCCTAGCTCAACACCTCCGGCAGCTTCAATCATTTGCTCTAATTTCTTATTGAAGAGATCGATTGTCTGTTGCTTTCTTTCAACAAGAGCATTCTTCTTGTTCATATCAACCTCACTCTTTGATATGGTTTCATTTCTCTGTTTAACTTCCTTATCCAATTCTTCCAAGATTCCTTTCAGTCCGTCGATTCTTGTCTGAACATCAAAGACCTTTGACGAACTCTTGGAAATATCGTTTTCAATTTTCGCCTTTGTACTTTCTAGTTCCCTTGTAATGGATCTCAATTTATGTGTCATTTTATAAGTATATTTTGCAGCCTTATCCATAGTCATTTGAGATCTTATCTTCTCCAAAATTTCATCTTCAACCTTAACCTTTTCCGCGTATTCTCTTTCAATTTGCTTACGTATGGCTTCGACTTCGTTAGCTTTTAGAGTTTTATCAGTAATAGCTTTGTTTAAACTCTGTTCAGTTTCGAATAAGAGGCGTTGTCTAGTTGAATATTCGTGTTTGGCGTCATTGTACTTTTTAGCACATTGGGCCATTGCTTTTCTAACCTGAAATTGTTTGAAAAAAATTATGAAACAGGGAAATTACATCCTTAAAAAAGATATAGATATATACAGTGTTAACATCCGTTTCCGTCTTATTTAGTATCAAAGTAAGCTTTTCATTCTTCTCTTGTTCCTTGGAAATACTTCTCTTATAGGCTTCTATTTCCGTATTAAGAGTAAGAACACGTTGTTCCTGTTCCTTTAAAGCTTGTAACATTGCAGCATGAGCTTCGTCTCTTCTTCGCATTCCTATTAAGCTACTATTCCATTGTTGAAAAAGCTGTTTCTTTTCCATATTTATCGTTTCAATTTCCATTTGAGCTTCACCTAAAGTTGTTCTAGCCGCTTTGGTCTCTTCGTTTTGAGCTGATATTTGAGCTTCAAAAAGTGCAATGTCTTCCCTCAAACTAGAATCATATTGATTTATTAGACGCGTTAAACATAAATTAATATTTTACTAACCGATCGGCTCTTTCAATTAATCTATTCACATACAGATCTTGCTTTTGTTTCTCAACTTCTGCCTTAGAAACTTCTGTGTCCGCTTTTTCAGCGGCCCTTTTCATAACTGCCAAATCTCCTCGCATATCTCTTTTGGCTTCTTCCATGTAATGAGTTTTAAGAGCCAAGTTTTCTACTTCGCTTAATAATTTACTACATCTGGATCTTTCCATATTGAGTTCTGTTTGTTTTCTACTATATACTCTGCGAACTTCGTCTAAATTCTGTTCTAAACGTAATTGTTCATTCCTTTTCTCTGCTTGTTCATCATGATATTTTTCTAAGAGAGTTTGATATTTAGCTAATTCCTGCTGTACACCGTACAAATCTACACCAAGATCCTCTCTTTCAACTGTATTCTTCTTAACAGACTCTTCCAATTCTCGAAGTTCCAAAGTAAGTCTATCATTAACTTGATTTAAGTGCTTGTTCAAGGCTTTTTGGAATCGGACCATCAATGGCTAAAATAAAGTTTTTTGTCAGGATTGTGTTTTTTTAAAGAGATTTAATACTTACGTGATCTGGGTCAAGCACAACCATTTCCTGCTCCTCATCTTCTTCAGCCATCATTTGTTCTTCATCTTCAATCTCGTACATATCATCGTGCTCATCATGATCGTCATCACCATCATCACCGCCGTCGCCACCATCTCCTCCATCACCTCTCTGTCTTGAATCATCCAAAGGACTATCACGAATAGGAGATGTTTCAAGAAAATCCAGTCTATCCATCGGATCTGTTGTTAAAACAGGTTCTGTAGGCTCATCTGCAGGATCTTGAGTTCTTTCTTCGATTGGTTTATCTTTATCTTCAGCGGGAGCAGATGTTGGTCGCGATCCTTTAACAGATACTGGTCTATTCTGTCCCTCAATTTGCGCTGGGGAATTGGGTCTAGATGCAGGTTTGTCTACTTGCTCTTCTTCTGCTGCACCAATTGGTGCTTGACGAGACATAGGCCTGGACCCAGAGGGTGATGGCTGTTTCGTTTCTTCTGTTGTTTTTGCTTTTTCAGCTGTTGCAGAGCCAGGTCTCGAATTTTTAACGGTAGCTGAAGTTGGTCTTGAATCTTTGCCTACGGCCGAAGAAGGCCTGGATTCTTTTCCCGCAGCTGATACTGGTCTGGAGTCTCTGCCTACAGCTGATGTTGGTCTGGAATTCGATAGAGGTATCGGTCCAGTCTCAGATGGTGGTCTAGAACCAGCCTTTGCAGCTGAAGCTGGTTTCGATCCTTCTGGGGCAGCTGAAGTCGGTCTTGATCCAGCTCTTGTTGCAGAACCAGGTCGTGAGGGAGGCTTTACACCAGACGCAGGTCTTGAGCCACCTTTTACAGCTGATCCTGGTCTTGACTCACGTTTCACAGCTGATCCAGGTCTAGAACTTCCTTTTACGGCTGAGTCAGGTCTAGAAGCTCCTTGGGCTATAGAAGCTGGACGATCTTCATCTCTTTGAGTAGCAGATCCTGGTCTAGATCCCACAATTTCCAAACTGGGTGAGGCAGGTTTAGATCCTCTGGCTGAAGATCGTCTGGAACCTTGCGAAGGCGGTCTAGAAGGAGGTTTCGGATTACGTTTAGCCATATCGCCAGTATCCATTTCTTGAAGTGCTTTAACTGTAACTTGGCTGACAACGTTGCCGACTTGAGAGGGGGGCCTAAAAAGTTAATATAATGTTATTTTATCCGAATATAATGAATAAATGAAATGATAATCAATTTAGCTCTTTGTATATCTATACATATATACTAAATGAAAGAATACAACAATCAAAAGGCAAGATGAATTTGATCATTTCAATAGAATAAACATTATAATTTAGAATTAAAGTATGAATTTTTTACGTAAGAATGTTACATAAACGAACAGTTTTTTAGATATATTGAATACGTTTACATATATAATTTTTCCTTAATATTGGACCTTACCCTCTTTTATATTTATGTTCTCTTTTTCTAAAATAAACAATAAAAACAAAATTTTTATGTAATTAATAATCAAACGTTTACATAGTTTCACTGAAAAATTAAGGGCTGTAAGACCTAGAATTTGCATATAAAGTGCATTAAATATATAGATATGTTTACAAAAAGTAATAATCTTGAAATTAAACACTGCAAAAGGTTGAATTTTACCAATTTTCAATCAATTTTTTAAAAAATTTCTTTTGTTGAAAAAGGATTATATGATAAATTGCAGAATTCTAAAAAATTTTCTTTAAAAGTCTTTCGTCTATTACAATTGTTTATTTATTTCAATTGTTGTTAAAATATAAAAGTTAATATATCTAGATCATATAAAATGTTTTTTTGTAGATTAAAATACCTACCTATCCTCTGGCTCCGACATGTTGTTTGTTACTATGACAATATGTTACTAACGCCCTCTATTAAAAACAAAAATTTGGCGGGAAAGCCTAGACATTATGAATTTTACATGGTATTTATTTTATTATTCAATTTTATACAAATTCCAGTTACTTAACACTTAGTATTAAAGTATTAAATTAAGTATTTAATGATAAGAGGACAAAAAATATTTTACTTTTCTTTAAACTCTTAAAATTCATCTTTCTTTAATTTTGTCGATTTCTTTCCATCTTCAAATTTCTAATAGAACGATAAAGAGGGGATTTAAAACTCTAATATTTGATAGACTTTCCATTTTACTCACTGAATGAGCTTTGCCATAGTATTCTTTTCCATCTATTGTAACTAGCAAACATCTATCTTGTTTGATAAGAAAGTCTTTAACATCCCAAGCTTTTGAGCCATCAGGTACACTGAATATCGCTCTATTTTTCTCTATAACATACCTAAAAAAGATTGATTGTTGTAAAATAATTCCATTACAATTGTACTATAATACCTTTGAATATCAAAATGAGCATTAAATAGACTTCCATGCCATAGACGAGTGATGTCATTAGTTTCTCTTTCAGTTGGATCACCTAATATGATTGTTTGTTGTTTTTTTTTCAATTATAGCTTAGAGAAGAATGATGAAAATATGAATATTATAATGATGTTTTTTACCTGAAACGGTCACAAATAACATAATCACTCGTCCTTTTTTTGACATTTTTAATACTTCTTCTGGATCTTTCACATTGCGTATATCCTTTTCGTATATAGGTGGTGGACGTTTCTTATAATCTGGTAATTCATCTTCGCTCAACTCATCAGGATCAGTGTCCTATATAAAAACTTGTTTACTATTTGAACATAAACACCTGTAATTTTCAGTAAAGTTAAAACCTTACCTCCCATTGATCATAAAGTCTTTCTAGATCAGCATCGGTATAATCTCTAACATCTTTTTTCTTCCATTTCTCATCCTCTTTTGCAGTATTTATCAAAGTAAATATAAAAAGCTCCGTACAGACAATTAAAAATATTGTTTTCATATTTCAATGCTATTTTTAGTTGAAATTGAAATATTTTTAATATTTTCAAGTAATTATTAAAATAGTAAAAATTATTTTAAAAAACCCCTCTATAAAGAGAGAATACAAATTTATAGTGCTAAAGATAAAGTAGAAACGAGCCGATAGAGAGCGATATTAGATGTTTTAAATGAAGATGTAATCGTGCAAACACTCGCGCCATCTACAGCTGTTAAAAGTTTAATATCTTAACGTAATATTGCGAAATAATAAAAAATAGTAATAAAGTCACACTAAATAGAGATTATTAAAAAAAGTGCTTATAAACAATATTTAGGATGATATTTATAAAAAGCAAGTAAGAAGAAGAATAGCAAAATTGAAGGATTAGTATAATTAAGAGGATTAATAAATTATAGAACGAACAATAAATAGTTGTAATAATCGATGTTCTAATATTGTATCTGTTTATTCCTTCTTCCTATAATCAAAGGAATATATGAATAGATGAATAAATAAACAAATAACACTTGCTCTATTTGTTAATAAACTAATAATGTTGACTTTTTATTGATAAAATGTTATTAAAAGTAAACTTCGTAAATTATATAATGAAAATGTATATTACGAAGAAATTGGTTAATTTGTTGTTTTTATATAAATGAAAGATGTTTTTATTAATCATAATCTATTCAAATTTTTACCAACTATGGAGAACTAACAGTCAAACTCTTCTATACAAATAATTAATGAATCTCTATAGAATAGATTGTCATTTCGTTGGATAGATTTTAGAACGATAAAGGATACAAATAACGAAATTTATGTATTTCTCTTAAATATGTATATAAATATATATTACTGCTAAATAGCATAATATATAAAATTGTGAGAAAATCTCTTCATATATTCCATCTTTCCTAAAGATGTACAGCTGCTGGAATGGTTGGAAAATATTAAGGAGAATCAACGAAATTTTAAACGTAAATATATGTTTTAAGTGTATAAATGTAGGTGTAGAGTTTTTTCTAAGAAACGGCCTATATAGTTAACTATGATTACATAGAAGTTAATGAAAGTCTTAGTTGGCCTATCATATGTATAGTAAGTGAGCGATATTCCAGCATTTTAGTACGTAAACATGGCTGCTTTTGTAAGTAAATTTGATTAAAGCTTGTACACAGGATAAAAAATCTTTCACTTTGTTCGAGAGATGGATTTTTATAATTGTGTACGTTCATCATGCGTAAGAATATTGTCTCAAAATACATTATTTAAAATTGCTTTAAAAAATCCGTTTTATTAGTCAAATCGTCAATCGGCCAACGACATTTCTAAAGAGGAGATTTTGGCATCTAATCCGGCAGAGTTGTGCAATATAAACCTTTACAGATTTGGACCATTAATAGGTTAGACATTCTTTTATTGATATTTTCTTGTTTGGCGACACATATTTTAATATATTTAAAACATTCTATAGGAAGCTCATGCGAAAACAGTGTTAATATATATGCTGCTGAAAGGAAAGATACAAAGAAGCCGGTAGCTATACGATGTGTTAATCTAGAATATTTAAAAATTCCTCTATCATTGCTTGAAGTACGTTAATAATATTATCAATGTAATTTCCGTGTAACAATTGGTTTTATCTCTTGTTTTTTAAGGATGAACTCCAGATTACGGGCCGCTTACATCACCCGAACATTCTTAGTTTTTTATGTTCGTTCACCAACGATTCTTACATATTTACTGTTACCAATCACATGTCATATGGATCGTGTAGAGACTTACTGCACGCTCATTTTAAAGGAGGTTTGCCGGAACAAGCCATTGCATATATTCTGAAGGAAACACTTAGAGGATTAGCTTATTTACACAAACAAAATATTGTACATAGATCTTTAAGGGGAAGTCATATTTTAGTTGGAAGTCAAGGTCGAGTCAAACTCTCCGGATTGCGTTATTGTCGAGCAATTGACCACTTGGAACCGACTCATCTTTCATCTGGGCGAAGAGTTATACACGATTTTCCGGATGTAGGTTTTCAATCGTCTCTAATATGGGCTAGTCCAGAATTACTCGAACAAAACTTAGCAGGATATACCGTGAAAAGCGATATTTATAGTTTAGGAATAACTGCCTGTGAACTCGCCAACGGTGGTCCTCCATTCGACGATATGCCAAAGATGAGAATGCTATTAGAAAAAATAAATGGAATTGTTCCTATGCTCGAGGACTCAAAAACAGTTCCAAGTTGTGACAGAACCTTTTCTAATAATTTCCATCTAATGGTTGAATCCTGCCTTAGATTGGATGCTCACACAAGACCAAGAGCGGTTGAACTACTTCATGATGATTTCTTTAAGGTTACAAAGAAGAGAAGTATTTCGGAAGCTCTTCCAGAGCTTTTATTACCAATAAGGCCTTTATCAAGATTAGAAAGAGGACACGAGAGCGACTATGAATTTTTATCTAACGAAATGAACAACATAACTTGTGCCGAGACTATAGAATGGTCTTTTTAATAAAATTAATTAAGACCATAGAATAAATGAATTAGAAGAAAACTACAAGAGAATTTAAAGAAATCAAAGGGAAAAAATGAAGACAAAGATTCAGGTTACAAATAAATATATATATAAATATATATGCATATATACTGAAAGTAGATTTTTGCTTAACTAATTTATTATTATAAGTATTTTTAAAAGATTATTGCGATTATTATCTGGTAATTTCAGGAAAAAATCTCAAATTCTATGAAAACAAAGCCTTATGTCTTTTAAAAAAAAAAAAACAAAAAAAAAAAACACTCAACTTTTTTGAGAAAAAAGAGAGAAAAATATGAATAATAACATCAAATTTTTTGTCTTCTTTTTAGTATAAATGATTTATTAATGAATTTTCTACACCGTGCCAATTAAAAACTATTTAAAGAGAAATCATTTTTTCCTTTATATTTTGTTTTAAATTGTAAAGAAAATTTCTATTAGATAAAGATATTGGCTAAGTTGCTAAACTTGTCAGTTTATATATTCATATACAATCTGCACAAGCAAAGAATATAAAATATAAGGATTTTAATCTCTCTACCTACTTATAGTTCTTAGGAGAAGAATATTCATAAAGTGTAGTATTTCAGTCATGTTTTCACTTTTTAATTCATTATTTTATATGGACAGAATTTTTTTCTAAATATTTCTGGTCATATCATAAAACTTGTAGTCCTATGTCAATTGTTTCAATTTACAAAGCAATAAGTTGTTTTTAGTTTTATAGTTGTAATTTTTACTTCATTTTATTATAAATGTTCAATAGCGAACCTTAATTTACAATTTATTATCCACAAACCATTTCTTGATTACAAATAAAAGGTTAATTTGAATGTTACAAATATGTAAAAGAAACCAAAATGAACGGATCTTCTTATTAAAGAAAGAACGAATAATTTGAGTATATTGTATTTAAAATTGCCTAGAAAATTTACTCAAATAGAAACTAGTACATTTCATCTTCGTCTTCATAATAGTCGTCGTAGGTCTCCTCTACTTCCGTTCTTCCGAGAAGTTGTAAAGCGCTGACATGTTGTTCCTCTTCAACTTCCTCCTCCTCTGGAATTTCTTCGTCACTTAAATCATCTATCTTTGGCTTCTTTAAAGGCGATTCTGGGGCAGTACTGGCTGATATCTGACTATTTACTAATAAAGCTGGCTTGCTAAACCTACTCTTTGGCAGTGATATATTGTTGGGTTTCGTTTCTTGTTTTACTTCTTCCGATATGGCTTGTTTTGCAAGACCATTAGCTTCCGCATCAGTTAGGGGAGCAACCTTATCTAAATCTCTAAGCACATCATAATTGATTTTTGACGAGATCTTTTTCTCCTGTAGCATTTTTTCAATTGCTTCGCCAGCTGTCGGAGCAGCTTGGTTAGTTTGATTTCTAGATTTTCGCTTTCGTTTCTATGAAAATAAAAGAGAGAAAAATATACTTATACAGTATATACAATGCGTAATAAATTACATTAATTAACACTAATTTGCTTTATTATATATTATACCTTCTTTTCTGGTTTAGTACCTTCTTGCTCTCGTTTTTCTCTCAATCTATCCTCCTTTTCTATTATTTATGAAAAATATATTGGTAATGATGGTTTATTGATGTAAACAAAGTGAGAATAAATAGTAAATAATCGTATAGCGTACCTTTTTGCTGTTTCAAATAGTCTGCATGTTCAGCTAACCACAGCTTGGCTTTCGTTCTCATTTCAAAATCATCTAATATATATTTGTCAATTTCTGTATCACTAATACCATCTAAATCTAACTGACCGTCCGTCTCTTGATTAATTTTTTCTTCGTCCTTTAAACACTCTTTTATTGGTTCGCTTAGACCTATTCCTTCAGTAGTTTTCGAAGTTAAAACATCTCTTTTTACACTTTCAACCTCAGCTTCTTCTTCATTTTTTGCTTTAGTATCACTTTCATTTTTAAATAAATTTTCTAATGTTTCTACGTTTATATAATTTCCACTTTTAATTAATTCCTCTTCCAACTCCTCCGCCGTAGGTGCCTCCCTCTTCTTTGCTATATGTTTACTATACTTTTTCGTTGTTTCCTCCAACGCCGCTTCAATTTGAGCTTGCAGCCTAGCAATTTCAGCAGATATATCGCTAATGTTTCCTTGTTCTTCGAGAACCTTTTGTTTCTCTTTCGTTCTACCCTCAGTGAAACAGGGTGGATCCATCTCCTCTTCAAGATCAATTGTATTAAATTCTTCAATAGTTAATGAACTAGATGGAGTTTTTTCAAATTCTGATAACCTTTTACGTATTGTCATTTCACTAATTTTAACCACTTTTATAACATCTTTTACAGTTCGATTAAAATTATGCATTCTAGCCGCAACTAGTAATGCAGCACCACAAAGTCCCGATGGACGTCTTCCTTGGGCCATCCAGTCTCGTTTCATTCTTTGTAAAATTCGCAAAGCGGACATAGAAACCGCATGATCACTCTCTGCAAAATGCAATTGATTCGCAAATCGATGAATGTATAAACAAGGATCAAGTGTGGGTAAATTTATGCACAGTTTGCTTGCTAAGTGATTATAAGCTTTGCCCAAGTCGAACATGTTAACCTGAAGTAGATCACTGAAATCGAGAAGCATATCTATTACGTTAAGGAAAGTAATCGATTATATAAAGATAAATTCTGATTATGATCTTTTTTTTTATTATAAAAAAAGGATACGTGGTGTCCCTTCCGTTCTACATACTAAATACAGACAAGCGGCTACAACGTGCTTCTTTCGTCTGCCTCTTGTCAAACTTTTACTTACGGCCAACTTGTAAAAGTTAAACGCTGTGTCTATGCAATGTTGATTTAATTTTAACTGATGGCCAACTTCTGCAATACATCTTCGTCCCTTTTCCAAAGTAACTTCACGAGATTCTCTCGAAATACTCTGATGGAAGGCTCCTAGTGGATGAGATGGTCTGGCACCGCTACTACCTTCGCCAGATACAAACTGTCCAATGACTGAACTACCGCCTTGAGCGTTTTCTGAAAATTGAACATCAGAGACAATGTAGGTATCCTGAAGAACCATTCCACAATTGGTGCATACAGTATCTCCACGAACTGGATCTATGTCCAGATTTTTCGATCCACATTGTGTACAAACGTTTCCGGCAGCAGTTGCCGACGTTGAGTCCATATCTATGGAAGAATTAGGCAATTTATCGAAATACAATTTCTGCTATCTTTTACCAAATAACACATATTACCAGTTTTTATTTTTAGGTATTAATAGTGGCGACATCTATACTGAAAATTATGAATACTCTAGGGAAAATCAACACACTGAACGTAGACTTGTAAGAGTGTAATCTTTTTATTATCTATCAATTTACAACAGAAAAACTCAAATTCATCATGATTGTGTCTTTTATAAGACTTTTCATACTGAAAAATAACATCGATTTGTTCATTTTAGCAATAAAATAACACAATTTTCCACAAGTATTACGTAACCATTTAATTATTCTATTAAACTCTTAAAATTAGAGGGCTGTTTTAATAAAATATCACAATTAATTCTTGTTTTTGATACATTTACACAACAGTTGAAAATTGGAGGCCAATTTTCTGTTTAAGAGTTTGGTTTTCACGTAGTGCGTCATTAAGTTTTTCCTGAAGATCCTTTTTTTCTCGTTCAAGTTTTTCGATATGCTCAAAGTTTTGCTAAAAAAGCCGAATAAAAATACAAAAACAGGGTTAGATTGTGTATAATATTTCCCATTTTTTTAAAGAACACAACTATTCTATTGTTTATTTACCCGATTTTCACGCAGTCGTTTAGCTTCTCTAGATTTTCTTGCCGCTAAATTGTTCTTATAGCGTTTTTCCCAATATCTCTCATTCTTTTCATCGTCCGGAACGTATTGTTTTGGACGTTTTCTCACAGGTTTTGGTTGGGATTTCTCGAAATCATTATCGAGTGGTTCTTGGAGAATTGCGGCTATTGTTGGTGCGCTACATTCTGTTGATTCTTTATTTGTGTGATCTATTAATAATTCTTCCGGCAAAGACAGTTTTTCTTCCCATATGTCTTGTCCAAGATATGCCGATTGGTTGAAAGTTGGTTCATCAATTTGACCCTTTTCTGGAAAATTCATTAAAATTTTACTTAACCCTCAACATGATATGGTATATTATATAGAGCGATTACCGATCATAGAGATCTATATAATAGTTTAGTTATTACAAACGAAAACTACTGATAATTACGTTATTACGTTTAAATAATTCAATACCTTTCGTGATGTCATCCAAAAGTTGCGTATTCAAAATAGACTGCAGGAGGTCATCATCGACTTGCAAAAAAGAGTTCAAATCCGAGGACATTCCTATTTGCAGGTGATCTGTTAGAGCCATGATTTAAAATTAAAAAAATAATAAATAGATACTATTCCTTATCATTTTATCAACGTTCGTTCACCTGTTATAGATTTGAATAGTTAACCCAAGACTTGGAGACAATTCAATTATTTTAAACGTAAACACCGATCGATGAGGTATAACTAAACTCCGTGTGGATATTCAACTAGAATACAGACAGCGTAAAACTGCGTAAAACTACAATTTATATATCCGTCAATCCTATCTAAACTTATTCGAGAAATGAGATCGGCTGACTCGAACCAAATATTTATTCGACTTTTCGTTGCATAAGGTTTTTTTATTTATTTTCTCTTTTCTTTAAAAAAAATGGTTATGAACAAATTGAGGAGAGACGTTTTTATAGATAAAAAAGAAACCCCTTTAAGCCTACTTCAGGACAATTGTAGCTAGGCTGGGGGGTATATAGTATAAATTGACTGCTTCTATAACAACTAGCGCTATCTGTGTTTCATCCTACAAGTCAATGCCAAGGTGACAAGCATGGACTCACTACGTCTAGAATCTATTCCTAGAAGATCCAGCCTGATGGATTTTATGAACAAAGCGAAAGCCAGTTATTTGGATCCTTCATTTGTTCCGAAAACGTTAAAAGGTCGTGGACCTTTGATACACATAGAGTCTTCTGAAGAAGAAGAAGCACTGCGTTCAACCGTCCTAGTATTATACAGTGGTGGAACAATTGGAATGAAAAGTCATGACGGTGGTAAGTAATTTATATTTAAAGAAAAGCTATTTGAATATAATGAAAAGTCATTTCTTCTTTCAAGTCTACTCACCGGAACCTGACTTTTTGGAACAAGCAGTAAAAGAAATGCCCAATCTTCACGACAAAGAATACGCCAGGAGAATTCAGGCAATGTACACTGATAGCAGACCTCTTGTAATGCCGTAAGTATTTCATTAATGATAAAGAAATTTTAATTAAACATTAAGTATCTATTCTAGATTGTCAAAAGAAGGTAAACGGGTTATTTATTATATCTACGAATATGAACCTCTCCTTGATTCATCAAATATGACCATGACTGATTATGCAAAATTGGCCAGCGACATTGAGGTTTTTAATCTCCGAAATAGTACTTTATCAATATTATAAACATTGAATAAAGATTCTAAAACTTTACAGTCTGTGTACGATGATTTCGATGCCTTTGTTATATTACATGGAACTGATACAATGGCGTATACAGCTTCGGCATTATCGTTCATGCTTGAGAATCTTGGCAAAACAGTTATCCTAACAGGCTCACAGGTAATTTATCCAAATGAATTAATAAAGAATTGTTTTCTCTTATAAAAACTCTTTTAGATTCCAATATTCGAAGTTCGAAGTGATGGTTTAGAGAACTTTTGCGACGCTCTTGTTATAGCTGGTCATTTCGTTATTCCAGAAGTGACAATTTGTTTCAATAGGAAACTATTACGCGGTAATAGATCGACAAAAATTGATTCAGGATCATTTGAAGCTTTCCAATCGCCAAACTTACCCCCCTTGGTTAATTTGGAAATAGACATTCACGTTGATTGGGCTGCTATCTATCGGTATACTTTAATATTATTTAATGTTTCTAAACGGCTAAAGAGTAATTTTAAAATAAGTTCCTTATCTATACAGAATATTATGAAAATGAGCATAATCTTTATAATCTTTTTCATTCTTTTAAATATAGAAATAGAATCTTATTCCTAACATATAGTTTGAATAGTAATCTAATATTCTATATTGCCTTGTATCTTACATGTTTTATTATCAGTGAACACGTGTTCTGATTCGAATTACAATTTGAGTCTATTTTTAACTCATCTATCTATTCATAATTTAAAATTTTTTACTATTTCTTTTACTTTTGCAGTTCAAAAGAAGTTGCTAAATTTAAAGCATGTTTGGAAATGTCACCACACGTTGCTCTACTTCGCCTCTTTCCAAGTATTACGGCAGAAGCCGTGAAATCGTTTTTGCAACCTCCCATGCTTGGATTGGTTATAGAATCATATGGTGCTGGTAATGGCCCCGATGTTAGGACAGATTTACTAAAATTGTTTAAGGAGGCTACTGACAGAGGGGTTCTACTTGTTAATATCACGCAATGTTATAGAGGAGCAGTTTCCGCTTCTTACGCAGCTGGAAGATCTCTTTTAGTTAGTGTTATAAATAACTTATTACTTCAATTTCAATTCAACAGTTGAAATTAAATACCTATTTCATTTACATAGGATGCTGGAATTCTTTTCGGTTCCGATTTGACTCCTGAGGCTGCTCTAACCAAACTAGCCTATGTTCTTGCCAAGAAAGATTGGAGTTTTCAGAAGAAGAGAGAGGTAATGGGTAAAAATATTAGAGGTGAAATGAGAGTATCAGAAGGTAAAACTTTACCAGCATCAAAATCTCTTGTTAATTATTCATTGCTATCTAAACTATCAAAACAACTGATTGTAAGCTCCGACGAAGATGTTCAGCTATTAAAAGATACTGTCTTGCCATCGCTTATGTGCGCTGCTTCTAGATCAAATGATATTGATACTTTAGAAGGAATCAGAAAGACTGAAGGAAACATATTTAGTATGGGAGATTACGATTTGAGAACTCCGTTACACGTTGCTGCGTCCGAAGGTTTGACGGACGTAGTTGACTATCTTTTAAGGTATGGGGCATCGGTTCACGTTAAAGATAGATATGGGCACACTGCTCTGGATGATGCAGTTAGGTTTAATAAGCATGCAATCATATCATCACTTCGAAAGGCTGGAGCCGTTCTTAGAGTGTTGCCAATGAGAACCGCTATGCTGATGTGTCATGCAGTTGCAACAAATCATATAGATAATCTAAAATCGTGGATATTAGCTGGGGTAGATCCAAACGTTACAAACTTTGACAAGAGAACCGCTCTACATATTGCAGCTTCAATCGGAAATGTAGAGCTGGTAGAATACTTGCTTAGTGTTGGATGCAACCCAAATTTGGAGGACGTACACGGATTAACCTCAATAGATGAAGCAAAGAGAAATGAGCATTTAAAGTGTTTAAATGTACTATTAGGTAAAGGAAAAGGAGAAGTTGAAGAATCTCCCAAATCTGCAAATTTTGAAATATAGAAATGAGATGCTTGATTAGAAGCAAATGTAAAACAGTCATTCTGTAGATATTAGAAAAGAAAGGAAAAACCTTTATCTAAAATACTTTATAGTTTTAGATGGCTTTTTCCATGTTACGTATCGCAATTGCTTTGTTTTTCGTTGCGTTTTTTATTTTCGTGTTTTTTAACATCAAATCCTGCACATTTATTACTTTTATTGTTGTATGTACTCCCTTTAGTTTGAATACATTATAAAAATTGACAGCCATTTATATAAATGTTTTTTTTTTGATAATTCAAGCATAAATTCTACTTTAAAGCTATTAAAATTAAACTTTTAATATTGATTGTTTAGTTGGTTAAGTTAACGAATTGAGTTACTGCTCAGTACTTACCTCTTTGTTATTTATTTGATTATATCTAATCAATGCTAAACTGTCCTCTTTAATTGAAACAATGACTGTATTCGATTATTTAAAGAGGAAAAAGGTTTTAATAATTTTTGTAATAGTATGCTGTTATCCAGCTTTAACCAAACTACCAGTTCACATTGTGAATTTATTTCAAATAGATATACCAGATTTTAATATGGAACAAGAGGATTCTATGAATTATTGCAGAAGACCTGAATTAAAATTATGGCCAAGAGATGTAAGAGATATAAATACTCCACCTAAACGATCAGTATGTAAGTCTAGTAATACTGAATGGATACAAGCTAATAACGGAATATTAAGATTTACTAAAGTTGGATTACGTAATCGAAATAAGACTATATGTAATATTCATATTATTGATACGAGAGAGGATAGTGAGAGTTTACCTAATATGTTTAGAGAGACTTTTATTATTAAAACCTTGAACTTTAAAGATGGTATGAATGTTCCATCTGACATTTACTCAATTAAATGTTCCCATTTGAATCAGACTCTTGTATACGAGTCAACGAATACCAATCATCCGTACGAAAATCTCTATTTGAATATAAAGCGTCATAATAATATCTCATTAACGCCTCCACCATTGTTAAAGCATGCTGAACCAAAATGGAATATTTTAATTTGGTGCTTTGATTCTTTATCTAAACTGAGTTGGCATAGATATCTACCGGAAACGGTTAATACTTTTGAAAAGTTTGATGGAATTTGGATGAAGCATATGAATGCTTTAGGTAAAGCTTCCATTACGAATATTCAACCTCTTTTAACTGGTACATTTGAGAAAGAAGTACATCCGGGTTATAGAACTTGGGATAAATCTTGTTTTATAGATAATCTTCCCTGGATATGGAATCCACTTAAGAAATTAGGCTACGCTACTCTTTTTGGAGATTGTTCAACTTTTAATAGGAGATATATGGGTTTTGAATATAAGCCCACACACCATTATATTAGACCTTGGATGATGCAAGTTGAAAAGGAAAAGCATAAACATGAAAGATATTGTATTAATTCTAAGAAGAGAATTTCGATAATTCATGATTATATAAAAGAGTTTTGGGACGTTTACAAAGATAATCCAAAGTTTGCTTTTGTTAATTATAAGGAAATGTCTTATGGGAATTTTGTAGATATTCAATTGGCTGATAAATATCAAAAAATATTTTTAGAAGATATGAAATCATCGGGAAAGTTAGATAATACAATTGTTATCTTTATGTCTGATCATGGAACTAAAAGAGGAATATTTAAGAGAACAAAACAATCTAATTATGAATTGTTAAATCCATATTTTGGTATTATTGTACCAACATTATTCAAATTATTACATCAAAAGGAATCTGAAAATCTATTAAATAATATTGATAAAATGATAACGCCATTTGATGTTCATGCCATGCTGTCGGATATTGTTGATATGGTTTCTGATAAAAGCTTAAAAGTTCCTATACATCCTGGTTCAATTAGTCTATTTAACAAAATTAAACATAGTCGAAAATGTGCAGAAGCTAATATTAAACAAAGATTTTGCTCTTGTAACGAAAATAAGAAAGTAAACGTTACAGATGACATTGTTGATACAATTGCAAATCTTATGATTAAAAATATTACAGAAAGATTAAAACCTGTTCAGAGTCAATGTTCTAAATTAAAGCTTTTAAGAATACATAAAGCGTCTTTAAGCGTCTATAATAGACTTTTAAATAGAATAAGAGATTTTAAAACTAAAGAATATAACTATAATATAAAATTTATCATTGACCAAGTTGGTGTGATGTACGATGGGTCAGCTAACGTTAAGATAAGGAATAAGTCCAATAGACCTTTCATAACGATAACAAATATAAATAGATATCATGGCTATGGTAATTATGAAAATGTGGCATGCCTAAGTGACGAATATGCGTTCTTATCTCCATTCTGTTTTTGTAAATAATCTTTTTCACTGTTTTAAACAAATCTTTGTTTTTTTTCTTTTCTTTTTTTTTCTACTTTTAGATATTTTATTTACAATGATGATTCAAGGAAGATGGAAGGGAGTTTAGATGCTTTCGCTATCTCTGGATATGGAATACAATTGTTTCATGAGATAACTAATGTCGATAACTCTCTCTTTGCCTCTTTCTTTGTTTTGTTTTTACACAGTTTTATTCTATTTTTAAAATGAATAAATTTACATAAAATGAATAATTTGTGGGATAAATAGAGTAATTTGAAATGGATTGCATTAATAATGTAATACTTCATTTTCTCTCTCTCTCTCTCTTTGTCGCTGTCTCTTTCTTTGCTTATCAATGTTTCAGCTTCATTTGTGAGTAAATGATTTATTCTAAAACGTATAAAATAGAGTCGATATATAGATTTTCTGTAAAAGTTTTCAGTTTTAGTTTACTATACCATTAAAGAACATTGAGTAAACAGAACTGCTTAAATAGAATAGATTGTTTAATACGTATGAAACTTACTTTTTCTTAAAAATCAATGAAGCAGATTTCAGACAGCTTTAGTTGAATATACTGTAGTTTCCTTTTAAATAGTTGTTTGATATTTTTATATAGTACGATTCTCAGGCGAATATTTCCGAGAATCATTATTTAAACCTATTTAATCTTTCTTCATATCGACGCCATGATTCAATAGTGCTCTTCAGTAGCTTTAGCAAAAAGAAAATAGGAATATTGATATATTCAAGCTTGGTAAATAATTAAAGCTGGTTAATGCATTTATACTATTTAATGGAAGTAGTATATATATATATATATAACTTATAACACAGCAAAACTGGAGAAAACATTAAACATGAATATATGGATATGTTATAAGAGAAACAGATTTTATGTTATCAGTATATTGCTAACATTTGTGTTCATTCTAACTTTCTTAAAACGTGAGAAAGACATAACTTTTGTCGACATTACAAAGCCTGAGACTAATATTTCTGCTAAGAAAACTGTTCAAGTGTCAAGACTTAGAAATTTAGGGAAAAAGATTCATTGCAAAATACCAAAACTGGAATTATGGCCAAAGGATATCAAGAAAAATGGCTTCAAATTCGAACCTGTCGTTTGTGATTCACCCGAATCGGAATGGTTTATTATTCGTGATAGAAAAATCATATTTACAACAACTGCAAAGACGCATATATTAAATAATAATGTATCTTGTGAATTACGAATTATCGATACTAAAGAGTATTTAGAAGGAAATTCTAAATTTAAAGGCCGAGTTTATGATATCAAAACCTATAAGAATATAGAAAATGGAATGCAAATTCCTTCTGATATCTTCTCAATTCATTGTTCTCAAGGTTCCAACTATGTATTCGAAAATTTATATTTAACAATTAAACCTAACAGGAACATTATTTCAAATCCGCCAAAAAGTGATTTATCATCCGAGGAACCTAAATGGAACATTTTAATATGGTGTTTTGATTCCTTGTCAAGGCTTTCGTGGCAGAGATTTCTACCTAAAACAGTTGAAGCTTTTAAGGAAATTGGAGGAGTCTGGTTTGAAAGATCTAACACTATAGGCTATGGAACAGTGGGCTCGTTTTTACCTCTTTTAACGGGAAAACACGAGAGAGAGCTTCACCAGGCTGTTCGTGGAAAGAAAGGTGCTAGAAGCATTGATGACTATCCATGGATTTGGAAGGATTTAAAGGGTCAAAATTATTCTACACTCTTTGCGGATACTGGTTCTTTCAATTGGAAACATGTTGGATTTAATGCAACTCCTACTGATCATTACGCAAGACCATTTTTCTTGGCTATAAAACACCATAAAAAAAAACATAAGAAGTATTGTCTGAAGTCAAAGCTTAGATTAGAAATACTGCAAAATTATATTGAAGAATATTGGGATACATACAATAAGAATCCAAAAATGGCTCTCGTTAATTACGAGGAAATGTCACACGACAATTTTGGCGATATCAGCGGAGCTGACAAAGCACAGGCCGAATGGTTGCATAGAATGACAAAATCCAAAAGATTAGAAAATACAATATTCATTTTAATGTCTGATCATGGAGCAAGATTCGGACGGATTAGAAAAATGAAACAGTCCCAATGGGAAATACTTAATCCCTACTATGGTATAAGACTACCAGATAATTTTAAGAAACTACATCCAATAGAATCGAATAATTTAGAAAGGAATAAAGATGTGCTAGTAACAACTTTAGATATTTATGCTACGTTTAGCCATATTATCAGATTTGTTACAAATGATAAAGTTAAACTAAGAATTCATAAACGGTCTGCAAGCCTACTATCATCTCTTCCGAAAAATCGAACGTGTGCAGCTGCAAATATTCATAAGAAATTCTGTATGTGCGATAGATTTAAAGCAATAAGTGTAACTGATACGATTGTTGAACATCTAACTGAAGTTATAATAGCAAATATTACAAATTCTTTGAAACCAATTAGACAACACTGTAAACCAGTAAAGATCAAAAGAATTCTTGAAGCTTATAAAGTTCAAAACAACAACGGAAGGAAAACAGGTAATAAAACAGTCAAGGAAGTTTATAAAGTAAATTTTATGGTAGGCGCCTTCTACGGACAATATGAATCAATTGTTTCTGCTACATTTGATATCAGTCGTACTGCAATACTGAATATAGAAATACAGGAAGTAAATAGATTAGATAGATATGGAAGTCAAGCCGTTTGTGTTGAAAGAGACTATCCTGAATTGGCCCTATTTTGTTATTGCATTCATCAGTAGCAAGTTTTTTAATGCACTATTTATAGCAAGACTTACTTATGATGGAAATGAGTTTAATTGATTAAGTTTTCTCAAAGCTATTAATATTAATAAAAAAGTATAAAAACTTCGGAAAAAATGAACTTTCTGCTTATCACATGACCATATATTTATTCTTTCTATTCAAAGTTGAACTTCGGAGAATTTAGGGTATTACTAATCAAATTTAACGTCATTTCTCTATGATATCATTCTTTCAATAGTATGAATTAATAAACAAACAACAATATTTGTTAAAATGTCCTTGACTTTTTTAAGATATTCATGAAAACAATTCAAAATCAATTACAATCAATATATACAAGGATATAAAACTATTATATTGATACAATATCCTAGTTTGTCATCATTTTATTGCTATAATCAATTCTCGATAAGAGAATTTAATATATCAATTATTTAGCAAAGATGCAATAAAATAATAAACAAAGTACGAAACAAACTATTTGAATATATATGGTAAAGGTTTCTTTATATTTTCCAACCTATATTTTAATCGATATAAACAAATCTTTAAAGGAGAAAAAGAGAAAATCAATTTTAATCATCTAACTGTTTCCTTTAATTAAAAAAAGAATCTAGTTCAAATTAATCTTTTAAAACTCTTGAACAGAGAATCAAATGTTTCTTATGCATAAAACAATTAAGTATATTTATCATTATTTAAATTATCTTCTTATTTATCCTTCTTTCATTTGAGGTAAATGAAGAGAACATAAACAATAAATTACGTATCTTCTCCTTAATTTCTAATTAAAACATTTTGAACAAATGAAAAGAAAGAAAAGAGAGAGAGAGAGAGAGAGATTTCGTGTTTTTATCTTAAAGAAAATCGATTTTAATCAACTAATTATTTCCTTAAATTTAATCCTAAGTTTTTATAAGAATACGCTAATTAATTACTTCTAACTATTGTTTCTTTAGTAAATATCATATCTATATAAGAACTGTATTCCGATGTTAAATCAAACTCTAAAATATCAATTACTTACAAACACTTTTAGAATATCAATTAATTATTATTTAAAATTACTACTTTTACTATTTTTAGACCAAATAAGGCAGATTGTTTATTTATTTCACATTTTTGAACGCTAGGTGGTGTATCTGGTAAATTGCTCTCATTAAATTTTACAGCAGATTTCGTTCATTAAAATAACAAGAGTTGACTGAAATCTTCTTCACATTGTTATTTGGATATTTTAAATTTACAACACTCTGGAGAAACATGCCCAAGAAAGTGGAAAAGATTAAGAAAACAAACTCAGTTGATCATGCGGAGCATACCGATAAAAAGGATGTAAAGAAGGAAAAGGGAAAGGATAGAAAGCATTCCAATCCAAATGTAAAGCATCATATAAAACCTCAGACTAAACGCAGAAATTCGGTTGATGGAAAAAAATCTGACAAAGGTCATCATAATCATCATCCGCCTACTCATCATAAGAAGGCCGAAACTTCGCAAGTTAAGCATCACGAAAGTAAGAGAAAGGAGAGTGAACACCACGAGGATAAGGCGGAGAATAAAGCGGTTGAGGATATTGTAGAAGATGGCGGTGAAGATGGAGATGCGGAAGATGACGAATGAAATTAATGAAAACATTGAAATATTTTAACTTCTATGTTGTATTATTGCAAAATAGAAAGTAGTTTTTTCCGATAAAGAGAAACGAAGAGGAAGAGATGAAGAGAGAGAGAGAGAGAGAGAGAGAGCACATTGCATATTCTAAGATATAAACAAGCATTTACAGCTTTTGATTAATAAGTTGTATAAAAAACCTTCAAATCTCAATAAAAGCACATAAATTGTGTATTTCCCATTTTTCTTTACTCTAAACTCTTCTTTAACGAAGATATTAATAAAGTAAGGAAAAAACAAACAAACAAACACACAATAAGAGAAGACAATACAAATTAGAGAAATGTTAATAAAGAGTTCATTGTTAATATAGTATGATAGAAACTATCGTTAATGGTGTGCAAAGATTTTAATCATACAAAATAACTAATTAACTTCTAATAAGTAAGAGAAAGAGAGAGCTAAAATAAAAAAAGCATCTCTTCTTGATAAACTCTAAATGGTAGATGGTGTATTTTCATTTATTTTTACCAATTCGGTCAAAGCCGCATCAAGTTGCGATATTAGCCTATCAGCATCTTTCTCGCTGAAGCACATCGGTGGTTTGAATTTTAAGACATTCTCATCCGGTCCATCATGACTAATTATAATATGCTTCTCTTTGAGAAAATTTTTAATCCACTCAGCTTCTCTAGTTGCTGGTTTCCTTTGTTCAAGATCACTCACCAATTCAATGCCAATATAAAATCCAATTCCACTGTTTAAAACACAAATCAATAACGGATAAATAATAACAAATTGATTTTTTTCTTTATTTTGTTTTTAATGCTTACCGAACATCACCAATATACTTGTGCTTTTTTTGCAATTCCTTAGCCTTTCTTATCAAAATATCTCCTACTCTCAATGCATTTTCTCTTAAATTCTCTTTCTCTATTGTTTCAATAACAGTTAGGGCAACTTTACAAGAAACCGGGTTTCCGCCATAAGTACTAAAAAAAGATGGACCTCTTTTTAGATAGCTATTAGCAATCTCGTCGGTTGTAACTACAGCTGAAATTGGATGCCCATTTCCAAAAGGTTTTCCAATTGTTACTATATCCGGTACAACGTCGGATAATTCAAATGCCCACCAACATTTTCCAACTCTACCAAATCCAACTTGAACTTCATCAGCAAGGCAAACGCCACCATTATCTCTGATAATTTTGTAAGCGTTCTTTAAATAATTCTCTGGCATAGTTAATTGACCAGCGCAACTTTGTAGACTTTCGTGAACAAAACACGCAACCTTACGATTCGAGCTATTTAAATCATTTACTAAATTCTCAACATCTTTAGCATATAATAATCCCAATTCATTCTCCTTGTATTTCAAAGTATTGTACTTTCCTCTATAAATGTCAGGATTTGAAGTCTAAAGATAAAAACAAAACGGAAACAAATTTTAACAATAAAACAATCGTTTCATCTTTCATTTAAAACAAATAGAACGTAATTGTCAATCTTTATAGTTAAGTAAGTTTATTAAAACAATAAACAGTTATCTATAGATTTAAAATACACACCCCTCCCTATATATATATATGTATATGTCCGTTTATAGACGTTAAAGATACTGTTTATATATTAAATTTAAAGATTAGCTTTTCATATTTTACCGCCATTTTTTATGACGTAATAAAATAAAATTTATAAGTAAATTGTACATTTTAATTGATAAAACACATTAAACTTATTGGACTACCCAATATAACTGTATTAAAATACAATGCTTAATTGGTGTTTATGATATCTTATGGTCTTTTTTTTTTCTTTGTCTACACAAATTTATAATTATTGCCATTGTCTGCTCTCTTCCTCTCTTAGCGGAATTGATTCTTATCTCGTGCTTTCACTTTAGTTTTTATTCAAATATGATAAATAGATTAAATTTACTTTCATAGTTTCATCTATTTTGTTTTATCAATTGACCTTTGTTTATGTATTTCCTCTTCAAAAAAGAAGAACAAGGAAAAGAGAGAGAGAGAGAGAAGCTATAAAATATAACATTTTATAATGTAAATTTTCATTTTTCTTTTTTATACTTTCTTATCTCTCTCCTCCCCACCCCTCCCTTCCCGCTCTCTCCCTCTTTTTGGTACTTTGGCACTTTGGTTAAGTTGAACCAATTTAGGTTACAATGAGCGCTTTAGCATTTCATTCCACCAATTTCTATATTAGCCTATATGATTTGTAAGTTTGTTCATATTTTTGTTTAGTTCAGTATTCATTGATATTTCAACACTACTTTCTTTAAATATAAATAAAGAAAAGAGAGTTTGTGAATGGAATAGCTGAAAAACAACTAACTACACATGTATACTTACTATGTGAACCCAGTCCGGTCTATTTGAAATAGATTTATACGGTGAGATAGCCATAGCTGCATAGGTGATCCCATGATAAGCCCTATCAAAATCATACCAGAAAGTTCATAATACAGACTAAACAGACCAACTTAAGCATCTTATAGGCATACTTACTGATCTAAAACAATAGTATCTTGCGCCTCTGTGTGTACCTTTGCCAATTGTAGTGCCAAGTCATTTGCCTCTGATCTATGAACAAATAATATAATCTTATCTTAATCCTAAATAATTATACCTTCGATTATAAAATATAGGGCAACACTATCAGTTGACAAAAAAATCCTTCTTTTCTCTCTCTTTCAAGTTAGACAAAAGAATATGATATTAACTATAATTTAATTATATTATTTGTCTATTGATTATTAATAGCATAAGATTAACAGACCTATAGAAAACAGTTTGTCACAATCCTATCGGTGGTATATCTACTATTTAGTACGGTTAATTTATTTATCATACATAACCTTCTAACCTTGAGACAATTTGATTCTACTATCTTTTCATTAGTGCGGTCTAGTAGTAAGAGTTACTTAATATAGAATTAAAAAATATTGTTTAGCTCACTATAGGAAGATAAATGAAATAGTAATTCTTAATGAATTTTACGAAGGATCTTTTTTTGACATTTTAACTATTCATTAAAAGATATTCCCCCGTGTTGTTCCCCATAATATATGTAAAAATTTTTTACCCCGAATTTGCAAAGAAAACTCTGGAGAGAGGAGCAGGAAACGTGGATAACAATTTCTCAGCTAATAGTACGATATTGTCATTCAAATATCGGGAATTTGTATTTAATATAGACATTTGCTCAGATCCAGCTTTAACTACATCCGGATGGCAGTGACCAACTGTTAAGAAATGATAAGAAAGTATTTCTATTATGTATATATATATATATATATATTTTAATATTAATATACTATTATATAGATATTAGCATCTTTTAATATTTTCTTAACAAAATGAAAGATTATTTAATATTGCTTACCGTGGCAAACGTTATTAATACAATCCAAATATTCTACATCATTCTCATCGTACATATATTGTCCTCTAGCTCTGACAATCTTCAATGGATTTTCTCGAAAGAACAGAGTACATGATTTTCTAGAGAAATGAAAAATGAGAAAAAATGGAGAAAGTATAGATTTCTATTAGATAACTTTTATGAATACACTTATAAGATAAAGATGAAAATTATATTTACCCAATGTACTTGTCTCTACTCTTTAAAGTTTGTTCCTTTGTTAGCGGCTGATCCATTTCGTATGATTGAGATATACGAGTAATCTTATCTCTCACCATTAATTTACGTATAGTGATCGAGGCCAATAGAAGCCTTCGTTGTTGAGTTTTAAACATAATCGATTAACTATTCGATATTTCGTACATCGAAAGGAAACTGTTGAATTTACATAATTTACATTCTATACATAGAATATATTGTTACTATAGTTAAATATATATATATATAATGTATGAAAGCTTATTGGCCGTTGATAATTTCTTCTCTATCTCTCTCTCTCTCTCTCTCTCTATTTTCTTATATTATAACATTACGTAAAAAACTTAACGGTTATGAAAAACAAAGATATTTAAATAAATGCACAATTATCCTAATTAGAGTAAT